>VDFB02086081.1:118441172-118499890 GCA_007258455.2 Sequoia sempervirens | reverse complement strand
TTAGACACTTCTTCTTGACTATTAGATTAAAAATAGTAGGGTGTATAAAATCTATGTTTAATGTGAAATTTCTCTAAGAATTGCTTTACTTCCTTGTTCTTGAATTGTGTATCATTGTCAAAGACAAGTGTAGTAGGCAATCCAAAATGAGAAACGATGTTGTTTAGAATAAAACTACTGATAGCCTCAATGTTCATGGATCAAAGTGGAATGGCTTCAACCCACTTCATGAAGTAATCTATAGTAGTAATGATAAAGGTATGTCCCTTAGAAGAAGGAGGTGATATTTTTCCAATAATATCCAACCCCCATTTTGAAAATGGCCAAGTAGAGGTTTGATTCTAAAACTCTTGTGTATGTACGTGAATAAGACGACTATGTTGTTGGCATTGAGGGAACTTTTTAACAAAATCAAAGGAATTTGGTTTCATCATTTTCCAAAACTACCCAATGTGTATTAGTTTCCTCACCAGGGATTTACCACCAATGTGTTCACTCCTAGAGCCTGAATGGGCTTCTTTAAGGGTGAGGGGTATTTCCACCTTAGTGAGACATCAAAGAAACAAGCCATTATAAGATTTACAATAGAGAACATTGGATAAGATGACATAACAGGATGAAATATTTTGTATATGAGTGTGATCATTCTTCCTCGCATCATCAAGAAAGTTTCCAATCTTTAGGTAATTGTAAATATTAGAGAACCATTCTCCCAAGTCCACGTGAGAACACTGCTACCAATTTTTCACCATAGCTCAATTGGAGGAGTTGGCTGAATGTTATCACATCATAAGGTGGAATTGCAATTTAAGTTCAATGTTGTTTCACATTATCATTATTATGCATTGAGTAACAGTTATGCATCTTTAAAGGAGAAATAGATTTTTAGACATTAAGTTTCTAGAATGCCATTTAGATGTTCCAAAAATGACAAAAATATAGAATTGAAAAAATGAGAAAAATAGCATTTGAAATGCTTTCATTTATTTCATAAAAACTCATATTTTACAAGGCTTCATTTGATTTCAACAATCATAATGATATTACAACATTGCATGAAAATGCATTTTTTCTTTTCAATTGAAAATCATAATTGAAAGCAAAGATCCACACAAGTAGTGGATGTAACTGTTACAACACACTGCTAATAGCACATTGCACTATAGGAGATGCAGAAAGTAAAACACATAAGTGACGACATAATCATCATTGCCTGATTATCGATGTTTGATGCCGAATGGTGCACCTTGGCTTCTCGAGCTTTGTCAACCTGTAAGAGGAAAAGAGGGGTGTTAGTGGCTCTGATTATGATGTAACTTATATGGAGCACCCACAATAGTACAACATACTATTAACCATGCATTGAAACAATCAATCAAGTGCAGTATGAAAGAAATGAGCTGAAGGAGAAGTAACAATATCATGATCAACATGTTCTATTTTTTATGCTAACGTTGTTTGCTTCCTTGTGTAGGTATAGGTAAAATCATGAAGCTAAACATTATTCGAAGACCAAGCATGTGGAGGAAAATGGGCTCCCACAAGGGTAGAGCTCAGCATGCTTCCCTATTCATTAATGGGCTGATTTCAAGATACATCATCATGTTCATAAAGTGAAATGAAGAACAACTGAAAGAGTAAAAATAGAGTTATCCATCAAGCAACTAAACCATTTGTGCATTCATAACAATCAGGTTTGTTTTCTGAAGGCTATAGGTGAACAGTGAGTTTAGTTCACTAAATGAATTTGACTGAGTACATTTACATCAGATATTGCTGAATAAGTTCATGTTCTGTGTTGATCATAATCATATAGGTCATGCAAGTTTCAGTTCATCAATTCTTTCTCTTTATAGTCAAGGATAGTGAACAAGCATACATTATGCCTTAATGTTTTGTTTTAACGTTTATCACGAAAGAGGATAGATTTTGAAAGCAGTTTGATAAGTGGAACATAAAAATGTATGAAGAGTACCATGTTTCCCAAAAGTACAAAGGGAAGATAGTGCATTCAAATGACAAATGATAGCCACTTCTAGTTTAAAAGTTTCATTCTAGAATGGTGCTTTTGAGGTTTTAGATATGCATAGGAATTGGTGAGTAGAGGTGGTTCATGGTGTTGCAATGTTCAATCTAAGCCTCTACATAAAGTCTAAGAGTTGAAAGCAATGTTGCTGTATGGTAAGGTCAAATATTTCAAAAGAGCATTTCTGAGTGCAAAGGGAAGTAACTTGATACAGTAGCAAGCATCAGTGGTACAATACCTAGCTATGGAGTATTGGTTAATGAAAAGCTACAACAAGGATAGCTAACTTAGTTTTGTTGGGATGGTGCTTCAAATAGAATCATGTATAAATGTTTGAGGAAATGCAGCAATCACTGTACATTCAAACTATTTTCAGCTAGACACACTTGAATAGAGTTGTCAAAATAAGACTTTGGAAGGCACGAGGGGAATCTTTTAGATGCAGATATGTGGAAGTTTCAGGCGATAGGAAGCCTAAGGAGTATCAAGTTTTAATGCAATATGACATGATCATTTTAGAATGCTCCAGAAGGTGTTAATCATGTAAAGAAAAGGGTCAAGTAAGGTGTAGTCCATAAAGTGATGCAATGTCTCAATTTAAAAATCTCTATGGAGTTCAAGAACAAAAGGTAGAAGTTGCTGTGTTAAAGTTGAGAGAAATCAAAATACATTGTTGTGCATACAAATTATAGGCATGGAAATAATATACATTAAGAGGTCATCATTTCCATAACAGATAATCACAGAATCATGCTAGAAGTAGGAAGTTCAAAATGCTTTAAGAAGCCTAGTTTATCATGATAAAATGAAAATGCAGGGATTGGAGAAGAGTCGAAATCAATTTTAATAACCAATGCCAAGTATGAGGTTTTTGCAACTGAATTGTAAAGTGTCACTTGATGGTCGAGTTCCTAAGCTAAGTTTGGATAAATACATAGATTTTTGTTTCTCTCACAGGGATCGTTATTTCTGAGGAAAAATGTCATGACAAATAGCATTAGTAATGCAACGGTGAAGTGTTCTTTTCTTTAAGTGCAGAATGCTAAGGAAGTTAAAAGTGAAAACAAATATTCAAGACATTATTTTGTTACAGAAATTCAGAGAGATCACTGGATATTTGAGTGGAACCCTTAAGAGTAAATGCAAAAGGAAATACAAAATTTTAACATTTTTCAATCATCCGTGAGGATCTGTTAAATAAATGGCAAGAATAAATGCAAAGTATGGATGGTCGAGCTCTGCTAGGAAATAAGAATACATGCATTTTTCTTTGAAAATTTCCAATACCCATGTCATTTTTTTCAGGAATCTAAATAGAATCATTATTTATTTTGGGCCGAGCTCATATGAATAAAAGCAAACAAGTACCCAATTTAGGGTTTGTTATCAAAGAACAAAAAATGCAATAATCATGACAACCCATGAGAATATTTTGCGTGAGACAGCAAGAAATTATAGTCTTGTTCAAATTTCAAATACCCACAAGCATATATACACTCAGAAAGGCATAAAGAGGACTTTGTTATTCTGGGTCAAGCCCAAAATTCAAGGGAATGCTTTCTACAATGCACATTTGGCACGACCTGATATGGCCAAAAATCTATGAGTAGAGAAGAAAACTTCTATGTTTCCAGAGAGCTAATGTTAGCAAAGAAAGAAGTTACCAGTCCATGTTTCTGATGGAGCTCTCTAGCCGCGGTCAAAGTTGTAGATAGCTTCCAAATGCAAGGGTTCGAGTTCTTAAGTGATAGTTGAGCCCTCATAGTGGGAATAGAGCACAACAATGATAGATATGAGCATGGAAAATCAAGGAAAAAATGATATTAGAATGTGTATAGCCACGGCCTCAAGGTCAGAAGATTAAAATATGGAGCCATAGAAGTCATGGAACTATAATAAGAAGCTCACCTTTGTGACAGTAGGAGAAAGCAATAACCCACGAGCTCTTTTAGAGCTTTTAGGAGGAACTTGAGCTCATGTCGGCCAAGGTAAATCAAAACACAGCAAAAGAAAATCAGAGAAATAAACTCATACAAGCTGCAGCCTTAGGGCCTTTTGGTATTCAATAATGAAGTGAAAGAACTTTGATACAGAAAGAACAAAGCTTACCCACTGGATTTTTTAGTCGACTGATAGGCATGGAGAAGATTATGAAAGCATTCGAGCTTGAGTTCAACTCAGTCATGGCAGTGGCAGAGCTTCTTTCCTTCAAACTAGAGAGTGCAAATGAGTGATCATTAGGGTTTGACTTTGTTTTGATCAAAACCCTAATTCGACCCTATGATGATCAAGAATATTCGATTAGAACACATGCCAAATTTAGAATGGAGGCCAAAATTAATTATGTTTTCATTGTGAATTTATTAAAATATGAGTTTAAAGCTTATGTGAAGGGGGTTGAATCTTCTTTGTTAGGTCGAAGGTTAAGTCTTTAAGGCTTATTATTTCCTTAGTATTTTTGAAGGGCTTGAATATGGAAAGTCAATTAAGGGTGTAGTGATGGATACCTTATGACCTAGGATTTTTTTGTTTTGGGTCAGTTCCTATTTAGTGTTTTTTGTTTTAAAATTGATTTTAGAGAAATCAATGAGAGATTTTGATAAGATGATGAGAGGATAATGATGTGCATTAATATTTTTATGATTTTGTTAGAAAATCAAAATGTTGTAATGGAGAAATAAGGAGGTTTTCTTTTTTGCAAAAGATTCTAAATCTTTAATTGCAAAAATAAGATAAATTGTGCAAATCTGCATCTTGTAAAGCAGAATCATAAAGCGATACTCTATAAATTGCTTTGTGATTTCCTGCTATTTTTAGTAGATTTTTGTTGACTTTTCCTCTTGGTCAGATTTCAGACCTATCTTGGAGAGATAAGGTGTTTTTGAGCTTTTAAAGCAAGATCAGCCTATTTTTAGAGGCTTGACTATATGATCATAAAAGCAGTGTGCTTTTTTTCTGCTTTTAGGTTGTTTTTGACACAGTTTGAAGCCTTTTTTCCTTGATTTTTTTTTGAGCTCGGATTAGGGTTTCTTGAGAGATATGTTTTGATAGACTTAGTCTTTTCAGCTCTCCTCTCTCAGGCAATTCAGATTAGTTTTCTTGCTCATGCACATTTTTGAGCTTGTAAAACCTTTTTGGTACTCAATTTTGGATTCAGGCAAAGACTCTTTTAGTTTTAATAGAACAACAGATTTCTCCTTCTTATCTTTTGTCTCAGATTTTGTAATGGAAATCTGATGTATTTGTGTTTTTAAATCAGAATCCATTTGTCTTGTTGTTATAAGGTTGTGTTTCATAATTACATGTTTCAGGTTGCATGTTGTATTTGCTCTCTAGATCTTCATGCAAATCACTGATGGGATATGTGCCAATGAGATTGTGAGAATTACTGTAATAGAGAAGCTGTTATGAGTGGTTAAGTGTGAATTTTCATAAAGTTTGGTGAATCATCTATTAGTCATAGGCTTTATTTTCAAGTTATCCTTTATCCCTTTCCTCAGAGGTTGTTTTAGAATAGAATTCATCATTCAGAGAACCAGCTCAGTTTGGGGATTCCTCTTTCGTTCAAGATCACCCACATCTGAAAGAGGTTTCCATATTTTAGTAGGTTGTTGAATATTGCATTCAGGAGGGTGCAAATCTATTGACAACAATTTTTGGCACGCCAGGTGGGACTTTGAAAGCTACTTTCAGAGAATATTTAATATTTCAGTTTGTTGTTTGGTGTATGCAGCATATTTTCTAGCCTTCTGGAGGCTATCACAATATACCTGGTGACTCCAGTTCTATTTTGCATGCTAGTGCAGCCCGCACATGAGAAATATTCAAACAAGATCAAGTTCAACACCATTCAAGTATCGAGAGTTGTCCCCATCACAAAGAAGAGGTAGGACAACAAGAAGGATTTTTGAGACCCCTGCAAGATCGAAGTCAACACCTCTTGTTCTTGGTGCCCTAGTTCTATCACCTGGTGTACCAGTTCCAATATCACAAGTACCACCAATGGCAATACCCATTCACACCCTTTAATGGAGGAAGTCCATTAGATATTGCTCAACATGATGATATTCTAGTTGTAGCCCTTTGAGGACTACCATATTTCACGGGGAAGATTACACTACACCAGTTAAGCACATCCGTGACGTGGCCACACTATGCTTGGTGCACAATATCATGCAGGAGAACATTGCTCTAAGGTTGTTAGATGTGTCACTTAAGGGAAAAACATTGCAATGGTTTAGAGGCCTCGCAGCAAATTTAATCGTGATGTGGGACGCATTAGGTAACGACTTGTACCAACATTTTACTGATAAATCTGACAATTTATCTTTATTAGAGCAGTTGAGCACCATTCAAAGGGTGCCACATGAACACTTGGTAGACTTTAATTACTGGTTCCAAAGAACCTGGGACAAGATTCCTACAATGGTAAAACCCTTACCAGCACATGCATTTCTATTTTATCTAAAAGCTTTGAACAATAAGATTGTTGTTATGACTCAGTCTATGGGTGGTCTAACACTTCCCAACGCTTATAATATTTCCATTAACTCTGAAAATTGCCTCATTCAAGCTGGAGACATAGCTCCTAGGCATCCTATGCCCTTGTTTCTAGAAATACATCCACCTATTCCTGCTGCTATACCTCATCTGGCTATTGTCTCGCCAGTTCTAGTGATATGATATCATAACACAGCCCAAGAAGTTATTGTCTTAGCCCTAAATCTAGAGATGCAAGAGCTTAAAAGCATACTAAAGACCTTTGGGAATGATCTTGTGACTATTAAGAAGCAGGTTGGCCAAGAACACAAGCCTTATCAAGCCCCTTACTAGAAAAACCAACAAAATAGGCCCACTTTTCAAAATGATTATCAAGCCCAATGGAGAAATTTTAACCCTAGGCCATTCTAGCCATATAACTTGAATGCAGCCAGTTCATCCAAGGAACTTGTGTAGCAAAATAATGTTGCCTAGGATTGTGATTGGTGTTATCCATGCAATTAGCCCCACAACCAATCGTCGTGCGCCAACAGAGTAATAAATCAAGCTCTAATGGTATAGAATATATATGCTGCCTCAGAACATGTTGCAAATCAGAATCAAGAACAACAAGATAATGTAGAAGTTTCCTTGCTGAACTGGCAGAGCTTTGAGTTCTATGGTGTGAATGGACAAGATCAGCAAGATTCTCCTATTTCAGCTAATACTAGATCTAAAAAATGAGCTATGGATTTAGGACAACAAGATGGAAATTCATAGCAGTAGCCTATTTTATCAGAGGTTAACACTACCATGCAGCCTAAAATGCAGATTCTGGAAAGAGGGTGGGAGATACCCAACAAGGAACAACTGAAAATGCATTCTCAGCCTTTATAGAAGCAAAATGAAGCTACTATCATAAAAAACCAGCAGAAGGTAAATGCTTCATCATTCAATATTATCGAGCATCTCAATAAATCCACTATCAATATGTCAATTTTAGATGCTTTATAGCTCCTAGGGCAGAAAAGTTTGCTGCAGAATGCTTTAGCTGAGTTATCTATTTTTGACAACGCTAATCAAGGAGTTGTGAAGGTTGTAATGGCTAATGACCTAGAAGATAAGAATGGGCAGAAAGCAAAAGAGGTAAAGCCCCCTCCATTTTATTTAAGTTTGATCATATGTGATAAAATTGTTCATAGTTGTATGGTTGATTCTAGTGCTAGTAGTTCAGTCATACCTAAGAGTTTAGCTGAAAAATTAGGCCTTGTTTACAAGCCTAACCCTCAGAAAGGCATAGCGCAATTAGATGGGTCTGCTATTAAGATTGCTGGTATTATCAAAAATTTAGCCCTTACCTTGCACGCATCCCCAAGATTTTTCTATTCATCAGGATATTCATGTCATAGACTTACTGCCGCACTTTGCCATTTGTCTGTCAAGAGATTTCATAGCCAAGTTGGGTGGGTTTTTGTCTTCTGATTGGTCTCATCTATTTTTTAGAACAAGGTATGGTACAAAAGTGACCATTAAGTCTGAGCCTCTTGCCAAAGACCATATCGAACCATACTCCCCAAGCCCTATAAATGCTAATCTCTACGCCACCTCTGCAATGGAGGAGCAAACCATGACCTTAGACTATAGCACCCAGGAAGACTACATCAGTCTCGATGAATGGGTAATCGAAGATCATGAGCTTGATTTGTTTCAAAACACAGATGAGGTAAGATTAGGAGTCTATATGATTCGAGAGTCTGATTGCAACATGCCTAATCTTTGTAAAGAGGATGAACCATATGCAGGAAAATATAATGAGCTTTAGAAGCTTTATTTCGATGGTTCGAGGAGCAGTGTTGGTGGCAGGGGTGGAGCTATGTTGATATCACCCGAAAGTGATAAATATTATTCAACTTTCAGATTTGCTTTCAACTGTTCAAATAATACAACTGAATACGAAGCGTTGGTGCATGGCCTTGAGTGGGCCCGCAAACAAGGTATTAAATGCTTGCAAGTTTATGGTGATTATGAATTGATTGTTAATCAAGTTAAAAATCTAAATGCTTCTAAGAATGATTTACTTAAAAAATACAAGCATCGGGTATGGGATTTAATGGAAGATTTTAATGCTTTTAACATCACGACGATTCCTCAGAATCAAAATAAGCATGCTAATAGGCTCGTTGCCATAGGAACCCAGTTTGAC
This sequence comes from Sequoia sempervirens, assembly GCA_007258455.2. Taxonomy (NCBI): domain Eukaryota; kingdom Viridiplantae; phylum Streptophyta; class Pinopsida; order Cupressales; family Cupressaceae; genus Sequoia; species Sequoia sempervirens. The sequence goes on along the minus strand of VDFB02086081.1, from coordinate 118,491,182 downwards.
ATTCCCAAAGAGATTCATAAGGTAGAGGCATGTCAGTATGTGAAGATAGTAGTCAGACCTTCTGTACCTGACAATAACATGAGCTCATAGGTTTTTGACAACGATGAGAAAATCGTGAATTTTTTGACTGTTGAAGTTGAGATCACAGATGGAAATCAACAAAAATCGTAGCAGCAGTATGAGGACCAGATTGTGCAATTAAAGACCAACAAGATACCGAAAGGATTAGTGACCATGGAATCGATGTTTAACTCAGATGATCAAGTGCGAAAGGACAAGTGTAGCTTGATAGTTAAAGAAGAACATTATGCAGCCATCGAGATCTTCAAGGGCAAGCTTCTCAAGCTAGGTAAGGTGTGCAGTCAAGAGGAACAACAAGCCTTTGTTCTGTTATGTCAGAAATATAGTGATGTTTTTTCTTGGGAATACAAAGAATTGAGAGGTTTTAACCCTGAATTAGCCTAGCACACCATCGAGCTTGAACCCGATGCAAAACTAGTAAGGCAGAAACAAAGACCGCTTAATCCCAAGTTAGAACACCTTATGAAGGCTAAATTGAATAAACTGGTTGAAAGAGGTATTATTTTTTCTATCAAGCACACCTCTTGGGTGTCAAATTTAGTGCTAGTCAGAAAGAAGAGTGGAGAAATCAGACTTTGTGTTGATTTTCGAGATCTGAATAGAGCATCATTGAAAGACCATTATCCGCTTCCTTCCATGGAGCAAATTTTACAAGTAGTTTCTGGTTCTGACAGATTTTCTTTGTTAGATGGCTACTCAGGTTATAACCAGATTCTGGTTAAGCAAGAAGACCAGTTCAAAATAGCGTTTACAACCAAGTGGGGTATGATGGCCTACAAGAAAATGCCTTTTGGCTTATCAAATGTTGGAGCAACTTTCTAGTGTGCTATGGATATGGCCTTTCATGGCCTTATGAACAAGTTTGTTCTGGTATATTTAGATGATATTACTATTTTTTCTAGAAATGCTAATGAACATTTGGATCATTTGGAACAAATTTTTCAGAGGTACAAAGAGTTTGAAGTGTTTCTCAATCCAAATAAGTGTATATTTTTAGTGCATGAAAGCAAACTACTTGGACACATCGTCTCAAAGCAAGGTATTTCAATAGATCCTAAAAGAGTTTCTGCAATTCTTGAATTGCCATTACCAGCTCACAAGAAAGGCTTGCAAAGCTTTCTTGGGATAATAAATTTCATGAGGAGGTTCATACCAAATATTGTAGCCTTGCTGCAGCCTCTCACTTCTATGTTGAAGAAGAATATGCCATTCAATTGGACCAAATAAGGCAAGAAGAGCTTCGAGTAGTTCAAAGAAGCGCTCGCAGCCGCTCCTACTCTCATTAATCCAAACTTTGACAAAGATTTTATTTTGTATGCTTTTGGAGGAGTTGATACAGTTTTGGCTATGTTATGCCAGCAAAACGATGAAGGCTTGGAGCAGCCTGTTGTGTTTTTCAGCCAAGTATTGCATGACTACGAGGTAAAATACTCTTTTGTGGAGAAGCATGTTTTTTCTATTGTAAGGAGTTTGAAGAATTTCAAACACATGTTGTCTAACAACAAGATTCATTTATTAGTAGCTCATTCGACTGTTAAAGATTTTTTTCTTAACAAGGATATTAATGATAAGCATGCTAGTTGGATCACCAAAGTAATGGAGTTTGATGTTGATATAAAAGCAACCAAGCTCATTAGAGGAAAAGGTTTGTGTGAAAATATTGCTAGAAGTGAGGACAGTAGCTTAAAGGAGGCTGCAAATATGGAAGCAATGTCCACAAATGATGTTCCAAGTGTTGTTCAAGAACCTCTTGCTACATAGTTGCAGCAGATGATACATTATCTGCAAACTGGTGAGTGCCCCGAAGGCTTAGACAAAGCAAAAAAAGGTACTACAGATTACAATCCATCCCTTATGCAATCATTGATGGAATTCTTTATAGGAGATATTTCCAAGGTTTTTTATTATGTTGTATTAAGCCTGATCAAGTTGACAAGCTGCTAGCAGAATTTCATGATGGACCTTTAGGAGGTCACTTTGTTGCAAGAACAACAACTCTAAAAATCATGAGAGATGGTTTTTACTAGCCAGATTTATTTAAAAATGCTATTGCATGGGTCAGGAAGTGTGAGAAATGTGCTTTATTTGCTGGTAAACAGAGGCTTGCACCGCTGCCGCTGCACCCGATTTAGGTAGAATAGCCATTTACCAAGTGGGGCTTAGATTTTATTGGCCCTATTAATCCACCTTCAAGTGCGGATCACAAATGGATTCTTACTGCCACAGATTATTTTACAAAGTGGACCAAAGTTGTTGCTTTAAAGGAAGAAAATGAGACTTTAGTGCTTAATTTCTATCAGGATCTCATATCGAGATTTGGTGTTCTAGATTCGATCATTTCAGATAATGGCGTAGCTTTCACCGGACTGAAGATTTCAGATTGGTCTATCAGAAATAACATCTATTTGAACACATCATCAAATTATTATTCACAAGGTAATGGACAGGTGGAATCCACAAATAAGAATCTAATCCAGATAATCAAGAAGATTGTAGAAGCTAATTAGAGGACGTGGCACGAAAAAGTTGAAGTTAGCCCTTTGGGCTAATAGAATAACTCCTAAAAGAGCCACTAGTTTTTCACCTTTTGTTTTAACTTATGGCAGAGAGGCTAAATTTCCTATTTCTATTGAATTACCAACATTGAGTTATGTTAAAGAACTGGAGTTGCTAAATGAACAACCTCTTGAAGTGAGGTTTGCACAGCTGGTCGAGCTCGAAGAAACTAGAAAAGAAGCTCTCCGACAGCTGGAAATACATCAAGCTCAAATGAAGAATACTTTTGACAAATGGGCAAAGCCTCGTGATTTCATTGTTGGAGATCTAGTTTTCAAGTGGAATGAATTTAAAAGTAGACCTAGACGACATTCCAGTTCAATGCAATGTGGGATGGGCCTTATGTGATCATGGAATGCAAAGAGCACAATGTATTCCAACTTTCAAAGATGACTGGTGAGGTGTTGTCTATCCTAGTAAATGAGATCCACCTCAAACACTACCTTTGAGATAAGTTATCTCATAGTTTGATAGAGTAGTTTGCAAATAAGTGTGTTTCGCACATTTCATTTCAGTAATTTTGCTTTCTCTAAGTGTTGCTGCGCATTGTTCTATTGGACATCAAGGCTTGTTAGTTTGCTTCAAATTTTTTTTGTTTTCTTGCTGTTGTTTGGAGTGTTGTTGTTCAAGTTTCTAAGTTTCAAGAAGGGGCAGAATTGACTCCATGCCCAATGAATTGTTTAAAGGCCATTCATCTATGCTTAGTAGGCAAGCATATAGCGGAAATAGCCAAAATGTTACCAATTTTTGGCCATAGCTCAATTGGAGGAGCTAGCTGAATGTTATCACATCATAAGGTGGAATTGCATTTTAAGTTCAATGTTGTTTCACATTATCATTATTATGCATTGAGTAACAGTTATGCATCTTTAAAGGAGAAATAGAGTTTCAGAAATTAAGTTTCCAAAATTCCATTCAAATGTTCTAGAAATGACAGAAATATAGAATTGAACAAATGAGCAAAATAGCTTTTGAAATTCTTTCATTTATTTCATAAAAACTCATATTTTACAAGGCTTCATTTGATTTCAACAATCAGAATGATATTACAACATTGCATGAAAATGCATTTTTTATTTTCAATTGAAAAGCATAATTGAAAGCAAAGATCCACACAAGTTGTGGATGTAACTATTACAACACATTGCTAATAGCACATTGCACTACAAGAGATGCAGAAAGTAAAACACACAAGTGACGGCATAATCATCATTGCCTGATTATCAATGTTTGATGCCAAATGGTGCACATTATCTTCTCGAGCTCCATCAACCTGTAAGAGGAAAAGAGGGGTGTTAGTGGCTCTGATTATGATGTAACTTATATGGAGTACCCACAATAGTACAACATACTATTAACCATGCATTGAAGAAATCAATCAAGTGTAGTATGAAAAAAATGAGCTAAAGGAGAAGTAACAATATCATGATCAACATGTTCTATTTTTTATGCTAAAGTTGTTTGCTTCCTTGTGTAGGTATAGGTAAAATCATGAAGTTGAACGTTATTCAAATACCAAGCATGTGGAGGAAAATGGGCTCCCACAAGGGTAGAGCTCGACACGATGCCCTATTCATTAATGGGCTAATTTCAAGATACATCATCATGTTCATAAAGCAAAATGAAGAAAAAATGAAACAATAAAAATAGAGTTATCCATCAAGCAACTAAACCAACTGTGCATTCATAACAATAAGGTTTGTTTTTTGAAGGCTACTGGTGAGCAGTGAGTTTAGTTCACTAAATGAATTCAACTAAGTACATTTACATCAGATATTGCTGAATAAGTTCATGTTCTGTGTTGATCATAATCATATATGTCATGCAAGTTTCAGTTCATCAATTCTTTCTCTTTATAGTCAAGGATAGTGAACAAGCATACATTATGCCTTAATGTTTTGTTTTAACTTTCATCACGAAAGAGGATAGATTTTGAAAGCAGTTTGATAAGTGGAATATAAAAAATGCATGGAGTATGATGTTGCCAAAAAGTACAAAAGGCAGACAGTGCATTCAAATGACAAATGATAGCCACTTCTAGTTTAAAAGTTTCATTCCACAATGGTGTTTTTGAGGTTTTAGATATGCATAGGAATTGGTGAGTAGAGGTGGTTCATGGTGTTGCAATGTTCAATCTAAGCCTCTACATAAAGTCTAAGAGTTGAAAGCAATGTTGTTGTATGCTAAGATCAAAGGATTCAAAAGGAGAACATTTCTCAGTGCAAAGGGAAGTAACTTGATACAGTAGCAAGCATCAGTGATACAGTACCTGGATATGGAGTACTGGTTAATGAAAAGCTACAGCAAGGATAGCTAACTTAGTTTTGTTGGGATGGTTCTTCAAACAGGATCATTTATAAATGTTTAAGGCAAGGCAACAATCACTGTACATTCAAACACTTTTTAGCTAAGCACACTTGAACAGAGTTGTCAAAATCAGACTTTGGAAGGCACGAGGGGAATCTTTTAGATGCAGATATGTGGAAGTTTCAGGCGATAGGAAGCTTGAGGAATATCAAGTTTTAATGCAATGCAACATTGGAGAATGCAATATGACATGGTCATTTCAGAATGCTCCAAAAGGTGTTAATCATGTAAAGAAAAGGGTCAAGTAAGGTGTAGTCCATAAAGTGATGCAATGTCTCAATTTAAAAATCTCTATGGAGTTCAAGAACAGAAGGTAGAAGTTGCTATGTTAAAGTTGAGAGAAATCAAAAGACACTATTGTGCATACAAATTATAGGCATGGAAATAATATACATTAAGAGGTCATCCTTTCCATAACAAACAATCACAGAATCATGCTGGAAGTAGGAAGTTCAAAATGCTTTAAGAAGCCTAGTTTATCATGATAAAATGAAAATGTAGGGATTGGAGAAGAGTCGAAATCAGCTTTAATAACCAATGCCAAGTATGAGGTTTTTGCAACTGAAGTGTAAAGTGTCACTTGATGGTCAAGTTCCTAAGCTGAGTTTGGATAAATACACAAATTTCTATTTCTCTCACAGGGATCTTTATTTCTGAGGACAAATGTCATGACAAATAGCATCAATAATCAATGGTGAAGTGTTCTTTTCTTTAAGTGTAGAATGCTAAGGAAGTTAAAAGTGAAAACAAATATTCAAGACATTCTTTTGTTACATAAATTCAGACATATCACTAGTTATTTGAGTGGAACCCTTAAGATTAAATGCAAAAGGAAATACAAAATTTTAACATTTTTCAATCATCTGTGAGGATCTGTTAAATAAATGGCAAGAATAAATGCAAAGTATGGATGGTCAAGCTCTACCAAAAAATAAGAATACATGCATTTTTCTTTGAAAATTTCCAATACCCATGTCATTATTTTGTTTCAGGAATCTGAATAGAATCATTATTTTTATTTGGCTCAAGCTCATATGAATAAAAGCAAACAACAAGTACCCAGTTCAGGGTTTGTTTGCAAAGAATAGAAAATGCAATAATCATGACAACCCATGTGAAGATTTTACGTGAGACAATAATAAATTATAGTCTTGTTCAAATTTCAAATACCCACAAGCATATATACACTCAGAAAGGCATAAAGAGGAGTTTGTTGTTCTGGGTCAAGTCCAAAATTCAAGGGAATGCTTTCTACAATGCACATTTGGCACGACCTGATATGGCCAAAAATCTACGAGTAGAGAAGAAACCCTCTATGTTTCTAGAGAGCTAATGTTAGCAAAGAAAGAAGTTACCAGTCCATGTTTCTGATGGAGCTCTCTAGTTGCGGTCGAAGTTGTAGATAGCTTCCAAATGGAAGGGCTCGAGTTCTTAAGTGATGGTTGAGCCCTTATAGTGGGAATAGAGCACAACAATGATAGATATGAGCATGGAAAAGCAAGGAAATAATGATATTAGAATGTGTATAGTTGCGGCCTCAAGGCCAGAAGATTAAAATATGGAGCCATAGAAGTCATGAAACTATAATAAGAAGCTCACCTTTGTGATAGTAAGAGAAAGCAATAACCCACGAGCTCTCTTAGAGATTTTAGGAGGAACTCGAGCTCATGTCAACCAAGGTAAATCAAAACACAGCAAAAGAAAATCAAGGAAATAAACTCATACATGTCGCGGCCTTAGGGCCTTTTGGTATTTAATAATGAAGTGAAAGAACTTCGATACAAATAGAAAAAAGCTTACCCACTAGCATTTTTAGTTGACTGATAGGAATGGAGAAGGTTATGAAAGCATTCGAGCTCGAGTTCAACTCAGTCATGGTGGCGGCAAAGCTTCTTTCCTTCAAACTAGAGAGTGCAAATGAGTGATCATTAGGGTTTGACTTTGTTTTGATCAAAACCCTAATTCGACCCTATGATGATCGAGAATATTCGATTATAACACATGCCAAATTTAGAATGGAGGCTGAAATTCATTATGTTTTCATTGTGACTTTATTAAAATATGAGTTTAAAGCTTATGTGAAGGGAGCCGAATCTTCTTTGTTAGGTCGAAGGTTAAGTCTTTAAGGCTTATTCTTTCCTTAGTATTTTTGAAGGGCTTGAATATGGAAAGTCAATTAAGGGTGTAGTGATGGATACCTTATGACCTAGGATTTGTTTGTTTTGGGTCAGTTCCTATTGAGGGTTTTTTGTTTTAAAATTGATTTTAGAGAAATCAATGAGAGATTTTGATAAGATGATGAGAGGATAATGATGTGCATTAATATTTTTATGATTTTGTGAGAAAATTAGAATGTTGTAATGGAGAAATAAGGAGACTTTCTTTTGTGAAAAAGATTCTAAATCTTTAATTGCAAAAATAAGATAAATTGTGCAAATCTACATCTTGTAAAGTAGAATCATAAAGCGATATTCTATAAATTGCGTTGTGATTTCTTGCTATTTTTAGCAGATTTTTGTTGATTTTTCCTCTTGGTCGGATTTCAGACCTATCTTGGAGATCAGATAAGGTGTTTTTGAGCTTTTAAAGCAAGATCAGCCTATTTTTAGAGGCTTGACTATATGATCATAAAAGCAGTGTGCTTTTTTCTACTTTTAGGCAGTTTTTTCAGACAGTTTGAAGCCTTTTTTCCTTGATTTTTTTTTGAGCTCGGATTAGGGTTTCTTGAGAGCTATGTTTTGATAGACTTAGTCTTTTCAGCTCTCCTCTCTCAGGAAGTTTAGATCATTTTTCTTTCTCATGCACATTTTTGAGCTTGTAAAACAATTTTGGTACTTAGTTTCGGATTCAGGCAAAGACTCTTTCAGTTTTAATAGAACAACAAATTTCTCCTTCTTATCTTTTGTCTTAGATTTTGTAATGGCAATCTAATGTATTTGTGTTTTTAAATCAGAATCCTTTTATGTCTTGATGTTATAAGGTTGTGTTTCAGAATTACATGTTTCAAGTTGCATACTGTATTTGTTCTCCAGATCTTCATGCAAATCACTAATGGGATATGTGCCAATGAGATTGTGATAATTATTGTAATAGAGAAGTTGTTATGAGTGGTTAAGTCTGAATTTTCATAAAGTTTGGTGAATCATCTATTAGTCATAGGCTTTATTTTCAAGTTATCCTTTATCCCGTTCCTCAGAGGTTGTTTTAGAATAGAATTCATCATTTAGAGAACCAGCTCACTCTAGAGATTCCTCTTTCATTCAAGATCACCCACATCTAAAAGAGGTTTCCATGTTTCAGTAGGTTGCTGAATATTGCATTCAACAAGGTGCAAATCTATTGACAACAAACACACAAAAGCATCAGATTCAGATTGATCAAAAGCTACTAGAGTTCGCAAGACCTAAACCATGAAGTTGTATTATTTTGTATCTTCATCTAAGGGTGCTAGGGAAGAAGTGCTTTCCATGGAATTCACATGTCTATTCTCCCTTCTATGGATGTTGTCTATCATGAAAGAAGACAACCTATTAAGAAAGGACAAACTGAGGTCTCAATACCGAGACAACTTACTTTTCTTAGCTTGATAGGCTTCTGTAATCTAGTTCACAATGAGTTTGGAATCCCCCAATATATGGAGATGTTTTATCTTTAGTGCAATCACAGAACACAAGATGGTAATGAGAGCTTCATACTCAACAATATTTTTAGTGCAAGGAAAGTCCAATTGAAAGGAGAGAGGGACTAGTTTACCTTTAGGTGACATCAAAATCACACCCGCCCCAAAACCAATCTAACATCTTGACCTATTAAAGTACATTTTCCATTCAAGGTCATAGCTAATCACAACAATGTTCTCATTAGGAAACAAATCTAACCCTGGGAAGGAGTGAGATGAGGGAGCATCCGCAAATTGATCAGCAACCGCATGACCCTTTATTGGCTTCTCAGTAATGAACCTTATGTCAAACTCAAAGAGTAACATTACCCATTTCACTAACCTCCCAACAAGGCCAAAACTAGAGAATAAATGCTTTAGAAGATCACTTTTTACAATGACATGTGTTTCAACATGGAGAAGGTAATGCCTTAACTTTTGTGTAGCAAAGGCAAGATCAAGGCATTGCTTTTCTATGGGGGAGTAACAAGTTTCGTAGTTGACCAGAACAAAACTAACGTAGTATACCACTCTCTCTTTCTTCACATCATCATACTGGGCTAGCAAAGATACCAAAGAATATGGTGATGTTGTGAGGTAAAGTAGAAAGGGTCTATCTTGCATAGTTGGCATCAATATAAGAAGATTAGCCAAATAGGATTTGATTGACACAAAATCCTTTTGGCACTGTACACCCCATATGAAGTGAACATCTTTCTTTAATAGGTGAGTAAAGGGAAGAGTATGATCAACCAACTGAGATATGAATATGTGAATTGCCTAAATTTTCCCTTGTAAAATTTGCAATTCAGTAATACTTCTGGGTGGAGGCATATTAACAATAGCATCAATCTTATTTATGTCAACTTCGATTCAATGGTGAGAAACTATGAATCCCAAAAAAAATTTAGTGTCCACATCAAAGATGCACTTAAGGGGATTGCATCTCATCCTATAGAGCCGAAGCCTCTAAAAAATAAGATGAAGGTTCTTTACATGATCTTGACGAGTTATAGATTTTACCAAGATGTCATCAACATAATCCTCTAAATTCTTATGAATAAAATCATGAAATATTAGGTTCATTTCCCATTGGTAATTTTCTTCTACATTTTTTAACCCAAAGGGAATGACCTCATAACAGAAGGTACCCCAAAGGGTAGTGAAGGCTATCTTGTACTAATCTTTCAGATTAATATGGATCTAATTATAACTCAAGAAACCATATATAAAAGACAACAATGCATGGCCTGCAGTCAAATCCACAATCATATCTATATTAGGAAATAGAAAATCATCCTTAAGAGAATCCTTATTAAGATCATCAAAGTAAATGCATATACGAATATGACCATCAGGTTTACTAACAACAACTATGTTTGAGATCCAAGGGCAATAGTCGATTGGATGGATAAAGCCTACTTTTAACAGCTTCTCTATCTTAGTCTTAACCATCAATGCCACCCTAGGATTGATCTTTCAATTTTTTTCCTTAATCATCTTAGCATCAGCACATAGGATGATATTATCAACCACTATAGACTCATCAATACCAGGCATATCCTTGTACATCCAAGCAAAGATAACAGGATGAAAATGTAAGAGATCAGAATATTCATTTGCTTCTTCTAAAGAAAGACACTTCCCAATCCTAATTATTTTTTCAGAAGACTTAAGATCCTTAGAGATTTTAGTAGTATCTCCCTTAAGGAGAGAACTACGATCTTTAGGATGCGATATTGGAACATCATTACCAACATTAGATAGAGGGTCCTCCTCGTCAATACTCAAGATAGATTCTCCAAAGTATGCTTGTTCATGGAGGCGATACGAGAATCGTCTCTTGTGATGGAAGGGAGGCAATGGTGAGTAGGCACCTAGGAATTCCTCAAGTGCTTCATCTAAAGAGAAGACATCTAAAGGTATTTTCTCGGCTTGCCCCCTATCCTCTATCAATTTAGGATAGACCAAACTCAGTGGTTCAGCTAAAATCATATTTACAGTCCACCAAGGTTTCTACTTAGATTGTTCAATAGAGCATCCCAAACCCAAATAGCACTTTCACAGCTTAAATTGAATAGGTACTTGAATTCCTTGCTTGATATTCCCTAGGCCCTTCTACCCATAGCCATACCGAGAAGCGAGTTAATATCCAAAACCATAATGAGTTTGCAAAACTTCGGGAGGTGGCAACTCTATGTAGAGGGTTTCATTCCACTAATGAACATCGAACACATCCACGGGAGAAATTTTACCTTCTTCACTTGGTTTGCAAATATTAACCTCCTTCGTAAGATTGGGAGTACTCTCCTCAGTAGAGGGGGGATTGGTCTCCTAGATAGGATCACATTTCCCTTCCTTAATGGGAGCATCATCTATCTTCATGTCAAAGGCATTCGAAAACTCTATACAAATAGGACTCGCTTTTTATTCTATAATGAAGAATTAAAATAATTCTAGAGAGCCCCAATCATCACCAAAGAAAGCATTTGACTCAAAAGAAGAAGGAGAAGATGGGAAAGACTTAGGACTTTCTGCTTTAGGTGATTCATCTTTAACAACATTTTCTTCAGGGACAACCTCCATGGAGGGTATCGTCGAGGAACATGCTATAGCATCAACAATTAAGGATGGAATACAATTCTTAAGAGTGGAGATGACTGAAGCCCAACTAACAATCACTAGCTCACAAAGGTGAACAACTTCTGGATCATATTTAACCATGAATACCCAATTATTTATAATGAATTTTAAGGAATTGTGTAAAGTAAAAGTTATGACACCAATAGCATGAATCTAGGGTCTCCCCAAAAGAAGATTGTAAGGTAAGGGTCCATGAATCCCATAAGCCAAAGTAGGTAAGGTAACGAGACCTAATTGCAATGGTAGTATTATCGTGCCTAGAGCTTGACGTCCAACATTATCAAATCCACGAATGTACAAGGAAGAAGAAGCTAAAGAAGATGAATCAAATTTAATATTATGTAGTAGGTAGATATTGCAAACGTTGAGAGTCAAACTGCTGTCAATGATAGTATGCCTAATACCAATATTATTAACATTAATTATAGTCATCAAGGGGTCTTCTTGCTTCTACACATCCTGAGGTGAGAGTTCTTGTGGATGGAACATAATATTTGGTGAATATGCTTGAATATGAGCCAATAACACATTAACATCCATAGGATTAGCAGAGGCAGGAAAGAGAATATTTTGCAATTCTTCTTGAAGCATCTCTTGATAAAACAAAGTATTCTAAAGCAAATACCAAAGTGAGATCTTGGCCGGAGTAACTTGAATTTCCTTATCAAGATCATAATCACCTGGTGCTTTAATTGTAGGTTTAGGTGTTGAAGGAAGACTTGGTTGAGAAGGTGGTAGATAAGTAGGAACTTGAGTGGTTGAAATGTAGGAACAAGAGGTTGTTGATCCAAGTTTTGTTTGTTTCTTCTCATATTATATGTGTTCCCAACAACATTATAAGAAGTGTATTTCGTAGCTTTTATGAACCATGAGTATAAGTCTAGTGAATCATTTCATTATAAAATTTTGTAGATGGAATGATCCTCCCCATAAGAAGGGCCAGTCAGGGTCACATAAATGATGGGTTTCTTAGGTCTTGGAGGAGCCACCGAGACCACCACTACATTCATCAACTCCTCAGCTTGCAGAGAGGAAGATTGCTTGGAAGGTTTGCAGATAGAGGAGGGAACTTCTAAGAAATCATCTAGAGCGTCATCTAACATATCAAAATATTCTTTAGAGAAGGTTTTATCATAAACATGGAAACACTATAAAAATAGATCTGACATGGTTCACATCGGGTTCACCAAAATGTGGGATAAGAGGGATTTGTTGCACAAAGATCTCTTCATTCTCAAGAGATCACTAGGGAACAAACTACCCTTATCCACCTCAACATAAACAAAATAAAGAAACGATAATGAAAATGTACTCAAGTTATATTTTAGAGAAGAATACTTTAGATCTTGATGGATTGAAACTTCTAGATTTCTTTCTCTAATAGAGGAGCTCTCGGCTAAAGGACGGTAGTGAAGATTCAGGATGCAAGTGTGGTGTGATGTCATCTAAATGGCATGCTAGCATCTGAAGTGATAGAAATCTTAGGAACTCAGGCGAATAGAATAAATCTTCACCTTCTAGCTCATATCTAAGGTCTTTTGAAAAAAAAAAGAAATAGAAAGCAGAAAGTAAGGCACAAGGAGAACTTGTAGAAAACTTACCTTTAACCGGACGTTTAAATCTTCACTCCAAGCTCCACTTAGCAACCTACACACAAAATAATGAGGGGAAAAGGTTGGGGTTGTATAGGGTTCTTCCTTAGTTAGACCCCCATTTTAGTGTTCCCACCTCCATGAATAGCCAAGTTGGAAAGGAGTGTAAATGAAATAGACAAAGCGTTGGGTGAAAGAAAAACCTTCTTCAAGAGTAGAACCCACACCACTAAGCAGTAAATGAGCAAGTAGATAGAAAAGAGTAAGAGATAGGCAGAGAAAATTACCCATGGGCCTAGACCCTCTTTGGATCACATGGATCCACTATTGAATGCTTTCTTGAAAGTTGTAGTTGTTGGAAGGAAATTAGTCCGACATGGCTTCACTTGTGAGAGTGTTGTTATCAAGAATGAAGAGAACTAAAAAATGTGTAGAGCTTTTATTGAATGACTTGAACCCCAAAATGAGAGAAAATTAGGGGTTTTAATTTCATGCAAGGGTAGCAAAAAGTTGTTACACCCAAAATCTGATTGCTAGGACATGTGTCGAGAGAGTCAAAATTCTAGATTCCTCATTTCAAACTCATAAAACTGCCAAGACGCTAGCATGCCGCACAAACATCGACATGTCGTGCAGGAATCCAAGGCCTAGTTTTTTGGGCAACATGTCATTAGGATTCTATTGCTCTGCCACTAGTCCACATGGGGTAAGAACTGTGAAATTCTGACTCATGGGATTAATGCTCTAAGGTGTCATAAATGCTAGGAAAAGGTGCAAAAATGTGGAATTGCCCCTAGGTGCAATTTTGCAACATTACAACCAAAGGTTGAAGATGAAGAAGTTGTCGAAGGACAAGTAATCTAATCAAAATGCAATAAGCTCCCACGAGGCCTAATCTCTCTTGAGAAAATCTTCATCTGCAAAGACGCCAAAAATAGTAAGAGAAGATTCATGATCGACGAAGAGGACTACAAAGATCTCGACATGGAAGATGGAAGGAATCTAAAATTTGAGAGAAACATGACACAGGAAGACACGGATAGGCTAAAGAACTTATGCTTAAAATACAATAGAGTTGTAGCCTGGACCTATGATAAACTCAAGGGATATGATCCTAGTGTTATCGAGCATGCTATCGACTTAGCTGAAGGCTCTAAACCCGTCTGGAAAAAGAAAAGACTGGTTAACTCGAAGGTGGAAGCATTTATGGCATGGGAGCTTACCAAGCTGCTTGAGTCAAAGATTATCTATATGATCAAGCATTCTACCTAGGTATCCAATCTAGTCTTGATGCTTAAGAAGAATGGTGACTTACACATCTATGTGAATTTTTGGGATTTAAATAAAGTTATGCTAAAGGACCACTATCATTTTCCCTCAATGGAGAAAATTCTACAAACCATGGCTGGGTTGGAGATGTTCTCACTACTCGATGATTTCTCTAGCTATAACTAGGTTTATGTAAAGGAGGACTAGCACAAAACAACATTCACCACTAATTGGGGATCTTTCACATACACAAAGATTCCCTTCAAACTCTCCAATGCGGGTGCTAATTTCCAATGAGTGATGGATATCACCTTTAAGGGACTTGTTAATACGATCATCCTAATATATCTGGATGACCTAACCAATTTCTCCAAATCAAAAGATGATCATTTTGATCATCTAGAAAAGGTTTTCTAGAAGTTCCAATAGTTCGGTATTTCCTTAAATCCTGAAAAATGTGTTTTTGGCATACCACAAGGTAAGTTGCTTGGATTTGTGGTATCGAAAGAAGGAATAGCCATAGACCCTGAAAGGGTAAAGGATATAATAAGACTACCAACGTGTGCCAACTAGAAGGGGCTATAGTCATTTCTAAGAAAAATTAACTTCACTAGCTAGTTTATTTTGAATTTCATAGGAATCACAAGACCCATCATGTTGATGTTGAAGAAGGGATTGGCATTCAAATGAACCCCAGAAGGAAAGCTTTCTTTCAAGTAGATTAAGGCATCCATCTCTATATCTCTAGTGTTATCTAACTAGGACTTCTCCAAGGACTTCCTCCTATACATTTACAATGGCTAGCATAGCATAGCTTCCATTCTCACTCAAAAGGATGAAGAGGGAGGCTGAGAGAATCCCATTAATTTTCATTCCTAAACCCTTAAAGGATACTAAATCTATATAGCTTTGTTGAAAAGTAGCCCTTTACCATCTTCAAAAGCCTCAAAAATTTCTGGCATTTGGTTTCAGTAAGCAAAATAACAATCCTCGTTGCTCATCCCAACATTAGAGAATACATCATAGAGGGAAAAATAAATAAGAAGAGGGCAAACTAGATCACTAAGATCCTGGAGTAGGATGTGGAAATTCAACCAACCAAGTTGGTCCAAGGAAGAGGCCTTTACCAACACCTTACGCAAGAATTGGGCACTCATGAAGAAAGAGAGACCGACTAGGTCAACACAAATTAGTTCAAATCTAATGAGTCATGGGTGACTAATCAGACATGATTTATGTAGATTGGCCAATACCCAACCAATGTCTCACCCCAAAAATAAAGATACAATAGGCTACAAGGCACTAGATACATACTGATCAAGGGATTTCTATTTTAAGGAAACTACAATGGAGTCCTCCTCCATTGTGCGTGGACAAGCTATAGGCCGAAAGGATTTTGAACAAGTTCCATAGTAGCTGAGTGTGAAGATATTTCTCCTAAAATACCACTACTTTGAAGATCATGCAAGTAGGTTACTACTAGCTTACGATGTTCTCTAAAGCCCACCATCTTGCATGAAAATGCACCCAATGCCAATATTTTGTCAACAAGAAAAATAACTCTACTATGCCATTGATCCCAATCATGATTGAGGAACCCTTCACACAATGGGGCTTCAATTTTATTGGAATGATTAATCCCATCTCCAATGTAGCATCAAAGGGTATGTTAGCACCAGTGATGACCTGAGTATTGCTTTCATGATTTTTGATATAGCAAGTTAATACAAGCATCTAGGTATAATTGAACCGAGATGACCTCAGTATTGCTTGCATAAACAGACAAGAGTTAACCCTTTTCCTATGCAAATTCCAAAATGTCATCAATGATACGTAGTAGAGCATGTCTCACGACCAATTTAAATAGTACTAATGATTTCCTTGCAAACAGCAGACAAAAAAAATTCATACTCCTTCCTTGCTTTTCTAGTTCAGTACATCATTGAATTGCTCCAGAGATATGATAGAAAATCAAACAACCATTCAAATCTTGCCTAAAATATTTCAAACATTATTCAGATTAAGATCATCCAACTTGGTTATCATCATTGATGTTCTTGTTTTGATGTTTGTTTGGATCATGTTGTTTTGATTTCAATTGGCATTGGATAAACATGTGGTGATTGATTTGATATGACAATGTTGCATTTTAATAAACCGTCTCGTATCTGTTTGTGATGTTCGAAAAGCTCGTTGCCCCTCTCTTGTTCAGTCTATATTGCTGCCCCCAGTGTAAACACAACCTAAAGATTATGGATATGTACAAATTTCCTCAAGCCATGATGAAACATAAGGATTCCTGTCATATGATGTGGATATGTACAGATGATAGATATGAACGGATGATGCCGAAAGTGAATGCAAGACATAAGCTAATAGATGGAGGAGCCTTTTTTGATCACAAGTAGCACGTGTTTGCCAAGTTTTCACCACTTGTTTTTATTGCACTTTTTCAGGATTTTTCTGATGTTTTGATTTTTTCAAGACTTTTTCTAATTTTTTTTGGATTTTTTCAGGACTTTTTCTAATTTTTTTAGATTTTTTTTTTCAAGACTTTTTATGATTTTTTTAGATTTTTTTTTTCAGGACTTTTTATGATTTAGGCATAGAATTTCTTCAAATGAATGTTGTTGATTGGCTCTTCAAACAAGTCCCCTTCTGATGTAGATAACTGATATGCACTAGAACCATATGCTACAATGATGACAAACGGACCAAGCTAGTTTGGTTCAAATTTTCCTTTCTTTTCTCTGTCTTGCTGATTACATGGATTTTCTCTCAAGACTAAGTCACCTACTTGAAATGTCTGTGATTTAACCCTGTGATTATAACTACGAGACATAACTTGTTGATAACCCTTCAAATGGTCAGCTGCATGTTGACGTCTTTCATCTAACAGTTCTAACTCTTGCAGATGAGATACTCTGTAGTCCTCATCATTTATCAATCCCTTGAGTGAGACCCTAAGCAAAGGTATTTCAACCTCTAGTGGTAAGATTGCTTCTGCTCCATAGACCAAGGCATATGGGGTAGCTCTTGTTGGTGTGTGAATGTTGGTTCTGTATGCCCACAAAGCTGGATTTAATTGGACATGCCAATCACAACAGGCATCATTTACTGTCTTCTTCAAGATCTTCAAGATTGTTTTGTTGGAAGCTTCTGCTTGACCATTACCCTATGGATAGTAAGGTGTAGAGAACTTATGTTGGATGTGAAATATTTCACAAAGTTCATCAACATCCTGATTCTTGAAAGGCCTCCCATTATCAGTAATGATAGAATTAGGAATTCCATATCTAAAAATGATGTAATTCAGAATGAATGAAGAGATTTGTTTACCGGTCACGATCGTCAAAGGAACAGCTTCGATCCATTTTGTAAAATACTCCGTAGCTGTGATAATGAATTTATGCCTATTTGATGATGAAGGATGAATTTTTCCAACAAGATCTAGTCCCCACTAAGAAAAAGGCCATGTCGGAGTGAAAGGTTGCAATTCCTGTGCAAGTGCATGAATAAGATTCCCATGGATCTAGTATTTGGAACATTTCTTGACAAAATTAAAAGATTCTTTCTCCATGGTAGGCCAATAATATCCCATTCTGACAAGTTTCTTGGCTAAGGTTAAACCACTTGAATGAGTTCCACAAATACCACCATGAACCTCTTGTAAGGCTTTTTCAGATTCATCATGTTCAAGACATCGAAGGAGCGTACCATCAAGACCACGTCAGGAAAGGATATCGGCGATCAAAGTATAACGAGATGATTGGCGTATGAAATTTCTTTTTTGGTTTTGTGATAAGTCTGGAGGTAAGATATTATCTTTCAAATAGGTATAATTCTTTCCATATAAAGGTAAATCAGAACTGGTTAAATGACATATGACTTGGGTCTCAGGATTATCATAGGCGGGAGAAAACAATTGTTCCACCAAGAATTCATGCTTGGTTTGATCTTCTGATAGTTGTAATAAGGAAGCAATTGTAACCATTGCATCTACAACTTTGTTATCAATCCTTGGGATTTGTGAAAAATTGATTGACACAAAATACTTCTTATAATCATCCACCATGTTTTTGTAGGGTAGAAACTTATCATCTTTAGTTTGATAATCATCATTAATTTGATTAATGACAAGTTGTGAATCACCGTAAACTTGCAGCTCTGTAATCTGCCACTCCAAGGCTATCTTTATCCCTATGAGCAATGCCTCATATTCAGCTATGTTATTTGTGCAAGGAAACATCAACCGATATGATCGTGGAAAGGTATGTCCTTCAGGTGTGACAAAAATAATCCCTACCCCTGAGCCATGTTGTGTATAAGATCCATCAAAGTATAGTGTCCATGAGTTTTGAATTATTGCTGTGAAGACATCTGCATTAGGAAACTCAATGTGCATTGGATTTTCTTCTTGTAAAGGTGCTTCGGCCAACTGATCTGTGATGACCTGTCCTTTAATAGCTTTTCGATCTACATAGTGAATGTCAAACTCACTTAAGATCATTACCCATTTTGCAAGTCTTCCTGTTAAAGTAGCTCTGCTTAAAAGGTATTTTAGTGGATCAATTTTGGTTATCAGCTTAACTATATGAGCCAACATATAGTGTCGCAAATTTTGAGAAGCAAACACCACTGCGAGGCAATATTTTTCAATGAAAGTGTAGTTTAATTCATGACTTGTTAAAGTTCTGATGATATAGTATGTGGCCCTTTCTTTGCCTGTAGAATCCTCTTGTGCTAGTAATGCTCCCAAGGATACTTCTATTGCTGAAATATAGAGTATGAGTGGCTTTCCTGGAATGGGTGGAATTAAAACTGGTGGGTTCATAAGATATTGCTTGATCTAATTGAAGGTTGCTTCACATTTTTCTTCCCATTTGAATGGGACATTTTTATGCAATAAATGTGTAAATGGTAAGCTTTTGTCTGCCAGTTGAGCTATAAACCTTATGATAGACTGTAATCGTCCTTGCAATGATCGAAGCTGACTGATATTTCATGGTGACGGCATGTCCATTATAGCTTGTACTTTTCCTGGATCAACCTCTATGCCCTTTTCTAAAACAATGTATCCTAGGAGTTTTCCAGATGTAACACCAACAACACATTTCTTTGGATTGAGTCAAACATTGAACTTCTCCATTCTGACAAAGATTTTTGATAATATTTCTAGATGTCCTTCTCATGTGTGAGATTTGGCAAGGAGATCATCAACGTAATCTTCCATGAATGTATGCATCATATCATGAAAAATTGTCGTCATTGCTCTTTGATAAGTAGCTCCAGCGTTCTTTAACCCAAATGGCATTACGTTCTAGCAATAAGTACCCCAAGGGCATGTGAATGTTGTTTTATCTTGATCCTCTGGTGCAATCTTTATCTGGTTGTATCCTGAAAAATCCATCCATTAATGAATACATTGCATGGCCAGTAGTTAAATCAACAATCATATCTATGTTTGGCAAAGGGAAGTCATCTTTGGGACAAGCTTTGTTCAAATCTCTGAAATCTGTACAAATTCTAATCCTTCCATCTAGCTTTGAAACAGGTACAATATTAGAAATCCATTCTGGATAGTCAATAGTCCGAATGAATCCAACATCTAAAAGCTTTTTTAATTCCTATTTGACCAATAATGCAACATGTGGATGCATTTTTCTAAGCTTTTACTTCACAGGTTTTGCCCCTACGTTGATAGATAAATGATGCATTATCAGATGAGGATCTAACCCTAGCATATCAGCATATGACCTAGAAAAGTTGATTTGATTCTCCTTCAAGAACTCCATGAATTTTAGGACTTCTTCAATTGTTAATGATGCTGCTATTTGTAAGATTTTTGGCTGCTCTGCTATATTTATGTTAATTGATTCTATTGGTTTGATAAAAATAGAAGATCTTTCATGATTATGCTTGGGAAGAGTGTCAAGTTTCTCATCCTTCAGTGCCTCAAAAAGGTTTTCACTGTCGGATTCGCTCTTTATTTTTCTCTTGTTGTGATCTATCACTGCCATTTTTTAGTTTTCACTGATAGATCCATCTTTTATTTCATTTATTTTGTAGCTAAAAGACTTGACACCCTCCTTATCAAAATCGTGAGTATGAAATTCTTGGATGAAACAATTGTTTTCCTCATTAGAGAAACAAAGGAAATTTATAATGTCCTCATCATCATGGAATGTAGGGATATGGATAGGTGCGTCATTGTCCCAATCAATAAGTTCTGGATAAACTAAAGGCATGGGATCATTAGGTTGGGTAAGGTCTTGAGCTATCAAATTCATGATGTGGTTATCATCTTCATGGTAGACAAGGTCTATGATGGTATTCTCCTGTTGATTGTCAATCTAGTTAAAATCTGATTCGTCCTCACTTGAGTCATGATCGCTTTGTAAAACATAATCAAGTCGAGGCCTTGAACCTTCTCCTTGTACGAGAATGGGTGCATATTTGTGTATGTTATCAACTTGTTTGTCTCTCCAAAATTCATCATTATAAATGGTGTCCCATTTATATTCATTAGAATCGGTATCTAAACTATTCTACAATTGGAAAACTAATTCATGAGCCTTATCTGACATTGATCCTCCTTCATGAGTTGGTTGTGCTTGCTGTGAAGTAGAGTCTTTTGTATCTTTACCATATCCAAGTCTTGTTTTATCATTTGGATGTATTGAAATAGGTTGAATTGGTTCCACGATTCCTTCTCTTCTTTTTCCTATAGGACCATTTCCTTCATAGCCCATTTTTTGCATGATAGCGTACCCCTTACCATATTGTTCTGTAGGTAACTTAATGTGCAAGAGGGATTCATCTTCATCTTTGTATAGCCAACTTAGGATGTCCCTATCTTCAGCTTCTTCTTCAGTGGCGTTGGCTTTAATGAATTGTCCATCAAACTTTGTGATTGGCACAGAAGCTTGGGATGTAGAGGCTATTGCAATCTTTTGATTTGATAAGGTTGGTTGACCATGTGACCTCGAAGAAGGAGGTAAGCTAGAAAGAGATAGCGAACATTCACCTACTCCTTTGTCTTTAAAATTTAGCTTAGTGTCAAGATTATTTCTCAGTTCTTGCAATTAGCCTTGTAAATTGGAAGAAGAAACAGTAAGAGCCTCCCTATTATGTGGCACAAAGGTGTCTTGAGTTGCTCAGAGATTTGAACAAGTTTGGGTGCTATTGTAATTAGCTTGTATAGTTATTTCCTATCCATCGTATGGAAACTTAAGACATTGATGGTATGTTGATGGTACTACTTGCATATCATGAATCCATGGATGACCCAAAAGTATGTTATCAGAAAGATCCTGATCTAGAACCTGATAAAATGTATTCTTCACAACAGGTCCCACTCTGATAGGTAGCATGATTAGTCCTTTAGAAGCTCTTTCTTCATCATCATATGCCTTGATAGTTATTTTCCCTCGTGGATCAATGGAATTTTCTGATATTCCCAAGGCATGTATTAGCTTTAAGGTACAAATGTTTAAACCAGCTCCTCCATCTATTAAGACATGTCTAATTTGGAGTTTATGGATCATGACTTCAAGATAGAGTGATGAATTATGTGGATGTGTCATGGAGGCATCATCTTTTTTGGAAAATGAAAGACAAGTGGGGGAAGACAAATGTCCCACCATGGCTTGAAATTTGTTTATATCCAGATTAGTGTCGACAATTGTGTTTATAAGAGCTTCTTCTAAAATATTCTTGTGTATGGGCGATATTTTGAGAAGTTCAAGGATGGAGATTTGAGCTGATGTTTTTCTCAATTGATCAACTAGATTATATTGACTTGGAGGAGGAATAGTTTCCTTAGATGAACTTCCTTTTAGAACAACTCTTGCTTGTCCTCTCGTAGTCACATTAACCTATTGATATTCTTGTTTTCCCTTGATTTTAATAAAATTAACTCGCTGATCATCTACATAGATGTGACAGATTATATTTTCTTCAACATTATGTATGCTTTTTGCTTTAGTATCCGATGTTTCCCCTTTTTGATAGTTTGGTAAAGGATCTTTGAATGCTTGATGATCATCATTGGTATGATGTCCTTCAATTGTAATGGTGCCATTGTCAATTAAATCTTGTACTAGATTTCGCAAAGCTTGGTTATTATTCGTTCTATGACCTTTACATTGATGATAATTGCAATACTATGAATCATTCCATGATGGTGGTTTGACTCGTGGCTCATAATCTCTTTGTGGTGGTAAGGTGATAACCTTTTTATCAAGAAGCTCCTTGAGAGCAGACTCAAGAGATTGACCCAAAGTGGTAAAATTCTGTCAATTTGAAAAGAATGGAGGTCTGGATGAATTTGATGTTTGGGTATTGCCAAGATTGTTATTGAAATTACTTTGATTATCCTTAATGTTTTGATTGGTCATGCTTTCTTTCTTGAATTTTTGTCCTTGTTGATTGTTGTTTCCTTGTTGATTGATATTTCCTTGTTGGTTGGTATTTGTTTGTTGATTGGTTCATGGAGCACTTGATAAGTTAAAGATAGATGGTCTTGTTCATAGATTATTTGCATCTACTATACCATCATTGACAACATTTTTATTTATGTTCCAAAACCTTGTTTTATCGTTGTTGTTTTGGTTGGATGTACTTGGATTATCAAGTTTTATCACTCCTCATTTAACCAAGGCCCCTTCAATGGTGATTGCGTTTTCAATCAATTTTTCAAAGTTATGAGGGCAATGAAGGTTAAGCCTATAGCTTAATTCTTGATCTAGGTTATTGATGAAGATATCCATCTTTTCCTTTCTAGGAATAGGACGGGAATATCATGCAAATAACCTTCTCCACCTTTGCAAAAACGTAGTGAAGGATTCTCCTACTTTTTGTTTCACTTTACAGAGATCAAGCATTGTTATTTGGTGTTGGATGTTGTAGGAGTATTGTGATATAAACTGATTTATTAACTCCTCAAAGGTTTTGATGGGGGGAGTGATCTTGGAAAGCCACTCCATGGATTGTGCACCCAGACTTCGTGGAAAGAAACACATTAAGTAGGTATCGTCATAAGCGAATTCTAGACTCATATTAGAAATCCCTCACATGTTCAATGGGATTAGTTTTTCCATTGTACCTATCAAATTTAGGAATTTTGCAATGTTTTGGAAAAGGGATCATTTGAAGACTCCTATCAAATGGATAAGGAGATATATCTTCCAAAACATACTTCTTTGTTGTACCCCCTTGCATCTCCTTTATTTTCCCTTGTAATTCTTTTATCTGTTGAGTAAAGGCACTAAAGTCATTAGGAGGAGTTTCAGGATTTTGTTTAATCCCTTATATATCAAAATTGTGAGGTAACTTAGCTCCTTGATTAGCTAATGAAAGAAAATATCTTTCTTTGTTTTGTTCTAAAATCCTTTCCATAAGAGTATGGAATTGGGGATCTTTCTTTGCTTCTTGAAGCTATTCTTCTGTTAATTCATCAATATTAAATGTATCCTCTTCTTTCTCAGTATGGTCACCCATTTTGCTTGTAGTGGTTTCTCCTTTGTCTTTTTCCATGTGTTTTTGAGATCTCATGAAGACAGGCATAAGTTTTGTTCCAAACTCTACTCACTTTTGATCAAAAGAATGAAATAGTGCAACTTGTGATGGATATAAAAGTCAGGATAGAATGAAAATTCTATGACTTGAAAGATTTCTAACCTTTAGCTTGTGTTGTTCCCTAATTGAAAGGATGAAAAACCTGTTGGTGGGAATTTAAGCAAAAGATCAAGAAAAGGATGACTTTGCACTTTATGAAGTTTTGATCATAGCTTTGTAAAAGGATGGATTTTGTGATGAATGCCTATGTGATTGAGTTCTCTATTGAAGAATTTGATTTGGACGAGTAGAATATTCAATTGCAAGTTGGGGAATATAACAGAAACGAATAAGTTGACTATGGTTGTGCCTTTGAGAAAGGGCTCTTCTTTGAAAGAAAGCTTGTGAATACAAAGGTTCTATAGCATAATCATCAGTGAAACCTCTAACATAGTCATGATATCGATGTATAAAGGTTCTATGTTTAAGTAAAACCTTTCGACTTTGATACAAGAATCGTCTTTTCTTCAATAGTTTCTTGTAGCTAAGGGGTTTCTTTAGCTTTTTGATCCTTTTTAAAATGGACTTCTTAACAAAGGTTATGGATTTCCAATCTCTTAACATGAGAGTAATCAATGTGATTGTGAATTTTGGATGATCTTTTCTGAATTAATGTATTGAAAACACATCAAACAATTTGTAGAATAGTTGTTTTAAGTACTATGCTAAACATCAAGTGTATGATCAAAATGTTCTTCAAAAATTGTTTTAATAGGTTTTACACATGATAGATAGATCAAACAGACTCACTCTTAGTTCTTAAGTAGGTCATCATAGTAATCAACAACCCACATCTTAAAACTGCATCGACTCACACAACCATGTCACCCCCGAAAGGGCACCCGTGTTTTTGTCTTTTCTAGGTGCGTACTCAGAGTGACTGAAGTGGATACCGGATCCCCTAAGCAAAAAATCCTTGGCAGTTATATGGTGAGTATCTTGGGGGTAGATTCTTCCCTCCCCTACACTGTGATTATTATGACATTTGGAAACTGACTTCGATTGGATACTACACTAAGTTTGTAGTAAGGGTTTCCGTTCGGTGCGGCAAATGATATACTCCCTTGAGAGACCTCCCTACCTTTAGAACAAAGGCTTTGGGGATGGTTATCTTGCACACTACCGTCAAAAGAGGGTTTCCTAATTTTTATTTAAATTTTATATTGGGGTGGAATAGCCTGGCTTTGGCTTGAACCCACTTGAGTCGTTCCTCTTGGGTGAGTACTTTTTCCCACAAGAGCAGGCTCTCTAAAAGGTTTTAACAAAACTAGAAATTGCATAAAATGAAATAGATGAGTTTGGCATTTTGATCACCCAATTAAGGGGAGAGCAGAGGCCTATCACGGTTTAAGCAAAGCAAACAAAGATTCAATTTTAAGCCCAAATAAAGAATTTGCTATGCTAAGTGAAGATGTTGCTTCACACAAACATGGAGTTCATTTTAGCCCAAAATAAAAAGTGAAGTGACTATCCTAGGATTGCTTGATTCTTAATTATGTGACTATCCTAGGATTGCTTCATTCTTTATTATGTGACTATCCTAGGATTGCTTGATTCTTTTAAAATTATTAGCTTTCCATGGTCATGTCGGATTCGGTCAAGTTGTATTTAAATTACAATTTACAATTTGCAGCCTTTGCAAAAGTGCACTATAATAGACATCACGGGCACTGCAAGATTCTTCACGGGCACTTCAGGATGCTTCATGGGCACTGCAGGATGCTTTATGGGCATTGCAGGATGCTTTATGGGCACTGTAGGATGCTTCAAGGGCGCTGCAAGATGCTTCAAGAGCACTACAAGATGCTTTATGGGCGTTGCAGGATGATTCACGAGCGTTGAACTGGGTATGAAGTTTGCTGAAGCATGTTTTCTTGCACTAATATGCTATTTTTGGCCGTAACCTGTCAGGAAAATCTGCAATAAAATGTTAAAATTGGGGCAAAAGACCCATAGTGGTCACCAAAAATGTGTTGTTAAATATGTTAGTATCAAAGTAAAATAATAAAACACACAAAATGAAACTTTAAACTGAAGAAAAGCTAATTAAATTGAATTCAAAGAAACAAGCGAAGCTTCTTCAGAGCCATTCCATCTTCCTCTATCTCCAGGGATTTGTTTGAAGTTGTTTCTCTCAGATTGTGTAAGCTTGGCTTCTCCAAATGGCAATCTGCAGAATGAGTATGCAAAGGAAGGAGCTTCTCTATGCTATATGCTGGTGGAGTGAAAATATTGATACAGATATGCACAGGGGTTGTGAATTGTGAATGTTATGATATGAAGTGGATATGCCATGATATACTATGATTCTACAATCTATGAATGCTAAATACTATGCTATGGATGCTTGAAAGCTATTTGCAATTTGGCTATAGTTTATCTGTATGAAAGCTTCTCTATCATTTCAAAAACCCGGCAGTCCTTTTTATAGCTTTTTGTAGGCAAGAGCCTGGCTGGTAAAAATCAATGGCTATGAGATTGTTTGGTAGATTTGAATGGTGAGAGATGGAGATGTTGAGAGGAAGATGGAGAATGTTGGGAGGTTGGAGAGAAGAATGGAGCCTTGTCTTCAACCCACAGGAACAATCTTGCACAGGAACAGAGAAATTTATTTTTTCTATTTTGGAAGTTTGTTTCACGGTTGTTGAAGATAATCCCTAGATAAATAAATTTATTTAATTTCATTTATGTGAGTTTGATTTTTGATTTTAGAACTATAGAAGATTTAATTAAATATTTTGAGATATTTAATTGTGATATGACTTTAGAAGAATTAATTAAATATTTTGAGATATTTAATTGTGAATGAACTTTAGAGGAATTTAATTAAATATTTTTGGAATATTTAATTGTGAATGGATATTTAGAGAAATTAATTAGAAAAGAGGAATATTTAATCTTTATTTGAATAAAATATTCAAGCCAAGATTATATGATAATTAATATAAATAAATCGTAATGTTTATTTAATTAATTAAGAAATGAATAAGAAAAGATGATTAAATAAACTTATTTATTTAATCGAAATGAAAGATTGAACAATATAAATAAATTATTTAAATTTATTTATACGCAGATTGAACTCAAAGATTTAATTAAATATTAAAAATATTTAATTCATTACTAGACTATGTGATGTGACCATTTTTAGGTGTATACAGTCACAATAACCATGCAGTTCTTTGTTCACAGCAGGCACCTAATCCCATCATTACTAACCTCTCCAACAAAGGATGCTTGTAGCTTTTGGCTTTTGAGCTAAATTTGGGTACCCAGACCACTCATAATGGCAGCAAGAAAATTACCAAAATCACAAAAGAAAAAACATAGTAGAAAGGACTTACCAACTTAATTCCAACTTGATGATTATGTTCGCAAGGTGGACATTGCTATTTATACAAAAATGTGTTCTAGAAAAGCTAGAAAATGGAAAGAAAATATCCCATTAGACAATAATGGAAATTGTGGGTCGACGATAAGAAGTAAAAGGTAAATTGTACGAAGGATTTTTGGCAAGGCTTTGAGGAGTTAATGTAGGTATTGGGAGTTAATGCTTGCACATACATCTTGTTTCCATGTGTCCATCATCTTCATTAATGCCAACCAGATCACGTATGTGAAAAGACATTTTCAAAGCCAACTCTTGCTTAATTAATGAAAATGTCTCTTCTAAGTATCCTTCCCATTGTTCAAGGTTATCATTCCCCAAGGGAAGCATAAGGAATGTACTATTTTCATTAATACAACAAATATGACATTTCCAAGAAGTACAGCCCCCCACTACACGCGTATCCCCTCATTGGTAGCGCTTAGCAAGATATTGATAATGGAAATGCATTTATTCAATGTGTCTTTAAGAATTGAATGTGCTAAAAGGAAAAAAAATTATAAGTGTTGAACCCTTGAGTACATTTGGCTTCTTTGAAAGTTTCATCTATTATGTAGAATTCTTCTAAGAACATGAAAATGGCTGAAGTGTCATCTTCTGGTCAAAATGCTAGAATCTCATTCACAAAGCCTAGCTAAATCAACATATTTGGTGATATTTCTTATGCTAATGCTCTATCACCATAGGAACGAAGCTTTCTACATACCAAAGTCATACAACTAGGTGACCACGCCAAAGATGAGGCAGTTAAGGATTTTGTAGACATCTATGACCCAAGGCTACAAATAAACCCTAAAGGCCTTAATGAAGGGGAATTTTAGAGGATGCTCACCAGAGGTTCAACCGACAAATTTACAACGTGATTGTGGCATTCTGGTTTACCACAATTTATGGTACCCTCCAAACATCCATGTTTGGAGCTGGTTGACATATGCATAGAAAGGCTAGACAAGGGCTCCAAGGTTATCAATGGTAGCAAGTTGAGGGTCACTATTAATGTAGGATCCATCCAGGATATACTATGTATCCCCTCAAACTAGGAAGTTGAGAGATTTTATCACGGGAAAATGGAAGAGTTTTGGGTGACTAGGGAAAAATAGTCAAAATTTTAAAAGGATGAAACAAACAAGGAATCAGAGAACAATGAAATTATCTTCACTTTGTCACACAAATAATTCCATTTAGATTTATAGGTCATCTTCTCAATGTTGGCTTTTGTATATGGCCATGAGAGGGATGACGAGGTATACAAGTTCTAGATGGGCTTGGCTTTCATGCTGAAGAAGGGAAAGATCATGAAGCAATTTTGTTTTGTTGAGGAAATCGCAAAAAATATGCTTACACAATTAAAAAATTATAATTTCTCTTTCAAATTTAGGTATTCTTCTTTTCTAGTTCATTTAATTGTAAATCAAAACCCTAAGTTCTTTAGTGGCCATTTTTTGCTCAGTTTGTTTGATGTGTCGGGGTTACATAAACTAGTTTCAACTTGGACCCATGTGCTTGAAAGCACATGGGATTATTATTCATTTGTTGAATATTTTCTGCAACTAGTACTTCTAGATTTGTCTTAGCATTCTCCAAGCAGGTTTTCCCCTGAAGGTTTAGACTGGATGAAAAACCACCAAACCTTAGTTGATTATTTTATGGGGGAAGATTTTACTTTTATCAGATGTCATGGTTTTAATGAGGAGCCCTTTAGGCTTCTAAAATTCATAATAGACAAAAAAATCACCTTGGAGGCAAGCCATCAAGCAACAATTGTCAATAATGCTTATGGGGTTGGGAGACACAAGAAAGCACTACACACTTCCTCTCACCATTTCCAAAGGTCAAGTAATACTAGTAAGGAGAGAAGTGTAGGATGTGTTAACCAAAAATTTATCCTACCTCGATCTAGTCCTTATTTGTGACAGATGAAAATATAATCTTGTTGGGAATTTCCCTTTCAAGCATGAAGAGTAGTTGTATTGGGAAGCAAGGAAAAACCCAATCAAGGAGAGGTAAAAAGTATTTATTGACTTAGCCTTCACATTATTCATGCAACCCACATGGCTCAAATTCTACACAAGGGTGGAATAATTTTGATAAAGCATCTATATGGACAAATCCCTTAGGACACAACTCAAAACTTTGGGGGGGTCTGAAAGGAAGATAGTTGATTTCTGGAAATATCGGTAGGAGACAAAACCAGATAGTTACAGCAATAGATGGGAGTTTCAAGGAGATTTATGATGATGAGGTTGGATTCAATAATAATCTAGGATCAAATCAAGGTCCTAAATAGGAGCACGCACCAATTTTTTGACCTCCCACCGCACCTGAAGTAGGAAAGAGGAAAGAAAAGGGACCAAAACATAAGGAATCATAGATATCATCCTTTGTTAGCATCTCACCAAAGGGTAAGCAGAGCCAATGGTCTCCAAGAAAATATTTTGTAGTTCCAAAGGCTGAAGGTTGGTTGAGATCAGTCGCTAGATAATCTAAAGTAATCAATGTTCTCCCTACAAAGAAAAGGAGAATCCAAGATGTAAGCAGACCAAGCACCTCGGCTAAGGGAGAAGAGGAAGTGGACTTTGTTCTACTGATGTATTTGGCTTTGATAATCTAGGTAAGTTTCACACCCTTCATCCTTTCTTCTACTACATTATTGGTTGTTGATGCCCCCTCATTTGCAGAACAAAACTCTCCATTCATAGTTTCTGACCTTCTCATCCTTAACACACCCCCAACTATATTTGATAGAAAACCTCATATGGAGAACCCACGTGTTGAACATGCATCTTTTACCTCAACTGTGATTGATTCTTTGATTTCCCTATCCAAGGCACATATTGTAAACATAGAGTCACCCATGCTGCAAGTTTTTTTTACCCTTGCCTTCTTCTAGGAATATACCTCTTTTTCTGCCTACTTCCCCCTTTACCCCAATGATCACCCCTCCTACTCAGGTCATACATGGAATCTCAACTTTTTCCCTAATAACACTTCCTTTTGCCTCCTCAAAAACTTAGTCGACCAAAAGCACCCTTTCTATTACCCTATATGGCCTCCCCACCAGTGTTTTTATTGTTGTGAAAAGTATTGAGTCTCCACAAAGCCTCCAGAACCATATTGAATTAACCAAATACGATCAACAAGAAAGGAAGTAGAAGTTGTGGGTAAAGGCCACAACTAATCCAACTACTCTGAAGCTAGAGACTTATTTTGATGAAGAGAGGAATGCTCTGATGATCTTAGCTATGAGGTTGCATATATCTAATCAAGAAGTAGAGATTCAGTTCAAGGATTATGAAATCCAAACTTAGGTATCAACTTGAGTGAAACTCTTCAACATGAAAAAGTGTGCCTAGACAAAGCAACACAGAAGGTGGTCTATACTTACTATGAAAAATTGGGAATTTTTTTGAAAAAGTACGAGGTAGAGTTGGTAAATATAAAGGCCATAGTAGAAATATTACAAGTAGAGATCAAATGAAAGGATATGGACATGGCTCGCTTAAGGTAGGCACATGATCAACATGGTGAAGTAGCTAAGTTGTTCGAAGAAGCTCAGAGTGAAAAGGATCAGCTTTGTGCCAAGGTGCAAAGATTGGAGCATGAGGTTGAATCCAAGTGCAAAGCAGCTGAAGATATGAGGACCCAAATGCAAAAGGTCATTGAAAAAATATCAGCAAGGTAGTGAGGACAAAGGAAATGGATACACTACTTCTTTGTTCAAGAAAAGGGATCCGATTTCTCAATGCTCACATTCCAAAACATACCCTTGAGATTCTAATGCAAAGAAGATTGAAATATGTCAAAGGGAATTGTCCTCAAGGCTACAAATTGATAAAAGAAATTAACTACTAAATGTAAACCAAGAAAATGCAAGATGCTTGAAAACATAGTGTTGTATGTAAAAAGACCTAGAAAGATGAATAGAAATAGAAGTAAAACATAACAAGAAATTAAAATAGAAAGAATGCACTTGGAAATGTATTGAAGACTACAATGAAGACTGAAAATTCTAATGATACTAAAAATTTGGCCTACTGGGACTCATTCACCATTCTGGACGAATCAGTCTTAGATCTAGAAAATTGCACTGGGGCCCATTTCAGAAAAATGGGTGTCCAAATCTATATAAACCTATGAAAAATAGGTACAGTGGGAATCATTCACCACTAATGGTGTATGATTCCACTTTGACTTTTCTAAAAACTCAAAAGTGGAAACAAATGCTCTTAGTTTTCTCTTTCTGTTCCTATAAGTGTCTAGTTCTGAAACCTTGATTTTCGGCACTCTAAGTGACTTTTTATGCATATTTTGACCTAGTCAATAAGGAGATGACTGCAACAAGTTTGCAACCTATTCTTCAATGATTTTAAAGTCTTCAATATACCTAAATTTTCAAACACACAGAGAAAGAGAGAGAAAATGTTGATTGTTAGGGTATGTGTGTTTGCCTTGGTCAAACCCCTTTTTGGGTAATTAAACCAAAATTGAAGAAACACTGTAATGAAGCATGAAATAATGGAATTAGAAACTTTCCATGATGATATATCTTGAATTCCTTCGAAAGCTATCTTGATGACTTAGAATGCTAAAACCCTAGCTTGTTGGTCTTGAATGCATGATAAATGATGAATGAATAATGGATTAATTTTGAATTAGGGCTTGGAAGCTTGTTTATATAGGCAATCCACCTAAAATTCCTATTAATTTGATCCTCAAGGCTGACATTGAAGAAGATTAAACTTAAAACTTAATTTTTCCCACTCAAACCCCGAAAATAGCTCAAATGGGACTCATTCACCATCAAGGCTGAATGGGTCCCATGTGGATGGGACTCATTCACCCCTAATGGTGAATGGTTCCCACAAGGGCTCTTTTTCTATCTGGGATGTCGGGGAGTAAATAATTTTAACTTCTATGTTGTTCTAGTTAGGTCTTTGATCAAATTAAGCCTCGGGATGCATAATATGGGGTCATAGGGGCCTATTAATTATGATGTAAAGAGTAATTAGGGATAGAGACACAAACTTCAATGTGAAAGTGTGATTAAATACACTTTACAACATTAAAATGAGGTCCACATAGCCTAGAAAGGCACAACATCCAATGTGAATGTGTGAAACACATTACAACACTAGATTAAAACCAGGTTTAATTTACAAGCCTTCTAGATTAATGTGAAAACATAATTAAATACATTTTTCAATATTAAATTAAAGGATAATAGGTCCATTAGACTTAAATGCTTAATAAAAGTCTAGAAAAGTGTGAAAGGCATTTACAACACTTTACAACACCTTTACAAGACATGTATTTTATTTCATTTGCAAGGACCCAAGACCGAATATGAATGTATTAATCACATTACAACATTAAATCAAGGAAAAATTAATCAAAAAATCACAAGGAAGGCCTAAATAGGAAGAAAAACTAGAAGGGTTACTTTTTTCGTGTCCACAAGTAGAAAGAATATGATGACATGATGGACAAAAAAATGGTGTATGTACAGAGTTACAAAAATAACTATAGAAAAAGGACAACCAAAGGGTTGATATGTTGTAATATTTTGCTAACACCTACTCTCAAGCAGCTGACAATCTTCAAAAGGTCTAGGAATAAACAAAAACTAAAGATGGGAGAAATAGGACATCAAATCTATTCTATAGACTTGCAACAGAGAGATAGAAATGTGCTCAAGATTTTCGAATGCTCTCTAGGAAATGGATCAATTGAAGGAAAGTATGGATCTATTCTTTTTTGTCCCTTTGTTTTTTCATTTTAATGGCACTGCACCTCGAAGATGAAAGGTTATTCTCACACAAAGGTGTGCAATGTGTCATGTAGTGGCTACACATCTTTTCCTTATATTGTCTTCATTTCGAGCCTGAATTGAGACATGTGGCTGCATGACAAGGATTGTCCCCAAGCTACTATCATAGATTTGTAAAATTATTTCCAATGATCCACATCACTCACCTTTTTTGGGTGGGTTGTTTCTCCCATGGGTGTATCTCTTTTTAGCGGAGTTTGTCAAATAATGCAGCAAAACTCTTTTCTTCGAGATTGGTCTTATGGGGTGGCATCATTATTCCTCGTAGTTGATCAAATCATGTTTTTACAGGATGTAATAGGATCTAATCATCCTATGACAACATATTTTCATAAAGATTTTGCAATATCCAGGGCCATTAATGAAACAACTCATTCCTTCCTAGCGAGGATTGATGCGATCAAATTAGATCCTAGATCAAATTGTGGCTTATCAAATGTAGACACTTGTGAATTGTTCAGCTCTATCAGCTGTAGTTGGCTCATACCTTTGGCTATATAAATGGGTTTGTAGGGTGGAGAAAAAATAATCAATCATCATGAACCATCATCAGAGAAGAAAAGTTTTTCTTGTCTATAGAAGTTATAGGGGAGGAATAGGAGGATTTTCACATAGCATTGTTTTCACTCTATGGCATGTTTCTAAATTGTTAAGAATATATTTGGATTGGCATCTGACCTTTTCTTTTATATGATTTATTGCAAAAACAATTTTTAGTAAGAAGAAATCTTTGAAATTGTGCATTTATGGCCCTTGTCATGAATTTCTTTTTGTTGTTTTGTATATACTAGAAGTTCTATGTCACGTCATACTGATATAGTCTTGATGATTATTTTATAGGCCATTAGCTTTTATGTTTGCTAAATGTTGTCTTTGAAAAATTGAATCATGTCTATTAGACTATTTCATTTTCTATGAAGATTGTGTTAGCTTCCATATTATGTTGCAAGTGTTGCAAGTCCTCTGTAAAAGTCTAAAATATTCCTTTAATTTTCAAGTTTACTATTTCTATCAGACCTTAATGGGTGCTTCTCATTGGGAGATATGAATAACTGCTATGTGTTCTTTCAGGCCTTAGTTGCTCATTCTCTTCCCAACAATGAAGGATTTGTAGCATTTTTTGTCCATTTTATCAGAATTAGGAAGCTGTAAGCTTTGAAATGTTATAAAATCTTTGGTGAATCACCACCATTTCATTTTTTGACATTTCTCCTTCCCTTTTCCCCAAGCACATAGAGAAGATTTGTCTTCTATAAAAAATCCCGAAGGTTCTTCAGTGAGGCACAATTTGGCCCCCCACTCACTGAATTTCCCATAAGGCTATTCGAAGAGGCACAAGCTTTCATGATCAATAGGTATGAAAATCCAAAGGATTATATTAAGGACTTTTATGTGGCATGTATGGAAGTTGTGTACAATGACTCCTATTTGATGCATCTTTTTCCATGTAGTTTTGGAGGCCCAACAATGGAATGGTTCTCACATTTACCTCCTAGAATTCACACCTTCCAAGAAATAATAGATCAATTTGTGGAACACTTCTCCTACAAGCTAGACATGGATGTAAGCTTGGAAGAACTATACACCCTAAAACAAAACAAAGGTGAATCCTTTGTGAATTTCTTACAATGATGGAGGCATAGAGCTAGAAAAAGAAAATGGTTGATTCTCAATGAGAAAAAATAGGGATCGTACTTGCCAACATGGACAAAAATCTACCCTTTCAACTAAAAATGCAATTGTCTTGTCATAGAAGAAACTCATCCCTAGGGCTCTTAGCATTGAAAAAGCCCTTATTGCATAGGGAAATACACAAGCATACAAGGACAACTTCCCATTCACTCATTCCAATGACAAGCCCTATGTTTGGGCCAAGAATAAGAACCTTACTAATGATGGTGTTGTTGATGCAAAAGTAGTTTAAAGTGATCCTAGACAAAAAAAAAACACCCAACCAAAAAACACATAATAGAGCATGCAACAAACAAACACACAGTCACAAAAAAACCAAGTCAACAATGCCAACATGCAACGAGGACCAGCCCCAAAAATAGCTACCCTCAACGACATATGTACACACCTTTGGGGCAACCTATTGAATAAGTCATGCAAAATTTGGTGCAATCCAATCTCATCACGCTCCTTGACTATCAAAATTACCAAGAACCTCAAGTAAAACCACCATGGTACAATGAAAATGATCTTTGCGATTTCCATAAATTCAAGGGGCATAAGACAACGAGCTGCATGAAATTGGAAAACATCATTCATGATTTTATAGATAATGGAGATGTAACCATAGACCAACAATTAGGAAATCGAGATCTTAAAATATACAAGAACCCAATGTTAGATCATAACAAGGGAAACAATAATGGAAAAGGGAAATATTATACCAATGTAGGTCATGTGTATAAAAATGTGGTGGCATCTTGCAATAATTTCATATTAGTCATCACAATCAAAGGGCCTAGTGTAGAGTGTGGAGTCACCACATGTCAAGGAAAGGTTACAATCCAAAGAAGCACCATCACAACCTAGGGAATCACCCAAACTTCTGAAGAAGCACCCTTGCAATTATATTATTCTAGACCAATTGAAGAAGAAACCTACCCAAATCTCAATCTTGGAGTTACTGAAACTATCCCCTGCACATAGGGATATCTTAGAAAAGGCTTCATCCACTTCTTCCATACTTGACAATATTGATACTGAGAAATTCTAGGCTATGATCAGACACATTACCACTCCACATCTTGGTTTAGGGGCACCTACACCCTATGGTGAAAAAATTGAAGTTTTTGTTGATTTATTGAATTCAAATAAGGTCCAATGTGACCATTATATTGTAATCGATCAACTTTGTGGGATTTGTATTCATCTTGTAAGAATTGTAAATCATATGGAGAAGATTGTCAAAGTTGACAAGGTGGTGTGGAGGTTGATTGTCAAAGTTGACAAGGTGGTGTCGAGGTTGATAGCATGTTGTTTCCTTGAATAAGTCATTCCTCTTACGTAAATAAGGTCTCATTAGACCATTTTTAATAAGTTAGGTGATTATAAGGATCAAAAAGAGAAAACATTGCAAAGCATGTAATAAAGTTGTTATTAAATTATGTAAAAGAAAAAATTGAGACCTCCAACGGTCATGAGAGGTTTAAAAAGTAGTTGGAGGATGGTTGGTAATTTTTTTTTATGAGTATAAACCTTTAAAAAGGAATGGAAACTCATTTGTAAGGTTGATTTTCGAGATCTATGAAGAGATACAATTGATTCCTCACTGTTATCAGCAATTTTTTGTGTTTTCCTATCTTCTCCAGGCCTGTATGGTAATGTATAGTCCTTGATTTGTGTAAATACTTTTTAATATTGTAATGGAATGTGTCTAATGTGGTTTCCATCTAGTTTGAAGGGTTAATAAAGGATTTGAAGCATTTTTAAAGTGTTTTCCTATGAGCAGCCGGTACACCCTATTTTTAGGGTTTTGTGACAAAGCCATGTTTTAAAGATCCCTTACATTAACTATACATACTATAACTAGTGTAATGGTCCCTAGGGAGACTGAGTAGGTTGTAGGTTTCATGATTAGAGTGGTAGAGGAGGAATAAGGGAGATAAAGCTACCGTTCTATTGATTTTTGTGAAGAATGAAAATGGAGCCTCTAACTTAGGGTTTGATAAAATCAATGAGAGTGCAGAGTTTTTTTCAAATTTTGAGCATATCAGGGTTAGAATACACATTTCTGAGTCAGTGGCAAGGTTTGGGAGGTTGTGCAAGTGGGATGTTGAATAAACCCTCTTAGTTTGGTATGAAATCAAGGGTTTTATGGTTTGTTGTGTTGGAAGGGTCAACCTTGCATGTTGATTATGGTTTTAGAGGTTTCAAGGCATAGGAAATGTTTCCCCAAGGTTTTAGAAGTATGTGTTAAGTTTAGAGGGAGGTTGCTTTGTAAATTAGGCCTAATCAGCTTAATTAGGTCAGCCTAGAAGGGGTGATTTTAGGATATTGGTCCAAAAGACTTATATCTAATTTTTGGGTATGTGTTACAACTCTAAAATGGGTGTCTGAAACCATCAAATTTTTGTTAGTTATTTTGGAGATTATATGGATTAATGGCAAAAAACTGAGTTTGCATTACTACTAGAATTCATGGGTGAAATTGAGAAATGGTGTTTTTGATTGTTGTCTAACTTGCAAGATTGTTTGAATTGCTTTAAAATTCCATTTTAATCTTGTTAGATGCCTCTTGAAGGAAATTTGTCAATTTGATTGAGTTTGTTCCTTTTGGGTCTGCATCACATCTCACCTTTTGTGAACAAGACCTCCCAATGCAGTCATCGCACAATCACACATTGCACCTTGAGGTCGTCATTCACAAAAACAAATTCAAAAGAGTCTTGGTAGATGGAGGTGTTGGTCTAAATATTTGTACCCTTTAGCTAATCAAGAACTTGGGTTACTCTGAAGATTCCATTGAAAAGGAAAAAAGTGTTACTATAAGTGCATATGATGATCAGGAACGGGTTTCTCAAGGCACAATCAAGATCCCCATCCAAGTACAACCCTCCATTTCTGAAACTACTTTCCAAGTGCTCGATCTTGATCTCCCATACAACATTCTTCTAGGTCATCCATGGATCCATTCCATGCAAGTTGTTGCTTCCACATATCATCAATGCATCAAATTTCCCTATGAAGATAAAGAAGTTACAATCCATGGCAATCCCAAACCATTCTATTACTGTAAGAACCTTGAAGAAAAATACCACAAGATCCCACAAGTTCCTAAAAATATGAAGGGCCAACATCCTCCTCATTCATTGACCCATCTCCCCTAGCTTCCACCTCTAAATCGAAAGCACCCATCATGTAGAACATACCATATATCAAAGCAGTGATAAAAAATAATAGTTGCAAAGACTATAACTTCAAGAAGAATTCTTTTATACTTGGAGAGTTTCCTCTTTCTCCTAAATCTTACGGGAAGCCTCAACCTATTAACAAGGTATCTAAGACACTCAAGGTAGCATCTACCACCTTCACCAAGTGGGGAGATTTGAACAAAGAAGTCATTGATGAAGAGTATATATTCAAATTCTTATATCAAGATAACAAACCCATCCTCATTCTTCTAATGGAAGATGATGAAAAATGATTGAAGTTGATGATGGGTTGGGATATAACAAGAATGTGAAGTTGGGCCAAAACGATAATGATTTTTCTATAATTCCTTGCTCCTGAGAAATGACCCAAGAATCTTGGTCTTGGATGTACCAAAAGAAAAGTGACCATTCTTGGCAAGGGTGCTTTTGTTAAGGCATTTGAAACTTCCTCTTGGTTACCTACACCACAAAATGATAAAATCAATGAATTCCCCCTCGGTATCACTAACCTATTTGAGGATACTTGTATATTGATGATAACCACTACATCCTTTGCTCCAAATAGTTAAATCACTGAATTAAAGCTAGTCTACCCCCAACTCATAAACTAGGACCAATGAGGACTGCCTATTCTAGATTCATTCAAAAATGATGAAGCAATCTCCAAGTTTATGGGACTTTGTGACATGTCATACAAGAATCACAAACCAAGATTTAAAATTGAACTAGATATACAAGCTTACTATGGGGAAATGATTGAATCCCTTAGTTTCAAAATAAATGATATGAGAATCATGTATCGATCATTAAGTGAAAACCAAATTGTGGCACTTTACAATCATAAAATAGTACAAAAAGGATGCATCCGACAGTGAAAACCTCTCTGAGGTTCTGAAGGATGAGGGGTTCAATCTTCATCTTAGTGCAATACATCAAGAGAAGTCAGAAATTCTTGAATATAAAGCTAATCTAGTAAATGTGGGGCTAGATGAGTTACCTCATATCACTTTCTATGCAGAATTACTATTGGATGAAGAAAAAATGAACTTGGAAGCTTTCTGAAAAGAGTGAAAGGAAAACTTTGCATGGTCCTATACAGATATTCCTAGCCTCAATTCTGAAGTGGTTTCCCACCATCTTGTTGTATACCCAAATGCTAAACCAGTAAAGAAAAAGTTGAGAAAGATGCATTCGTAGATAGCATTGTTGGTCAAACTAGAATTGTAGAAACTACAACATGTGATTTATCCAACCAATAGATTATCCTGGGTGGGTTTCAAACCTAGTGTTAGTCTCAAAACCCATGGGGGGCATTAGAATATGTACTAACTTAAGGTATTTAAAGAAAGAATGTCCCAAAGATTACTTTCCTTTTCCAAACATTGATATCATTGTAGATTTGACTACTAGACATGAGATGTTTTCACTTATGGATGGATTCCCAAGATACAACCAGATAATGATTGCCAAGGAAGACCAACACAAAACAACATTTACATGTCCATGGGGAACCTATTGCTGGAATATGATGCCATTTGGGTTAAATAATGTTGGAGCTACTTATTAGAGAGAAATGACACTGATCTTTCAAGACATGATCCACAAAATTGTTTAAGACTATGTGGATGACACTTTAGCCAAGTCAAGGACAAGGAGGGAGCATATAAAAGTACTAGGATCAATACTTTATAGACTTGAAGAGTACAAGGTGTGGTTAAATCCAAAAAAGTGTGTCTTTGGTGTCACATCAAGCAAAGTCCTAGGCTACATAGTCTCACAAAGATAAATTAAGATAGATCCAACCAAGGTCAAATAAATTATGGAAATTGATCCATCAGAAACACTAAAACAAATGTGAGGTTTACATAGCAGATTATAATCTATCACAAGATTTATAGCACAACTACCTGATAAGATCCACCCTTTTTCTCACCTTCTTTATAAGGGGATAACCTATAAATTGGATAAGAAATGTGACAAAGAATTCCAAAAAATCAAATATTATCTACTAACACCTCCTATCCTTATGCCACCAATATCGAACAAACCTTTGATTCTGTATCTTAGCTACATCAACAACTTTGGGTTCTCTTCTTACTCATCATGAAAAAATAGGGAAGGGGAACGAAATTTACATATCAGTATGTCTTATGTTGGATACGAGATGAATTACTCACCCATTGAAAAGGCTTTCCTAATAGTGGTGTTTGCCTCACAAAAATTCAGACATTACATGCTTTCACACCAAATAAAGCTCATTGCTAAGATTGATTCTTTGAAATATCTATTATCCAAATCAAATCTCACTGGACGCATGGATAAGTGGGTAATGATCCTAACAGATTTTGATATAGAGTACTTGGAGTGAAAATCTATCAAGGGGCAAGTTATCATAGATCAACTAGCATAGGAACCTATCTATGCAAAGAATCCATTGGTATCTAAATTTCCTAATGAGTCAATATTTGTCCTCAACATAGTGGATCAATGGAATAGGTGTTGAAGTGAGAAACCTAAGATCTTCAATCTGTAACACAAAATAACCTCCACAAGAAATAGAGAGAAGCAACAATGGAAGATTCTATTCCACCAAACAAAGATTTCAATATGATACAATATGATCAAGATAATCAGTATGATATCAATATATAAGATGCAATACAAGCTAGAGATGCCTTGCTTATAAAGGCAAGGATGAGAGATGGGATAAGACAAGATAATGAAAAGTGTCTTAATCCTATCACATGAGAGAACTAACTCATAACTACCTAGGAAAGTGTAAAGTCTAGATAAGATAACTAATAATTTTCTCGATAAGACAACTAATATCCTAAGCAAACTTAACATGTGAATTAAGTCCCCTAAGTCCCTAGTAAAGGAATTAAATTGGTACAAGTGTTATTCACACCGAAACCCTCCTTAAGTGCAACTTAGGGAAGAATAAACCAATGCAAAATATGCAAAAGATGGATCTTGACAACAAGCCCTGATGAGGTACCCATGTACAAAACAAAAAAACTCTCACAAGTAGAGAAAAGGAGAAAAACCCTATGGGAGAAAACTCCTCTCCAAAAGAGAGAAATGCAAGAATATGAAGAAAAATATCCCAAGAATAGGAACATGAAGAACATCACTAAAGCAAAAATAAGTTGTAAACAACTATTGAAAGATGACTGTTATAATGTTGAAGAACCTCCTCTGAAAAATAGGATGATTAGGATCAAGAAGACAACAATCTGCATGAGTGCCCCCAATGACACTACTCGAACAATGATCACACAGAAAACAAAGGAAAAATATCTATCAATCAAAAATACAAATGGCACATGAATCTGTACAAGTGACCCCAATGATACTACTCAACCAATCAAGTTGAAAATACATGTTCCAATAGTCTGAAGAACACTAATCAACTGAGGATGAAAAGTTTCCTCCACAAAACATGAATGCAAGAGTGTCTATATGGTAAATTCTCTATCTCACCGAAATGCATGGGTAACCAGCCGCTGCATCCACCTAGTACATAGGAACAAATACTAGATACATAGCTCACTCCAAAGCAAAACCAAGGAAGCATTAGCACGAATATTATAATACCCCCCCATAATGATGACTTGGGAGAGGTTTAACAAATCCACTAAAAATTTGTGTATCACCATGCAATGCATGAAGGAGAAGAAACAACATCTAAAAGTGCACAAGAATGTACCTGCAACTAAAAAAAGGTGTGTAACAACAAGGCACACATGCATGAGGCAAGAATCACATGGATTTATTATTGTCTTGGAGAGATGCTCACTTGACAAAGGTGTGATGGAAAATAAAAAAGGCACTACACAACCCCCCATAGGACTTTATAATATAGTGTGAGTACAAAATATGGCATAAGCTTATGTGCAAAATCCTCAAAATACATGTACAATAGTGTGGCACTTTATCTCAGTGCATTTATATATAAGAATTGCTTATAAATGATGCTCAAAATTCCCACAAAGGACAAAAAACATGAAATACACATAATGTAGCCTGAATGAAGCCATCCCATGTGAACAAAAAAATTCCACGTACCAAAATATCCAAGTAATTAACCAGAGTGTTAAAACACAAAAATCTAAATTAATTATACCTAAGGCCAAATCTAGAAAAAGTGCACAAGTAACTTCGAAGAACTCAGAGAGACCTTTCCAATGCCACAAGGATCACAAAAAATGGAGGAACGAAACAAAACATATGAGCTTAGGAGTGAAAAGTGGACATCTGGATTCAATGAGCAATAAATGCAACCAAATAGTAATTTTTTTGAAAATCACCTATACCACTGAAAAGTTGAGCTCGCCAGTTTTCTGGTGATATTTCTTTTCAAAAAATTTACCAACTAGAGTGGAAGTTATGCAAAAACAAAAAAAAGCCCTAAAAGAGGAAATTTTAACACTAACTAGGGTCAAAATAATGCATACTAAATGGGGGCGAAAACATAGCCCTCAGTCACGACATATGACCCCGATGCAAAAAAAGGTTAAAAAAAGTTATTTTTCTGCCACCACCATGGGTGGTGGGTGGGCGGAGTGTGGGTGGTGCCCCGATGGCTATGCCACTCGTGAGACACCACACCCCACAGCTACAAAATAACCATTGGCTCTTAATTGGACAAACAATTTATTATGCCGAAGGCGTGTCCCTCGTTGAGCTTTCCAAGCTCATTTTTGTAGTGGACGGCTGGAAACCATAGAGGCTCTCAGCAAAGTTCTTCATCTGTGCACAGTCGTTGATCCTCTTTCCAAGCATTTACTCAGCTCGTCAGGATTACTGTTGCTCCCTGTTTGGTCGTGGCAACCATTGAACTATCCGGAAGAAGGTTGCTCGCGCTGGCCCTGATACACATTAACTCTGCCTTCCTTCATCTCCATACAGGTGTTGGTGTTCAAAATATCTGCATTTAATGCATCTTTTCCACTTCATCTACTGTTGTGTACCCTCTGCTATGCATTAACTCCCGTTTGCCACCTTTTCTACATTCATTTACCCAAGCGTCAAAAAAATATCTGCTTTTGTATTACCATCAAAAATATCTACTTTTGTGTGCATTTGGATTGTTCACAGTGCAAGCTCTGCACTCCGCTTTTGACATCGCCTATTTGAGAATAGCCCAGTCTCATAACGGTTTCGCCCGAATCTTCAGGCAAGTCAGTTTTTCATTTTGTTTCACCTTCTTCTTTGATTCTTCATTACCTTCTT
The DNA here is from genome assembly GCA_007258455.2 of Sequoia sempervirens. Taxonomy (NCBI): domain Eukaryota; kingdom Viridiplantae; phylum Streptophyta; class Pinopsida; order Cupressales; family Cupressaceae; genus Sequoia; species Sequoia sempervirens. The sequence continues at coordinate 118,448,065 of VDFB02086081.1, read as the reverse complement.
TTTATTACCAAAATAATGTTGGGTTATGTATGCGCAGGTAATTCGTTGGTGTGGCCTTCCCTTTTGTCGTCTTCGACAAAAACAAATACTTTCGCACAATCTTTAGGTACATAACTACTTCCCTCACCGTTAATGGTTTCTACTTCTCCAAACTCTTCGTGGCTAGAATGCTTTTTGCTGTATTTTCCTACTTCCCCTGCTGCTAAGGGTTTCCGTCACTCCAAACTCTGAAACCATGCATCGTAATTATATTTATTTATTTTCTTGAGTGTTTCTAAAGCCTTTTCAAAAAACCCATTTTGTGCATATTCTGCAATCATTGCATTCCTTTAGATGACATCTCTTTCAGGTATTCGGTCAAACATTTTGCGTGCAAAGTCTAGGCTTCCCCATTTAGTAAATATTTGTACCAGTCAATTTTCAATCCATGAGACCACAGTTATTTGAGGATTCTACCACATTTTGCATGCAGGGAGGGAGGCTGCTCAATATCCTATTCCAAGGCTCCCATTTTGGCACAAGCAGGGAGGATACTGGCGATGGTAGTGGAATTTGGCTTTACACCCACCAATTGCATTTGCTTGAAAGTTTCTAAAGCCTTTTCAACAAATCCGTTTTGTATATATCTTGCAATTGTTGCAGTCCATGCGATGATGTCTTTTTTAGATATTCTGTCAAACATTTCACTTGTCTTGTTATTGCTTCCACTTTTTACATCCATGTCTATTAGGGCAGTTACAACTATAATATTGCAAAGGCATGTGAATTGTTTGATAGAATGCTTCAACGAGTTGTGCATCTTAGGTTGTCCTTTGGTCAAATGATGTGGCAAAGTCAAATTCTCTCAAATGGTTTCTATAAACTTCACTTATAGACTCTTTTTCATGTGTCATTCTGTTAATTTTCCTTTTTATGTTGATATTGTTTGTACAAGTTAGAACTGGTGTTCTAGCTGGCTACACTAATGTGATATCTAAAGCCTCTATTCTATTATAATACATGGTATAAATGATAATTTTTAAATGGAATCTATCTAGCTTGTTTAAGCTATTATGGTTTGTTTTATGCATTGTATATCGTGCCTATCATAGTGAACAATCAACTTTGCAAGTTAATATAAGGGTTGTATTGGAGGATGAGATTGTGCTTATAATGTTTTAGAATCAGTCTCCTTTGCTTGGACAATGTTTAATTGTTTTGAACTAAATGGTGCATATGTGACTGAGCGTGATCTCTGTATCAATAAGATGAATTACAGCTTAATTATGTTGTGGTTAGTGCGTGTTTCCAATTTGTTTTTAGACATGTTTATATTCTGAAAAAAGTATTTATAGTTCTGAAATAACCTTGTATCATTGGGAAAATATTTTGTTTGATTTATCATTTATGAGTTTATGCTTCAGTACAGTCTGACTTTTAAATTGGCTAGCAAAGTTTGCAGAATTTGGCTTTAAACTTGACAAATGCATTTGCTTGGAAATTTCTAAAGCCTTCTCAACAAATCCATTTTGTGTATATCCTGCAATCATTTCAGTTCATGAGACCACGTCACTTTGAGGCATCTTGTTAAACAGTTCACGTGCCTTGTCTATGCTTCCACATTTTTCATACATGTCTACCAGCGTAGTTGCAACTACAACATTTGACAAAATTCCTTTATGATTTATGCTTTGATGGATGTCCACACCTTGTTCCAAAGCTCCCATTTGGTATAGGCTGTGAAGATTGTGGCAAAGGTTGTAGAGTCTGGCTTTACACTTGCCAATTGCAAAGTTTGTAAAGCCTTTTCAACTAATCCATTTGTGAATATCTTGCAATCAAATCATTTCATGAGAATACATTTCTTTGAGGCATTCTGTCAAACAGTTTGTGTGCTTTGTCTATGCTTCTACATTTTGCATGCATGTCAAAAAGGGCAGTTGTAATTGCAACATCTAACAAAATTCCTCTATCCTTATCCCATTATGGGCATGTAAATATATTTATAATTATTATGTGCTGCATAAATGTATGAAACAAAATAAATCAAATTTGATCCTAATTGACCTTCCACACTTCTTCGGCGTACCCATTGCACACTAAGGTGCAATTGCTAGTATTAAAGCAACTTCGACCTTAATACAAAACTTATATTGAAATATAAATTAAAGCACAATATGAAGCCTTCAAACCTTACAATGACTGACGGATGCTGACAGTTCCATGGGCTACAGACTACGATGTGATGGCGATGTGATCGATTGATAGAAAATATTCTGATCAAATATTTTAGAAAAAAAAATAGGGGAGAGGGCCCAATAGTCATGTGGGGTCCAATAGTCATGCACCCAATCGTGAATATAATACCCAATAGTCGTTTATATAATGTCCAATAGTTGTGATTTGACTACCCATAATTAAACAAAATGTATGCTTTTGATCTAAAAAGCAACCAATCATGTGATACCACATCAGCACTCAACTACTCATGTTGTAATGCACGAGAATTGGTCTCACTTTTTTTTGGGGCCTTTTTGGACACCTTGACAAAAATGCATGCTGATGTGGAATCATATTTGATGATGTGGCCCTGAAACCTTAGTTATAAGCAGAGAACTTTCCAAGTAAGCTGCTGTAAAAAATTGGGAGTGATTTGAAATTTTGACGTAGGATAATTAAAAGCACGAAGTTAGGGTGCACGACTATTGGGTCCTCTCCCCTAAACTTTGCGATGGAGGAGCTGTGGACCAGAATAAATGATAGTCGATACAACTATACCCCATCGATGGAGTAAATGCCCTGCGGAATATGGAGTGGTCGGCTCGAGCTAAAGGAAAAGAGTTGACACTAACTTGCCAAGAGGACCATCAACAATGGTAGAAAGGTTGTAAAGGACTGCGCTAAAACAAGCCGGCGAGAGATGAAAAATGTTGGCAATGGGGAAAAAACTGGCAGAGGTGAGAGGGGTCTGAATGCAGAGACAAAGACTAGTGACCAATACCCATGAATGAATGTTGATGTATCAACTGCGGCTAACAAACCCCTACAATAGTGATGACGCAGAGAAAATGTAGATAGACCACTGAAGAATCTGTTTGATCTGATGGATTAGACCACAGTAAATGTTGATTGTTGATTAAAAAAATGCCAAATATTTATATTTAAAAAAAAACAATACTGGCAAATAAAATCAGATCTTCAATTCCTCCTCAATGAATATTCCTCCATAGAAAATAATTTTTCCCCAAAACAATATAATTGCCCGAAATATTTAACAATAATTTTCCCCAAATTATTTGGCAAAATTGCAAAAAGATAAAATAATGATGACTGTACCACTTAGGAGGTTGTACAGCCTGCGCTAGCAAAATTTTTTTTGCCTCAAAAACCAACTTCACTGAAAATGGATAAATTTACAGTCAAAATTCGTCTGTACAACCTCCTAAACATAATGGTGAGGTCTGATTTGATTGAAATGCACCAGAATACCAGCTACCTCCCAGATCTGAGCTTCAAACTCAAATCACAATATAGCCTGCTAGTGGAAACTCTTTAATAAAAAAATGAAGGGGCTTGCCAAATTCAAAGCTCTAATACCATGTTGAAGTGAGCAACCCAAGATCTTTAATCTACAACACCAAATAACCTCCACAAAAAATAGAGAGAAGCAACAATGGAAGATGCTATTCCACCAAACAATGATTGCAATATGATATCAATATCCAAGATGCAATACAAGCTAGAGATTCCTTTCTTATAAAGGAAAGGATGAGAGATAGGATAAGGCAAGATCATGACAAGTGTCTTAGTCCTATCACATGAGACAACTAACTCATAACTACCTAGGAAAGTGTAAAGTATAGATAAGACAACTAAGACTTGTTTAGATAAGACAACTAATATCCTAAGTAAACTTAACATGTGAATTAAGTCCCCTATGTCCCTGGTAAAGGAATTAACTAGGTACAAAACTTATTCACACCAACATAGTTGATCAATGTAATATGTAGTTTGATGGATCACATACATAGCATGGATCTAGAGCAGGCATTCTCGTTATCACCCCACAAGGTGATTGTATTCCTAAGTCATATCAGCTATCTTTCCCATGCCCCAATAACATTGTTGAGTATGAAGCTCTTATAATAGGGTTGAGAATTGTGATATAGTGGAAAATCTAGGAATTGAAGGTCTATGAAAATTCATATATGATTATAAATCAAGTCAATGATGATTATCAAACCAAAGATTATAAACTCACACCTTACAAAAATATGGTGGAGAGTATCAAATATTTTTTCATCAAAATCACATTTGAGCAAATATCACGTGTGAACAATCGAGTAGTTGATGCTATGGAAACTATTGGGTCCTTGTTAGACATGCTACATAACATTCTTAAATGTGAATTCCTCATCAAGTGGCTTCTCGTACCAACATTTGAGGTACCAAAAATCATTGGTCCTAGTTCCCCTTTGTATCATGACATCTTTACCTACCTACACAAAGGTATCCTCCCATCTGACATTACTCCTAATCTTAAGAAAACCTTTGTCAAGAAATCATCTCGATTTGTTATCCTAGGTGATACCCTTTACCATTGAAGTCTTGAAGGGAGATTATTACAATGTCTAAACCAAGAGGAAGCTTTGATAGCATTGAAAGAAGTACACAAAGGCATATGTGGATCACATTCAAGTGGTATGACCTTGTCTAAGAAATTGTTGAGAATAGGGTACTACTAGCCTACCATGGAATGAGAAGCTCATCAATATGTAATGAAGTGCATGCAGTTTCAATAGTATAGGGACCTTACCCATGTGTCGGATCAAGAACTTCAAACAATTGTTACACCTTGGTCTTTCTCATAGTGTGGACTCGACTTCATAAGAAATATCATCCCTACCTCATCTAATTGTCATAAGTTTATCATTACAGCCACTGAGTATTTTATGAAGTGGGTTGAAGCAATCCCTATGACCTACATCACAGGAAAAAAAATCTCTAAATTCATCCTGAACTACCTTATTTTTTTCTATGATGTTCCAAAAGCCTTTATCTTAGACAATGGAACACCTTTTAAAAATCAAGATGTCCGTGAGTTATGCCAAAGGTTCAATATCAACCACTAGTTCTCTACCACTTACTATCCCTAGGGAAATAGCCAAGCTAAGGATTTGAACAAAACCATACGAAAGATACTCAAAAAGAAGGTCAATGAAGCTAGCCATGATTGGCATCTATAATTAGACCTTACCCTATGGGCCTATAAAACTAGTATCTACACATCTACAGGTGCCACACCCTTTTCCCGAGTTTATGGAACTAAGGATATCCTACCCATCGAGGTTGAGCTCCCATCACTAAGAGTGTCATTTAAAAATCTATTTACTAATAAAGAACACAAGGTATCTCGGTTAAATGAGCTAGAACTGCTAGATGAACATCATCTTGATGCTTTCAATCATTTGTAGGCTTATCAAAACTAGTTGAGAAGGAGCTATAATAAGAAAATAAAAATTTGGTTCTTCTAAGAGGGAGATCTTGTACTGAAGGATAATCAAAAGAGCATTGACCAATCTAGATAGCAAAGGGAAGTTTGAGCCTACTTGGTTAGGACCAGTTGTCATCAAAACTAGTTACGGTTCAAGAGCATATCAATTTTCAACACCTAAAGGAGAACCTTTGTAGGAACCTATCAACAACTCACATCTAAAAAAAATTTATGCCTAGGCTTGAATAGTGAGAAATTAGCTAACACTATGTAGTTTATCCTTGTTATTTTAGATAATTTTTTCAATGAATATATAATATTTTATGAATTCTCAAAGTGGACACATCCTGAAAAGATGAAATTTGAGCATGCTCCACCCTAAATTTTTTGAAAATTAATTTAAAAATTAATTTTTTTTTCATCACATGTAGAATGAAGTCTAGTTTTAAAAGATGTAATTTTTTTCACATTTTGATGAATGAGTAAAAATCTATCCTAAAACTAGCACATGCTGGTTTTTGACCAAAAACAGAGGCACTTACAAGAGAAGTTATGGATCAAAACCTTAACTGAATTAAAATAGTTTTTTTATATATATTTAGATAGCTAAGAGAGAGGTTAACACCATCATGGTTTTTTAATAAACTTGCATTGAAATATGTGCAAATGAGATGGTGAGCACAACCAAAAATATATGAGATTTTGTTACCCTTTCAAAAATATATGTGATTTTGTTACCCTTTAAAAAATCACTTTTGCATGAAATGGTTGTCCAAACCTTTGGGTCAGATGCCCAATACAAAATCCAACCCATTGGGTTGGTATTTCCCAAAGAAACCCATCTGGTGAGTGCCAAATTTGGTGCTCACCAAATGGGTTGCTTCATTTGGCTAACACAAAATTTCATTCACGAATTTTGGAATGCATTTTTCTAAATTCTTTCATTTTCTCTTTCTCTGCTAGGGAAACTATATACATGAAATAAACATTTAAGTATAAGTTGACATTTACATATGGACATTTAATTTCTTATACTTCAAGTTATATTTCATGTATATAGTTTCAGGATGTTTGAGAGCGGTTTTAGATCTCTAAGAGTTATAATGCAAATTCTAGTTTTTGGGAGATTTCAAAAAAAATTAGACAGTCAAATTTTAGTAATCAGAATGTCAAATTTAAGTAATGAGGAGGTCAAATTCTAGTAATCGGGAGGTCAAATTTCATCTTTCTCTCTCTATTTCACTCATTTTCATCTCTTATTCTCTAGACCTCTCTCTCTCTCACTATCTCCATCCCTTTTTTCTGACACTCTCCCTTGACCTCAAGAACTACATCTCTACATGTCCATCTCTCTCCTTCCCTCTCTAATATCTATCTCCTCTAATATATTTATCCCACTCTCCCTCCCTCCCTCCTTCCC
>VDFB02086081.1:118076502-118441072 GCA_007258455.2 Sequoia sempervirens | reverse complement strand
ATGAGACATCATACCAAAGTTCCAAAGTCACATAGACATTAGCATTTCCATTGGCAAGACAATCATCTTTTGCCAAGAGATCATACCAAACCTTTCATGTTATTCCGAAATGTCCAACAGTTGGCAAGACAGACTACTATCGCTGAGAGGTAATACCGAATGCTCACACCTTTCGCTAAAGACTTCAGTAGCTAGGAGTCTCACCAAAGACATCCATTAACACACATCAATGTCAGAAAGACAGAAGTATTGTCTCAATGGCCTATACAATTCAACAAGGTTTCAACTGCTAGTCAGCTAGACACAATGAATGTCACACCGACTTGGCTCTATTAGAGGTTTCAGCCTGTGAGATTGAGGCACATATTTCCAACAGATGGAAGATTCCCCACAATGCTTAAATGTAACCACCTTGTATTCATGGCATTGGGCAATCACGGGTGTTACTGTAGCGCTTAGTCCATGCTTGGACATGCATGTATGACTGGATTCCCTACAAATGTAACCACTCTACCATTCTTTCTCTCACTTTCCCTAAATGGCATCCTCTAAGTTAGTGGGAGTCGACTACCTTGTTTATCTGGTAGAATAAATAAGGATTTGAATCCTAGGGATTCATAGTTCTTGATTGGTTTTGGCAAATGACATTCATAATGTATTAAGCATTCTCTACTTTTAAATATAGCCATGTTGTTGCTCTATTTATATACTTTCCAATGAATAAGATGATAGTCTAAGTATAAGAATTTTAGTTCGCATTAGTCTTAGTGGATACTCATCTAAGTGGTCCCACTTGGTGATTAATCCTTTCTTTCGAAGTAATTAGTTTAATTATTATTTTTTGTTATGTACTTAGCTGGAAACCTGGCATCGACTATTCCTGTAGCCACTAGAAGTCCATTATGTGTTTGTTCCTATAGCCAAAGCAGATAGAGTATTTCCTATTTGTTGCTCAGGTCTATTACTCTTGTTATTCATTTTAGTTCAGCATAGTCATTGATTGGTGTTCAATATTTGCTTTATTTCCTTTTCTACAATTTACTTTTAGTATGGTGTGTTTCTTAGCCATAGATTAGAAATGGCTACTTAAGAATTCCTAGTGCACATATTGTGCTAGCCCATTTCAAGTTCACATCCATGGGTTGAAAAAGTAAATGTACCTTCATCTGATTAAGTAGACATTTAGGTTAGATGCCAAATCTTTGAATCATGGATGGAAGGGCCTGGTTATTAAAATCATTGTAGGAGGCTGACAATTTCAACCTTCACACTAGAGAAAACAAACTAGACACTCAACCAAAGGATCAAAACCACTAGTTACCCAACCTTCAGTATGCTAAAAATCCAAGTGTGTGCATATGCATTAATTCCCATCCTTCAGTTGCTATGGGAACTGATGCTCCGTCAAGTTAAGCTACATAGTTTATCCTAACTCTAAAAGCATTTGGGACATTGCCTCACTACTAGTCAGGCATTCATAGCCCCGACAAGGTTGTCACTATGACCCTCCTGAACATTTCTCTACTATCGGCCAAGCATCCATAGCCCCAGTAGAGTTGCTTAGATCCCCCTGAAAGGTTGAATTTCTTCTTTTCAATTTTCAATATTTGCTTTCTTTATTTTCTTTCAATTTTCTCTTTTCAGTTCTTTTATTTCAACCCACAAGCAATGAAGCTCACGCAAAGGGTTGAGAACCATAGTGACGCTGGAGCAAAATTTTAGATTTTTCACTTAACTAGAATTTGCAAAGGACCCACAATGACCTACAGATTCTTAAAATGTGAGGTATAAGATTTTAGAATACTTTAGAATCATATCAACTAAAAATTTATCGCATTTGAATCAGATGTCCAGATCACTTAACACTACTAGAAGACTTTCACCATCCACTCTAAAAACTTGATTAGAGTTTGGTGAAGAAATACATAGAACAAACCTAGGTGATAAGTATGGTTGTTGTGCACATAGATGTGCCCATTTGAAAGTAGACGAACCCTAGTCAAAGCAATAAAAAAGCAACAACAAAACATAAAGAAAAATGGAAAGTAAAATGGAAAGAAAAATAGAAAATAGAATGGAAAACAAACAGAAAGAAAACAACAACACCTACCAAAGTAGGAAAGTGAAAGGGGAACTAAACTAAGCAGACCAATCATGACAAACCAAACAACCTAAGAAAAGAAGGAAAGTAGAGTATTTATAGGAAACCTACACTACTCAAAATGAACTACATACAAAGATATTTACAAAGCACTATGTTCAGGTAGGGCGAGCTGACATTAACGTTCATTGGATTTCGTAGTGCATGCACAAGAAAATGAGCAATCGTTGTATCTCTTAACCATGCAAATTTATCCTTATATTCATAAAAAGGAATTTTATTATTGTAGCATTCAAATTTAATTGCATAGTCAGGGAAAATCAACAATTGAGGAGATTCATTAAACCCATGGTTAATTGATAAACATGTTTTCATTCCCTCATTTCCATAATCAAAATGAAACATGCAGCTATAAGTATTCATAGGATTAAGGAAGGATAGAACCTGGATGTCACCATGCAAAGGTGGCAATGTCTGACAATTGATACCAAGCACCGCATCGTTGATCATTGCATCGAAAACCTCGAGTAGGCATAGTTGAGGGTGCAACACTTCATACATTAAGCTTGCATAGGGCTAGGAGAATAGGGAAACAAGCACCCCTTTGAATATTTTTGTGGGATCGACAACCCCTATTCGCTATTCCTTGAGGAGATAGACTTCATCTCATTGATCTTTTGCAAACCTAGTGTCCACTTGATTGTTGTTTTCAAAAGGTAGTACGTCATTCAATCCCTAGGTGCCAACCATATTTTTATGATTTTCAATGTCATGGGACAATGACATGCACAAATATTTCCTATTACATCTCCCTGAATGTGGAGGAGGACCAACAATGATCATGGAAGAAGGACTCCAAGTTGCATTTTGTAGTTGGTTGGGTGCTTCATCTCTGTTGGCAGATATCCCAACACCTTCGCCTTTATCTTCTTCTCTTTGTTGCTCATGCAAATCCTCATGGCGCTTAGTCATTTCTTCTTGGTCACTATCACTGTAGATGGAGAAGGAACCCCTCACCCACTCTAGAGGCTCTAGTATTTCATCAATAGGAGGGGAAATTGGTATGTCTTCATCACTACCATCTTTTGGAATGCACTCTTCCTCGACATGGGCATACCTCTACAATACAACTCCCAATGGAAAGAAGTCATCAATTGATGGCATGTTATCAAGGGGACCAAAATTTACAGCACAATTTCTCTCCAAGGATTCACCATAAAACCTATCATCCATGGTGTAAAAATGTTCCTCAAGATGAAGAAATTATTGATGACTGGTGGACAACATTCCTATTTGATCTACTTCATCGCTCGGAAGCTCAAGACTATTTTTTTGTCCTTCTATTGTTGTCCCAACATCCTCTTGAGGCCCACCTTTAGTTGGGTTGTCACTTGGCTCAGGCTCTTGATTCTCACATTCAATCCTTGTAGCATCCGTAAGGAGTGGTGCACTTGGCTACCTTGCTTGTTCTTTAACTTGTTTGATGGCTTCTTGGCACAGCCTGCATGTGAACTTTGAGTGTGATGAATCATGAAGTTTGCACCAATTAGGTAGCAGCAATACCTCTAAATCCACTTGACATCTCAGCTCAGACCAATCCTTGGCTAATCTGGGGATGAGTTGGTTGTATCTTTCCATGATTGGATCTTTATCATCACTTGAGAAGGAAGTTGGATAATGAACAACCATGACCTGCAATTGTTCCCACTCCTCCAAATCTGAATTTTCAAATTCTTGATCACCTTCATTTATGAAGGAGAGGTTTTCCAGTCTGAGTTCACTTAAGTCTTTGTCATCATTTTCTGTTGTCCCAAGGCTATCATTCCTTTCCTCTTTCAATTCTTCAACCTTTGTATTGGTTGTCCTAGCATTTGTTGTTACAGACTTCATTGGTTTATCCTTGATTTCCAAAGATTCCTCTTCTGGAGTGGAGGAACACTTTTGATTGATGGAGGGAAATCCTTTTGATTCCTTTCTGACTACATTTTCATCATGACTTTCTGCTGTCCTACTAAAATCAGCTTCTTCTTGTTGGTTTTGATCCTCTATATCTGTTGTCCCATCACCTTATTGTGTCAAATTTCTTGGTTCATCTTGAATGTGTTGTTCTCCAGACATTGAAAGCTCTTTGGCCTCATGGGGTGACTCATCCTCATTGAAAGTTGGCTGCCTCAACTTGTTCAAAAAATTCTTGACTTGGGTGATGATGTTGTCACATGATGGGAAAGTAAATTTTGAATGTGGTGCATTGTGAAATCTGCACCAGTTGGGTATGTGTAGGATCATGATGGGCCAGAAAGTGGCAATATGATGGGTATGTGCCTGATGCCATTTTTTTTACCCAAAATTGATGAAACGAAAAAGGTTTTTAAAGGAGATTCTCAACTTTCCACCAATATAAATTATGCTTTACTTTGAATTTAATAACTAATTATTATTCATTTTCTATTCAAATTATGACTAAAGTCCTGGTTGATAGGTTGATTGAAAAAAATCTACAGCTTTCAAACATTATCACATTTTTTGTATCCAAAGCATGCGTCACATTCTATGCTTCACATACTATAGGATTAAAAAAAGAAAAATTGAATTTCATGAAGTTTTGACCAAGTTAAGGTGGTCAGACATACGAGTTTTTTATATATTTTAAAAATTGTAACAAAAAATTCATAATTAATTATTTACTCAGAAAAAAATTACAAAAAATATGCATCACATCGGGACATGAGTCCTCTACTTATATCTAAAATATTGTCATTTTATTATGGTTAGGGTGGTCAGACAGACACCTACTTTTCATTTTTTCCCTGAAATTTAAGTACTCTGCATTGAAATTTCAAATTTTCACCAAATAGATTTTCTTTTTTTTAAACAAACCTAGTAGTTTAGAAACTAAATTCAATTTTCTCAGATTCTATTTTACATATTTTTGAAATAATATAGATAACTTATTCAAATTTTTACGTCAAGTTGCCTAACTCTGATTTTTCTAAATTTTTTGCCACTTAAGGGCCTATTTTTTCCATGATGATCCTGCACATACCCAGCTTTACATTAGCACTTCCTCCAATCTTGGTCCATATTTGTTGCCCAAACAATCTTCGATCAGCTCCTCGAATGCCTTAGCTACCATGGTGGTCAACTCCTCCTCTGGGTCTACAAGGGCTAAAGGCTAATAGATTTCCCAAAAGGGAATTTCTCCTTTCAAGACTCTTTCAATCCTGCTCAAAAAATTCAGACACCCCAATTCATTATTCCTACGAGTGCAATGAATATGACATCTATCTGCCAATGTGAATTGCTACAATGGTTTCCTCAGTCTCTTGTTTAAATCTGCATGTAACTGAGTGATGTAAATTTGTACATGCTATTCCATTTCGACTCAGCTTCTTTTTCCTTCAGAATTTTCTGATTTTATGGTTTTGCATGTGATGAGATCTTCCTATCTCATATTTCTTCTTGAATGTTTTATTTTCAACTTCCAACCTTAAGCTTTGTAGCCTCAACATGCCGACCCTCCTTCTAGTGCCAATTCTATTGATGTGATTTTTATGCACCTCTCAACACAAGTAATGCATAGGTGCATCATCTCTCTTGAAAGACAATCTTGCATAATTAGATTGCATAACACTATCCCAAGGTCTCTAATGCCAAGTCTTGATAGTGCTTGGAATATCTCATTTTTTCATGTGATTTGTTGGAGTCACAAGGAAAAATTACAAATGAGTTACAAAGCCTGGGAAGTTGGGTCTACAAATGGAGTTCTTAAGGTATGGAATTGATGTGTAGTTGTTGTAGGTTCAAAACAACAATCTAGAACTCTATTTTCATCTTCATATTTGGCTTTACAATGTGCAATGAACCTTAACTTAGGTTACTTATTAAAAAAAGGAAAAAGGGCAGGGGAGAGAGGAAGTTCCTAGACCTGAAACTACGAATGAACAGTGATCATGGAGGATGCTATAGTAGAAAAAATTCCTAAATTGGGTTTTTCTTGGCCAAGAGGATCCTACAGTTACACAAAACCAGTGCAATCTTCTAAGGCCTGTATATTTTTAGGTTGCACATGCATATCATGAATGTGCAATTGAACCAAGTTGCAACATTGAAATAAAGAAGCTCAAGATAACTTTACACAATAGTTTGTCATCAACAAGTGCTAAAATTATGGGATCAAAGTTCATTAGATACCATAGTAGCAAACACCATCATCAATTCCACTCAAACAACTAACAACTAAACTAATAGGGAAATAAAACCATACACACATAATGAACAAACACAAAAGGAACACCCATAGATCATGCAATGCTGCTTTCTATTGCTGCATAATGCTTTTACATTAGGTCTCCAACCATTTACAAATGAGGGGGAGACCCCTATTTATAGTTTTCCTAAGCCCAAATGAATGGCTAGGATTGAATTACATTGAGTGGCTTAGATTTTTTTTACATTAGGGTTTCACCTATCATCCATTATCTAGCAATTTAAAATACATCATTTGTCCTCACTCCTATTTTTTCCTATAGTGGCTATTTGTTGTAGCAGTTTGTCATTTAGTTGATTTCCCTTTTACAACAGCTGAAACTATCAAAAGGTTTCTTTATGTTTGGTCTGTGTGAACCAAGTTTCCCAACCTACAAAAACAGAACAAACAATCAATATATTAGATCAAATGTAAAATTAGAACCATGATTCCTCAAGAAATCCATTTGAATGCAAAAGAAAAGGAATGAAATGAAGAACACAACAATCTTAAAACAAAGATATCAAATCCTATTCTCAAAACAAAGAAAACTCTTAATCTCTTGAGGGAGTTGGTGCCAATTTGATGTGAAAATTGGCCCTTTCCCAACTCAAGTGATGTGATGAAGATGATTGATGATGAAGAGTGATCCACTTCATGAAGAACTCCAATGTGCTCCAAGATAAAAATCTGCATAACCTATCTAAGATTGGATAAAATTGAATCAAAATTGCTATGAATTTGAGTATAGTAAGTTTACCCAAGTTGTGGATGATCAAATGAGGAATGAATCCTCTCATTTGTAGAATATCAAGTTGAAGAGATGTCCAAAATGGAGAAATGTGGGACTAAGAATAAAAAAGTGTCAAGGTTCCACTTGTCAACATGTGAGTGGATGGAGGATGTGCAACTTTTGAAGAATGTGTCAATAAATGCATATATTTGAAATTTGAAATTTTTGAAATGACATGTAAGAGGGAAAGGAAATGCATTGAATTCCACTTGACTCAAGGAAAAAGGAATTTTTAGGTGGAGTAAATTCCTTGTTGGAAGGAAAAAGTCCACTTGGATTTTGAATTCAAATTTGAGAAATATTCCTTTATTATGTCTTTTGAGAGAAAATAGAGATTTAATAAATGAATTAAATCTATTTTCATGTGAAAGTTGCAAAAGCTAGAGGATGGGAAATGGATTGGGATTAAATTAATCAAGGTTAATTAATTTAATGAGAGATCAAAATGTTGTGACATATTGATTTAGATTTATGGATTGATTTAAATCAAATATGAGAAGAATATATTAATTAAATAAAGATTTTTGTTTTATTTAACCAAGGAGATGAAGTTAGATTTAAACTAAACAAGGTTAAATAATTTATTTAATTTAATGGATGGACTTTAGAGGTTTAATCAAATAAAATTGATTATTTAATTAAATAGGGATAATTAGATTAGATTGATTGATTTAATTAACAAGGATGACTTAACTAGATAAATGATTTATTTAATTAAGAAAGGAACATTGATGAATTTAATCAAATAAAGGTATTTGATTAAATGGTTAGACTGAGGGATGATTTAGGATGAAACAGTGTTAGTGGTCAGGATCAGATGTGCAATTTCAATCAGTACATTTTCTATGTCTACAGTGTGTTTACAACATTCTCGAGCTAGTTGAATGCCCCTAGTTTACAGATTGATACTAGTGTGAAACAGATAAAAAAATTCCAATTCGAGGAGACAGTCCCTGATGGATCATGCTCTTTTTTGGATGACTAAATAGCCCCCTTGGATAATTTATTGTGTGCATCATTCATGAGTTAAAATCCCTTTCCTTGGTTTGGCCTTGTAGGTGATTTTTTGACCATCACCTCAATCTTACAAACTGGGTAATAAACATAGAAGTTCCTCTCTTAGATTGTATTCCTTGTGATATCCCATTTCCTCCCCTTCCATAAATCACAGTGGTGGTTCCACATTGTGAACAATCTCCCTCCATAGTAAGCTCCTTTGATGGTCCTAGATTGGTGTCCTGAATAAAATAGTAAATTAGATTAGGCTCATGTTAATGATGATATGAAATATTTCCAAATATAGCTACCTGACGTTCATGTGCCTATTCTTAAGTGATTGCTCAATTACAATTCAAATAGTCCCATCACTTCATATTTTCTAAGCCTCTAACAATGAGTGATGACAGTGTTAAAAGGCATATTGCATAGAATATTAGGATGCCTTCTCATCCTTTAAGCGTGATCAATGATTTAGCTTCATTTGAATTTTCCCTTGCACCCATAAGATTCCACAAGCCTACCATGGTTGTTTTCCCTTGGAAAATTCCCCATTGATGGGATCGGTCCTTCATTTACCCACTACCCTGTACCATGTTTTGGGATGATTTTGGACTATTTTGTAATGCAACATGTAATGTTTCCACCTCATATTTAAATACCATGTTACTCATAACACCTCGAGTCCCCATTGAAGTGTTTTATCAGGGGGAATTGTAGCTCATGCCCTCGACCTCTATCATTTCTATTTGAGCCCATGTAATGCCCACTTCAATGATATCTTGTTCTTGCTACTTACGAGTAGTTTCTTCTCCATGCATCGGCCCTACTAATTAGAACATTCGAGGACTGAAAACCTCACCCCTCGGCCGCAATCCACTTTGTGAACCTTCTAAAGGATAAGCTAGTTAATTATTTATATTGATTTCATGCAATCTATTCTTTAATCACACATGTGGGATATCATTTATGTGATAGCTTGTCCTTTTTCTCTTCATCATGATAAATTTTTTTTACTTAATCTGATAGGCTCATTATTTTATGATACTCCTTCCTTTTAATATTCATGATGAGTTTGCACCATTCTAAATAGCCATTACTCTCATCCAATAAATTTGGTTCTTTACTCCTCGTAGGGTAGTGTTATGATAAAAGGAGACTCAATACTCGTTGTGCCCCCAAACATCTTAACTATTTCATGAGCCAAGAGGTGTCGTCCGCTGTCCAGGCACAATGCCCTGAGATTGAGCCCAAACAACCGCTAGGAAGGATGCAGGGCCTGCATGGACAATGTCCATGGGTGGGGAAGCATAGGGAGATGCCCATCGATGGCCATCATGAAATCAATGATGGGATAACTAGCCTCTGAGCACTCGGAAACCACTTGAGATATCTTCGTTCGATACTACAAGCATGGGATTGCAGGGAGATGTATGGTGGAAGCCACTAAAACATCATTGACGAGCACAACACTCACATGGGTTGGGTCTGAGTGCTAACAAGTTGGCTACCAAAATGACATACTGGCCTTCTATCACTATTCTTTCCCAAAGCGACATCACTGCTATCTATTGTTGAATCCCACATCTCAAGGTGATTGAATTTTTTTGCGCCATCGCCGCATATCGAGCCCAACCCCCTTACTTGTTCTTTGTAAATGAGTTGTTCCAATATTTAAATGTTCATGAGCCATAGATAAAGAAGAGACAATCAAGTGAATCAATGATCATCCTTTATGTAAGTGATCATGCCTGGGTCAAGCAATGTGGGAGGTTACTAAAGAACAGTGGAAAGAACGATGGCTCTGACCAGGAAATCCTACCAGGCAAACATCATAAGCACCCTCAAATTTTGTTGGGTGAAACACTCACATGTCACCCCCAAATCCTTGTAAGAATGATAATATTGAATAAACACACACATAGCTCATCATGATTCTTTGTTCCACTACCCTTCCTATGAAAAGAGCACAATGTTATCATACGATGCAGGGAAATCCCATACACACATTATTCACAAAGACCATACCAACAATGCAGACAAATACTTTCATTCTTTCCTTTTTAATTTCCATCATGAAACAACCAAAGAAAAGAGGATTGGGAGTGGAATTTGGGCCTAAAAATCATAGCTAGTTGTTGCATTTATCCTCATGAAAAATTTATGTAGGGACCATCTAGGAGAGTGTTCTTAATTATGAACTAAACTCGATAATTCTTCTCCCTGCCTACCGTCCCTATTGAGTACTACTGAATTACTCATCCCCATCAACATTCCTTCTAATGGGAAATTGCATAGCTATTTTAAAGTTCCATGGGAGCTTGAGGTGACATGGCTAGTAGCGGTGAAGTGTGTTGGCTTTGCATAGCCCATATCCCACAACATTCCATATGGGTATAGAAAGGCGAGATGCTGACAAGGGAAGGTCATTATGGAGAGAGCGAGGATGAACGAAACTGGAAGAGGAAGAACCCGCATGAGAGAAGTTCACCAATAAAGAAATAGTGAGCGAGGTCGGGAAAGAGAATGTGGAAGGAAGTCCATGGAAGGCCGATGGGAGGATGCCATGAAGTAAACGACATGAGGTGGAATGAGCCCCGCATTGCGGGTCCTACTGCTAGGACTTCCATCGTGCGGGAATGAAGTAGGTGTCACTAACTCATTTGACTACAAAATACAGTGAAAATTTTTCATGAAAGATGTATAATTGGATGAATCGTCGGGTACATGTATTTAATGTGAAATTTTCAAAAAAAAAAATTGTGCCTGACATTCATCAAAATTTTGATGAACGTGATTTTCGTCTCTTTTTCGATGAACGTCAGGCACAAATATTAATAAATAAAAGTGATTTCAACAATTTATCTATACTTGCGACCGTGTTTTCATACTATACTTGCGAATTTTCCCTACTTGCAAATTTTCTATACTTGTGATAGTTTGTGGAGATTATAAGCTGATTTTTTTTGGTGCAAAATATCAGAATTATTAGATTTTTTTACCTATCTATGATTAAAAATTATTGGAGTGTGAGTTTGATACTTTTTGAAGATCTAAATATTCAAGCTTGATAAAGAAAAATCATGTCAGATAATATTAGTGCAGAACAAAATGAAGAGACACTTGCTAGATTGTGGGATAGATTGAAAAGAAAGGGTGATGGTAAATGTTATTGTCCTTGCAATATTTGGAAGGGCTTAAAGACAAGAAGGATTTTAATCACAATAGCTGAGAAACATTGTAGGAAGCATGGTCACGTTGAAGGGAGGTATGATTATCATCCATTGGTAAGTTTTTGAAAGAGGAAAAAATGGGTTTTATAGGGACCCGAAACCACAAAGTTTACAAACTAAAGATAAGATCGTTAAAGATACCAAAAGTAGAAAGGTTGTAAAAGAAAAAAAAGAAAATTTCACAACCACCAAAAGGGCCAACAAAGGCCATAGAACCAAAAAACAAGGAAAAACACCAGTAACAATTAAATTTGGTTCTAATAAATCCGCAGTCTTAGCTTCCAGCTCGTTCATATCCTGAACCCCCCTCTTTAAAATTTGAACCATCTTGGTAGTAGGGGGAAATTTCCTTTTAAGGTTGGCATGGGTCCTTTTCAAAATACCTTGGTCCTCATTCTTGCTTTCCTTTTTCTCTTCTAGATCAACAACCAGCGAGCCCTGTTTCATTTTTTCCAGCTTTTCAGACATAGCATTGATGATGATGATGGCATTGTGCCTAGCCATTTTATGGTTTTGTTCCACCATGATTTTCATGTTGTTTTTAATTTTGACCATTTCAGCTTCTAGAGACTTGTATTTATCCTCAATGTCACCTTCTCCCATTCCAGTACTGTTCTTTTTTTGTTTTCCTTCTTCGTTGCTAAGAGCAGCCAGCTTCAGTTCCATCTCCTTTGACTTACTATACAGAGCCCTATTTCTTTGATTAAGATCATTAATTTCTTGATAGGACAATTTCAAAACCCTGAAAATGTCACTAATGCCATTTCTTGTAGAGGAAAGAATGTCACCAGACTAAACCCGGTCTAATATAAGGTTAACATCATTTGGATTGGGGTAGCTAGGAAATCTGGTACCAGCAGCTCTGAAAGAGGTAGGAGGGAAGGAACATAATTTCTGCTAGCTTCAAGGTTCTCATCTTTGTCTTCCAAGGAGCCTGTAGAATAGGAAACAAAATTATTGGTAGGGGAGCCCTTGAGAATAGGATTCTTTAAGGGGACATGGAAGTCGAGGTAGGTCTCAGGGCTAGCTTTAGCAAGCTAGGGTTTTTTAGGTAGGGTTTTCTTACTAGACATCTCAGAGGACGGGTGGGCTTCAACAATTCTCTCCTGGTAAGGCTAATTCTCTAAACCCTCACTATTTGTATCATAGTTCTCAGATGTCATGGAGGAAATAGGTTTGGATAAAGCCAACATACTTTGATAGTGTTCATATATTAACCTAATAAGACCAGGATGAAGAATAGGCTATCTCCTGGGATTTTTCTTATGGTCCTCAAGGCTATTACTTAACAAACATAATAGGTAGTGAGGCAGAGAAATTCGTACCTTATGGTAGAAGTGATTAAGAATGGAAAAATGATGACCATACACTCTGGTAAATCTCCCATCCAGGGTGATATACTCCATTATAACATGAAGCACCTTTCTCCATAGTTCCTTGATGGTGTCTCCACAGTGCCTTGATGGTGTCAATTTTGAAGTAGCTATTGGAAAATTTTACCAGTTTCAATTTCTCCTTATCCTTCTTAGGAAATCTAATGACCACCTCATGAGAAAAACTTCTATCATGATAAAACTTCACACCCTCTGTGGACATTCCAATAACCTCCCCTATAATTTTTTCATCCAACTTCACCTTTCTCCCAAAGAGAATTATTTCACCATTGTTCTAGTTCTTCTCAAAGTAGTCCATGGCCATAATATCAGGCCCATGAATTTTTTCCAAAAATGGAACCAACCCACCTTTTACAATTTTCTTCCAGACCTTATCATTCCTCATGTGAACCTTAGCTTTTTGGCTCAACTCTTTTCCTGTCCCCCCCATTTTCTTTTGCACCTTTCTATAGGCTCTACCAGTGTCAAGCACCTGTTGCAGAATTACACAACTATTCCTATGCACCCACAAAGCGTGCCACTTTTTCTTCTTGTCTAAGTAATATGACGTGACCCCATAAAATATCTTGATTTTGATGTACTTGGCCCCTTTCCCTTTAATCATTAAATGTATTTTCCTCTTTTCCATGCATAACATCATAATCTAGTAATGCCATGACTTCAGTTTTCAAGTCCCTACAATTCTGCCACATGTTCAATCCTTGCTTCCTAACCCCTTCATTCACAAAGTAATAAGCCACGCTGTTAGCTTCCCTATAGATGTGTGATAATTTTATTTTTTCAAACTCATCTAGAATAGACTTTGCTTCATTAATCCAATTCTTTATCAACCAAGAGGGTGGGGTCGTTCTTAAGAGACAATCAACGATATTCTTAGAATCCCCTTCTAGCCATAAATTTTTTATATTAAAATTATGAGCTACTTTAAAACTTGAAAAGCTTCTATAGCCTCTGCCACATGGTTGGTTTGATGATCTAGGTATATGGCCACAACTACCATAAAATTACCATTTGAATCCCTTAATACACCTCCACTTCTGGCCATGCTCAGATTACCCTTCGCAATGCCATCAAAGTTGGCATTATACCAACCATTTGGAGGAAAGGTCTAGCACACACCCTCCCTACTTTTCTTGGCTGGCTTGGAATCTAAAGAAATTTCTACTTTAATATTCCAATCCTTTGCTATCATTAAATCATAGGGAGTGCACACCACTGCTTCAAGATTAAGAGATTTTTGAGGAATCACATTGAAATTTTCCTTTATAAGCCTAAATTTTTTCTCAAAGACATTATTCTCTGACATCTCCTTATCCCTGAAAATTCTATTATTATGTTCTTTCCACACTCCCCAAACAAAAAAATGGAATATGAAAGCCCATAACCATCGAATGAAGGGATTTTGAGTAGGGGCTTTCCATTGTAAAAAAAAATCTTCAATGGTTTGGGGGAACAATGAAGAGATATTCTAGAGGGCTAATAATTTTCCCTAGATTAGGGAAACAAATGGACAATGGAGAAAGTTGTGGTTGGAAGACTCCACCTCACTCTTGCAGAGGTAACATCTGCTAGGGATTTGAAATCCCCGTTTACAAAGATTATCCATTGTGAGCACCTTATTCTAAAGCATAATCCAGAAGAAGATATTGACTTTAGGAGTCAAGTGTTTAACCCATACTTTTGACCAAAAGGGAGGGGGAGTTTGAGAAAGAGACAACAAAGAGACAGCTGAAGAGACAGAGTAGTTGGGTATGTGCAGGATCATGATGGGCCAAAAACTGGCAATATGATGGGTATGTGGCTGACGAATTTTTTTTACCCAAAATTGATGAAATGAAAAGGGTTTTTAAAGGAGATTCTCAGCTTTCCACCAATATAAATTATGCTTTACTTTGAATTTAATAAGTAATTATTATTCATTTTCTATTCAAATTATGACTAAAGTCTGATTGATAGACTGATTGAAACACATCTATAGCTTTCAAACGATATCACATTTTTGAATCCAAAACATGTGTCACATTCTATGCTTTGTATACTATAGGATTAAAAAGAAAAATTAAATTTCATGAAGTTTTGGCCAAGTTAAGGTGGTCGAGACATACAAATTTTTATATCTTTTAAATGTTGTAATAAAAATTCATAATTAATTATTTAATTGGAAAAAATTACAAAAAATATGCATCACATTGGGACGTGAGTCCTCTACTTATATCTAAAATATTATAAAAAATATTATCATTTTATTGTGGTTAGGGTAATTGGACGGACACCTACTTCTTATTTTTTTCCCGAAATTTAAGTACTTTGCATTGAAATTTCAAATTTTCACCAAATAGATTTTTTAAAAAAACCTAATAGTTTAGAAACTACATTCAATTTTCTACAGATTCTATTCTTACATATTTTTGAAATAATATAGATAACTTATTCAAATTTTTACGTCAAGTTTCCTAACTCTGATTTTTTTGATTTTTTTGCCACTTAAGGGCCTATTTTTTCCATGATGATCCTGCACATACCCAGTTACCTGAAGGGTTGTCCATCCAAACAAGAATATCATCCTACTGAGTCTATCCCAAATTGATAGCCTTTAAGGAGGATTGAAGCTGAGCCAACTCTGGAATAATCACACATAAGTTCACCCAGTCTCCTTCATACCAATAATATTTGACAAGCTCCCCGAAACAAGCTTTACATAGCTCTTCCCATCTATTGAATCTTTCAATTTTCATAAGGGGTTCCTTAAAAATCCATTTATCCTCCTAAAATCTAGCTTGATTGCCACTTCTAATGTGCCATCCTATCCCTAATTCCAAATTTTGTCTACCAACAATCATATCATTCCAGCAAGCTGAGCCACGAGGGAGGATAGAAGAGTCCAACAAAGCTTTGAGGGACATGCGGTCGGCCATATATTTACTTCTTAAAATGACTTTCCATTCTCCACCAGACGAGAAAGATCTCCATATTTCTTTGGCTAGAAGAGTATTATTCATAATTCTAATTTTTTGAGACCTAAACCCCCAAAGGTTTTTGGTCTGCAAACCAAATCCCACCCTATAAGAGGAATTATCTTTCTTTCCTCCACTCCAGACCAAAGGAATATTTTTTGGATATTTTCAATGGCATCAACGTATTTAGCAAGAATTTTGAAAAGGCTTAAAGAATAAACTAGGATGTTCTGAAGAGAAGCTTTAAGAAGTTGAATTTTTCCAGCTTGGCTCAAAAGACCTCCTTTCCAACTTGTCAGCTTCTTTCTTAATCTTTCAACCAACGAACACCAAAAGGAATCTAGAGGTTTAAGGCATAACAAAAGTCCAAAGATAAGAACAAGGTAAGGATTCCACTATGCAACCAAGGATTCTTGCAATCTTGACCTATCTATGCTTAGGGGTATTGAATAAAAAAATGGAACTCTTCTACCTGTTGACCATCTTCCTAGTCGCCTTCTTATACACGTCCAAATTTTTTTCAGTATCTTAGCCTCATTCACTATAGATCTTCCCATCAACATAGTTTCATCAACAAACTATTGGTGAGAACAAATCAGATTAGTGGAAGAAGGACTAAGACTTGTAAGAGACCTTTGTTCAATCAATCTCTTAAGATTCCTTCCCAAGCTTTTAGCCATTATAGTAAAAAGAATAGGTGAGATAGGGTCACCCTTTCTTAAACCTCTTGAATTTTGAAAGAATCTAGAAGGAGATCCATTCACAATAATAGATGTGGAAACCGTAGTAACCAATTGATTCACCAACTGAATGACTCTGGTACTAAAACCAAACCCCCTTAGAATTTTGAATAAAAACTCTCAATCAACACGATCATAAGCTTTGGATATATCCAGCTTAAGAAGAAGCCCTTTAGTTTTAGATTCCACAAGTGAATGAATATTCTCATGGACTATGACTATAGAATCTAATATTTTCCTTTTCCAAGAACAAAACCATTCTACTGAGGGGATAGAACGGATCCTTGAAGTCAAAACCTTTGATATGATTTTATAGATAGAGTTGCAAAGACTAATGGGTCTGAATGCCTCAAACTCCATTGCCCCTAGTTTCTTAGGAATAAGGACCAAAAAAGTAGCATTTAGCTCCTTAAGGAGCCTTTTAGATCTAAAGAATTCCTTAACAACACTCACGACATCATTTTCACAATATCCCAAAACCATTGAGAAAAAACCATAGGAAATCCATCAGGCCCAAGGGCCTTATTTCCTTCAAAAGAAAAGATAGCTTTCATGATTTCCTCCTTAGAGGGGATGGCCGCAAGCTTTTCATTATCATCCCTATCAACAACCTTAGGGATAGCCTCTAATAAAAATTGTTGGTCATTTTGATTGATTTCCCCATTCACCGAAAGAAGGTTGTTATAGAAGAGGAAAACTTGCTTTTTGATGTCTTCCTCTTCCTCAAATATTGTACCATTATCTTCTATGAAAGAGATTCTATTGGCAGACCTATGTTTAGAAGAAGATAAATGGAAGTACCTTGTGTTTCTATCTCCAATTGAAAGCCACAACACCCTCGATCTTTGCCTCTAGAACTCCTCCTCTTTAGCTATTATGTTATGCAATTTCACCAGCAACTCATCTTCTTCCTTCTAGATTTTGTCCTAGATCTCTGCAAGCTCCATTTGAAGTTTAGATTTGATACCAAAAATGTTTCCAAAGGATTCTTTTTTCCATCTTAAATTGTGTTTAACTTCTCTCAGTTTTTTAGCAATTCAGAACATAGCATTACCCAGAACATCAATATTCCACCATTTCCTGATTTCATCATAAATAAGGGGGTGGGACAACCACATTCTCTCAAATTTAAAGGGAGATTTTTTCTTCACCTTTATAGGATCTGCCACAAAATCTATGGGAAACTGATCCAACACTACTCTAGAGAGAGCTTTAGGAGAGAAAAATAGCTTAAAAGCCACTAATGAGAAATTAGAGTTCTATCTAACCTTACTTGAATACGTTCCTTACTAATTCTTCTATTCAACCAAGTATACTAAGCCCCTTGCAAGTCCATGTCAATCAACTCCTTATTGTTGATGAAGTCAAAAAGATAAGATTTACTCTCCTGATTCACCTGAGAGCCTCCAAACTTCCCCTCATTTAGAAGGGGAGTATTAAAATCACCCATAACTACCCAGTGGTCATTATCAAAAATCCTGTAGAAAGAAGAGAGCTCATTCCACAAAGATTTTCTAGCTCCTTTCCCATTGAGAGCATAGATATTCGATTGAATCCAACTAAATTTGTCTCAGATATGTGTGAATTTAGCAACCACGTGATTTTTTCTCTCCATCAAAGGTTCCCCTTTAATGAGGTTCTAGTTCCAAAACGTAGCAATACCTCTAGACGTACCATATGAACTATTTCCTTGAATACCATAGTTTTGAAATTTTTTGATCTTCTCCAACTTTTCTTTGGAATTTTAGTTCCTTGGATGAGGAGAATATTAGGTTTATGATCCCTAAAAAAATTGTGCAAAACATCCCTCTTGTGAAGGCTATTAAGCCCTCTTATATTCCAAGACATAATTTTCATATCTTATTAGGGGATTGGAGAATCTCAGGATTGATCTTTTGAACACCATCTGCTATGTCCTAAAATATTTCATGCTCTCTCTTCCATTTTCCCGATCTTCTACCTTGGATAAGCCTAGTAACTCCACAATCTGCCTTTGCTCTTGTTCTAGTAACAACTCCACTCAGAGTATTCAGATGTTTTCTTTTCTCCTTTTTCTTAGAATGAGAGAGGACTTCTTCCCAATCAGTATCTTCTTGGATCTCCATCTCTCTTCCAGGTTCCCATTCCTTATCATACATTCTTCTTTACTCCCAAGGGAGGGTATCCATCTGGCAATTCCAAAGCTAATTCAGAATATCACTCGAAAGTTTGGTATTCTGGCTTAGATCCTCAAAGTTGTTCATTATGTCTTTATATTGATTGGATTTGTAAATTTTTATATTGTTTTAACATTTTTTATATATATAAAAAATCACATGATCATGATCATGGTTTATTTGTGTCGATCATTATTATAAAGGAGGGGAATCCTAGGGCACATGATATAGATTATCACGGCCCGAAGAATGTGGTTTTTCAAGCGGAGGAACATGGAGCTGTGAATATTGAAGATGAAGTTAATGATCCTATGGAAGAAGATGACCATGCACCATAAAACATAATTGAAGATGATGGTACAAATATATTGATCCGTGACACATTTAGTGGCATAGATGATCATGATGATCAAGATGAATTTGATGATGTTCATGATTTACCTATACTTGAGAAGGCATATGAGTCCCTTTATGAAGGCTCCCAAAAAACTCTTCTCTTTTTTGTATTGTTACTAGAAAACTTGGAGGTTATGAATGGTTTATCCAACATAGCAATCTCATTGATGTTAAGGTATGTCATATATGTCATCTTTTTTCATCTATTTTTGTTCTTAGTTTATCACTAGTAAATAAAGGATGAAATATGTACCATTAATATTCTTTATATTAACAAATTATTTTTTTGTTGTAGATTGATAGGTGAATTTTTGTTGCCACCATCAAATATTTTACCTCGCTCATACCAAGATTTATATGCCATTATGAAAGATATTGGAATGGAGTATCAAGCAATAGATGCATGTCCCAATGATCATATTATATATCATAAACAACATGAATTTGCAATAGAATGCCTAGAATGTCATATCAGTCGATATCGAACAAATCAACTAACAAAATAGGTGCCTCGCAAGGTTCTTCATTATATTCCCATTATTCCACGTATGCAATGATTATTTAGGTGCAAAATCTTAGCACAATTTATGGATTACCATGCATGGAATAGAAGTGGAGATGACATTCTTTGAATCCCTATGGATGGTTCTGCATTTAGGGACATGGAGGAAAAATGGCCACACTTTAAAGAACCTCGTAATCTCAAGCTTTCATTGGCAACGGATATAGAAAGGGAGAGGGATAGAATATAAATGGGGTGATATAGAGAGATAGAGGGGGATGGTGAAAGAGATAGAGAGATCGTGATAAAGGTAGACAAAGATATGGATAGAAAGAGATAGAGAGAGGAGTGAGGGAGATAAAAAGAGAAATAGAGATAGAGATATAGAGTAGGAGAGATGGAGGGAGAGATGAAGTGAATGAGAGAGAAAGGGGGGAGAGGGAGAGATAGCTCAATAGATAGAGGGGGGGAGGGAGTGACATAGATAGTGGGAGATATAGAGAGATAGAGAGTGACATGGAGAGACATATCAATCACCCTCCCTATATCTCTATCTATTCATCCTTATCTCTTTATCTCTCTACCTCTCTCTATCTCTTTGTCTCCCTTTCTATTTGTATGTTTCTCATTATTTCTCTCTCTATATTTTCTTCCCTCTATTTATCTTTATCTCCCTATCTCTTTATGTGACTTTATCTCTATCTATGTATCTCTCCTCTTTTCTCTCTCTTTTTCTTTATCTATTTTTCTCTATCTACCTCACTATCTCTACCTTTCTTTGTCCCTCTTTATTCCTCTATATCTCTACATATATCTCTCTATATATATCTATCTATATCTTTGTCTTCATCTTTATCTCTATTTCTATTTCTATTTCTATTTCTATTTCTATTTATCTCTATCTCTATCTCTATCTCTATCTCTATCTCTATCTCTATCTCTATCTCTATCTCCCTCTCCCTTTTCTCTTCCTTTCTCTTTCTCTCTTTCTCTCTCCATATCTTTGTCTCCTTAAGTGTGCAATGGGTACACTGAAGAGGTCTTAAAGGAGAATTATGATATATTTAATCAAATGTAATGCTACCTTGAGAATAACTCCCCAAGGAAACATGCCATCCTTGGATTGTTGACATGAAACAACCAATCAAAATTTAGTTTCTCTTTTTCCTCTCTTTTCCTTTGTATCTCTTATATTTCTCTCTCTCATGCTCTCTCTCTCTCTCTCTCTATGTCTTTGTGTCTCTCTCCCTCTCCCTATCTATCTATGTTCATCTTTTTCTCTCAATCTCTATCTTTTTAGTTTATCTCTTTGTATTAGCTAATAGGCTACATATATTGTGGGATTTGAGCTTCAAACAAATCTTGTGCCTGAAAACCACTATTGTGTTGTTGGAAAACAAGTTTCAACTACCATTTAATTGTAAACCAACTATAGTGTAATGGTAAAATCCTCTAAAATATCAGGTAAAAGCTTATATATACTATTATATAGTAATAAATATAATTATATTATATATAATTTAATCTAATATTACTATTATATTAAATATATATTATATTAATTATATTTTTTATTATATAAAAATATACTTATTATTAATTATTAATTATAATAATTTTATATGTATTTAATAATTTTGTTAAAGAATATGATATATAATTATAATAAGTAGAATAATTATACTATTTATTATGTAAAATATAGCTAATATATACTTAACTATGTAGAATATTAAAACCTAAATGGCACCATAATTTTCATTTTAATTAACATGCTCTAAAACCTTCATCGAAACCTTATTTTCAGGTTGCAGCTAGTCAAATTGGAGAAGTGAAAGGTCAATACCAGCAAGGAAAAGATAGGAGCGAAAACCCTGCATATTAATTTGAATTTCAAATTTTATTTTGATTTTTGGCCCCGTGTGCATAGGAGCATGACATAGCTTAGTCCACGAAGAACCTAACTGGAAAAATAGGGTAGGATGAAATCTAGAGAGATGAGGTTGATGGAACTTAGGAAGGGAAAATCGATGACCAAGGGACAATGAGTACTGTAATTGATTTATATATTTTATATTGGCACCCCCATTCTCTTTAACCTATAATTTCCATGCCTTTCCAAATATCTTCTCGTACATTAGCACCCACATTCTCGTAAAATGGTATAAGATAAGAAAGAAAAAATAAAATAGTTGTATTCAGCCATACCCTAACTAGCATGCATGCCCACAAAATTTTTGTGTTCTTCAACTCTGCAGATGGATCAAAACGTAGCTACTAACCTATCCACTTAGAGCTGCAGATGCCTCTACCATTGATCAAGATTGAAATGCCCTTGTAGAGTCCCTTTCTCAACCCTACTTGTGATTCTAAGAAGTCAAGTCCTATATCAATCTTGGTTCAACATTGTGACACTTAGAAAGTATTAAAATGTTGATCTAATGCATACTGTTTGAAGGGTTTACACCCTAGGCTAGTTAATTTGATTACAATACCCCTAATGGATCCACTAAACTATATAATGGTCCTATAGGTCTTGGGATCAAAATCTATATCACAAGCAAAACATTGAACCCACATGAGTTCACCTCTATTTGGCCACATACATAAATACAAGCTCATAAAGTGTTCTCAAAGGCCATTTACTGCATTCAATTATTATTTGAAAAATACATTAGTTAGTAGACATAAGTTAAATCCATAAATGTAATATTAAAAAATATTCTAATTTTGAGTATATCACATTTTGTGTATTACTAATCATAAATCTTAGCATACATTTACCCACCATATTCAATATACTTGTTATTAATTACCTATTGTTAGGAAAGGTGGTCATAAGGAACTCCATCTTAATCTCAGCATAAGTTCAAGTATATATGTAGGTAGATCTTTAGTACCTATTAAGAGTTTCTCTCCCATCAAATCATAATGACTAAATACCTCATTATAGTTGAATACAAAATTAGCAAGTTTTATTAACTTTGTGATAGCCAAGTCATGGTCAATTTTATCATGACCCTATTTCTTAGAATAATAGACCTTAATAGCTCTTGAGGCTAACTTATACCCTCTTTTACTTGTCATTGATTCAAGACATAAGGTCATATTTTTTAACACACAAACTTTGATTATTCTAGTTTAGACAAGTTTAGAGGCATTTTCACACATTCACATCAAGGAAAACCACAATGACAATGCATCTAGAAGTTCATTCAAGATTGGAATAGAATTTGAAAAGCTAAATACCACAAATCTCAAAGTAGGCAAGCTTGATGATGATAGGTTTCCTTTCATTGACTCAAATATACATAGTGGGAGCATATTAATTGGAAAGGCGAGTTCACAACCATCTAATGCATAATTCAACCTCTAGTTGAAACATACTAAAGAAGGATTGGTAAAATTTAGGAACACTTCAAACCTTGGAGCTTTTCCAAAACCCTTCCCCTATGAACTTGGGTCATAGGGGCATCCTTTGTCCAAGGACTACATACATACCTACTTCCAAATGGGATTGAAATCCCATGTTTCCCTTCTAAGATTTCAACTATTTTGATGAGAAATTGTAGTTTCTCAAGTGAATATAACTTATATAGATATAGATAAAACCATTTTGTCACATAAATCTAAAACTATATAGCTAAATATAAAAAAAATTGGTAGGAATTTAAAATATTATAGATGAATGTCCATGGGGTTGAGCTCAATTGATTTTTCACCATTTTCGGGCTAAGCCATGGCCCTTTTGTCACTATTCTAAAAAATCCTCCATTTTCCTTCAATACACTAGGGTTTTAGAGAAACACCATATACATGACCTCCCTAACTCAACTATTTTCTTCAACACATTAAAATCATCCTTCAATAGGACAAACAACCTTCATTCATACTTTTTCATCCATCAAATTGACAAACCCTAACTTAACAACCACAAATTCACAAGAAAATTGCCCCTGTCAGCCCTAGGGTATCACTTCAATGCCAAGATTCTTGATTTAATAGACCCATAAATGCAATAAAACTCCACCCTACCATGTTTCACAACAATACACTAAGTTACAATTCCAAGACAGTGGGTGGATTGGTGGATGTCATTTGTTTTTAGCCCTCAAACCCTTACACAGGGAAAACAAGGTAGACCCTATATTTGATTGTTTTCTCCCACAAAACAGTGATTTAGCACTTCAAAACAAATAAAAATGGAATGGAACACATATATTTATCTACACCAATGATCTCAGAGCATTTCAAGCTTGTACGGATCCGTACAACACAAAAGAACTTCAAAAAAATAGTAAAAACATAGAAAATTGCTTCAAGAACGTGGTATTTGATATGAAATTTTGGTATCAACTCCTCCAAAAACCTTTTATTGGGACTTCCAAGGATTTTTAAATCATCTTAGACCCAAAATACCTTAAACCAAAGTCCATAATTGACTTACAAACACTTACCAACCCATTATTTTGCAAAATTGTAATTTTGACAACTTTTAATGTCAACAATTGCAACTTTTTACATTATCAACTAGATGACTTCCAAGCACCCTAAATACATTGAAAATGGTATTTTTATACCTTATTCACCTTGAATACATGACTCCCTACAAGAAAACCTATTCTACCTACTTTGACAATATTTGACCATCATTGACAATTTCTTCACATATTTGATCTTGTTTACAATATGGATCAATGAAACAATAAATGGTCTTTTAGACCCTATTAAAACATCAAACAAATTTGAAAACCTCCATAGACACTTCTATGATCAACCTCTAGTGCTCTAGTTGTGAATATAAGGTGTAGGTGCTCCTACACCAGAGACTCCCCAATGAGCTATGCATGTATCACATGGAGCTGTCTTCCATTGATTGTAGAAAATATTATTGAGCCCCATTCACAAAAAAAATAATATGGTTTCTTGGGCACAAAAGTGGAGCAACTCAAAGATAGGGTCTTAGCAACATTTAAAATTTATAATTTCATTCTTCCTTTCTTATCATGCCAACTTGTGACTCAACAAAACAAGTATGCAAGGCCAACAACTTCAAAGCTAAGAGTGGAAGATTGCTAAATGTTTAACCTTTTTGCTTTGAAATGGGATGGGAATAAAATATGATAGAAGTGGGATAAGAAATGCATCATTTGAAGCATCAAACCAATATGAAAAGATGAAAGAACATGCTAACCCCTTAAACTAAAAAAGTTTCTTTTAACTTTAAGTTTGTTGGGTAACCAATTATTTTAAGTTATCAAATCCTACCATCATACATAATCAAAATGTTGTTGTTTCAAATGACTATGAACACTAACTTTCACTATTTGAAGATGTTGAAACCTTGCCATAGAGAACTAGAACATTGATGCGACCACTCATCCCACCTTAAAACATACCAAAAGTCTCCTAGCAATTAGACATAGGAATATTTAAGATGACTTAAACATTTTTTATTGCCAAAGCATAAAATTATAATGAATTAACCAAGCCTAGTACACACTCCCTCCCCATTAACCACTTAGACATATGGATTTTATCAGTGGAAAGATGAACCACCTCACACGTGCACCTGAATTATGTCTATTAGTGTTCTAATTCATCTTTTTCAAGACAACTTAAACCAAAATATTATGTATGGTGAAACCATTCTTCTACATAGTATAAAAAAATTCAATGGAAATTTGCATTAAATTTGCATTAAATGTAAATTTTCTGCTATTTTTAGTCATGTAGGTGTCCAATAAACCACTTGTTGGTGTTTCCATTCAAGTTTATTTACTTGAATGAAGAGAAAAAATCCTTTGATTACAATTAGATAATACATTTGAGGCCTTGATTGTGTAACTAGTGGACCATAGTCACATTTAACACCTGTTATAAAGTTTGGGAGTTAAAACGTTAAGTAGAAGTCTAGTAAATCAAATAAATTGGATTAAGACTATGAGACTCTAAGACTAATAATGACTATCATTCATTACCTTTTCCCCTCAATTGTCATGCAAAAATCCTTGGAACATTTCCATACATTGTTCATGTAGGAAAATTCATCACTGATCCTAGGTTTTTAAGGCTTCCATAGCCTCAGCTACTGTGAATTGCATCTCCCAAACTCCATGTTTGTGTTAGGTTGAAAAATAATGAAATTTTAAAGTCATTAATTGCAAGGGATAGTCTCCTTCATACATTGATTTGATTTGTGATGGACACATTTGGATGGTAGTAATAATAACTTGCAATCTATCAAGACTTGATTTTCTTATAACCTATCAAATTCTAGCGATGAAATGATAGATTAATCATAATGTCACCTTGGGATCACATCACCATGAAAGAACTTCATCCAACATCCTTATGAGTGCAGGTAGCAACAAATAGGTATTTTTCAGAACTGTCTTCCCCGAGCAAGGGAAATTTAGGAAGAGAAGAGGAAAGCGAGACATGTAGTATGTCTAAAAGAGGGAGATCAACTAGAGGTCAAAAGATTAATAGAAAATTCCGTAAACACATGGAATTTTTTCTTGCTGAAAGGGGGTCATGTTCTTATGATGATGAGAGCATAGGCAACATCGAGGTTCCCTTGAGGTACAAACATGTATGGAAACAATGGGTACCCAAAGAACTTCCTCCAATAAACGCTGATTTTTGTGTCAACGAGAGGATATATCGCATAGCACTATCATCATTACATGGTTTGGCCCTATTTTGCATGGACAGAATAAAGGTATGTTATGAAAAAGTTATTGAATTGATGGATTATGTCGGACCCTATTACAGTTACAAATATTGGATGCAACTAGTTCGATATACACGAAGTATCTGTATGTATGCAATGTTAGCAAATTATATACAGCTAAAAGATAAGGATCAAAATAAAGGAGTGGCTATGTACATTGATAGAAGGCCAAAAGGATTAGGGAATATTGTAGGGTTTATAAATAGTACATGACCTGGGTCAACAAATAAAAAACCCAATTGCATATTCGAGGTGCGTGAGGGAAACCGTGTATTCGTATGTGTGATAAAATTAATAACTGCATGGGAAGAGTTGCTAATCGATTACAATTTGAATTGCATACATACAAAAACAATTACTATGGGGGTGGTATGTACTATATACCATTTTACCCAACCTCCAATTAATGACTCCAATATACCATTTTATTAATATGTTTTTTTTTCGTAAGTCTATTGGTTTCATTTTGGTAATGTTTTTTTATATGTAATTTTTGTCATAACGGGACATTGATCATACGAGGAAGGCTTTGGCCCAGAGCACAGATCATCATGCATCTTTAGGTGCTTCTACCCTATATGTTTACCTCATTGTAATTGTACAAATTAGATACGAGCAAAATGTTATATTATTATGTTTTTTCCATAAGTTTATTGGGTTAATTTTGATCATGTTTTTAATATTCTTGTTAGTCTACTGATTGGGGAAAGGCACCAGTAGTAGAGGAGAGCATCCATAGGTAGGTGCAGTCACAATGATGACATTGCATATTCCGCAAACCCTCTAGATATGATAAAGAAGACCCAAAAAAATGCAATGAAGAAATCCTTTAGTTGTTATTCATAGTGCCTCAAACAAATGAGATAAGAGAAAGGGTTAAAATATTGACTGAGAGAGCACGAAACTTGCAAGTAAGTTGTGATGAGGTCTTTAATTATAACATAAGTTCAGTCATGGTTTTATATTTTGTACTCTTTTATGTCATGAACTAAAATATGTGTTGTTTTTATAGGATTTTTTGTGTCCTCATGATGCTGCTAGCCGTGATCAGGGTACTGCAGGTGCTTCCCGAGGAGTAGGGGTTGATATAAGTGTCGATCCTAATCTTCCAACACATACATCACATCATCCAACCCAATCATCCATGCCTATATTGTCGACTGAAATGTTTGCAACACATAGCATGTAGACATAGAATAGTGCACCCTCTGGTAGCAAACACATGCTAGAACATGTGTAGGACATGTACCTGGGGATGCAGAGGCCACTAGTATTGGTGATGTTTTAGCAACATTACTTGGATCTTCTCGTATTACTATTACAAGAACATTTCTGGTCACATTTGTGGTGACTGGGGATTTCCTTCCCATAAAGATAGAGAAGGTCCCAAGTACTTTAAAATGTTTTAATTATTATTATATATAATCCAATTGAAAATTACTTATTGATCACTCTTTTTAGACTAATTATCCCATGATCATTTTGCAGGAAATGAATTTTTTATAAAAATCTAAATAATATTACATGGGAGATCTTCGGGCCCACCATACGTATAGGGTGGAATGCCCAAAATCAAGATTTAAAAGATGAACTCATTAACCTTTTAGTTATGTTATTCGGTAATAAGACATTCAACCAAACCAAGGTCCTTAAGAAAGGTTGTACCTATCTAAAGTATGTGAGGGACCAATATAGATCACATTTAGAGAAGAACAAAAAGTGTGACCATCCCCCCATGATTTCGGAGAGGGAGTGGAAGGACCTGGTGTTGGATGGAAAGGAGAAGGTTGAAAAGAAAAAAGGAAAGACACCACCGGGCCAAGGAAGGTATGTGATACTATCAACAATGTAATTATATATTGATTACTCTTTCTTTTTACATAATCTAACGCATTTCAAAATTTTCATAGGCTGCCCAACACATCAAAGGAAACAAAGTCAAGAATAGAAAAAAATAGGAAGCACAAACTTGGCTCTAGTGGTTATATGAAATTAGCCACATGAATGGTAAGTATCAATAAATGAAATATTGCATCCAAATAATAAATTGCAAAAAAAAATTGTTTTATCACACCATAGAAGAAAAATTCATTATCTTATGCAAAAATGGAGGGCTCTGAATCCAACAGAGTTCTCATAGAAGAGGACCTGAAGACTTCCTTCTAGCAAGGCTATGGAACCGTGGCTGAATGCCTAAGACTCTTGATTGGGAAAACACAATCTTCCACTGCATCTGACATGCAGGTAAATAAACTCAATGAAGTTTATTTAAAATTGAATAATTGTGCAATATATTCAATATTAATTTCCACCATAAAGTAATTATGTGCCTCTTTATTTTAAATAGGAAAGCAATGATAATATTGCACATGACATTGGAATGCATCCTGGTGAGGGTGGAGAACAACCTGCAGATGAAGGTCATAGTGTGCATCTTGGTACTAAAGGTATTGATGTGATATACAAAACACGGTATGGATTAATACAATTAAACATCTTTAATTGCAATTGATGTATTAATTAATGTAACCTTTCATGTTTCAGCTTTAGAGCATGTAGAGCATGATCAACATGTTGAGCATGATCAAACTAGACAAGATTAGGAACATGATGTGGCCCCATCAGGTAAAGAGGACCACTCTAATGTTATTTTAAACATATTTAATTGCAATTGGTCTATTAATTAATGTAACCTTTCATGTTTCAACTCTAGATCAAGATTTAGAGGGTGTTCAACATGTTGAGCATGAGGCTATAAGAAAAGATTAGGGACATGATGTGGCCCCATCAGGTAAAGAGCACCACTCTAATGTTATTTTAATTAATGAAATACTTGTAGCAATAATAATAAAACATATTAATTTAAAATTTCTTTGTTATTGTAGCGGACCCCCCCTTGCAGCGGCCTCGACGTCGTGAGTACACGACTAGGAATACATTAAGATCATGAGTAGAGTGAAAAAAAAATGAAGGTGAGATAGATGATTTAGAAAATGATACTCCAATTCTTTTTTTTAGCTACAAAAAAGAAACCAAAAAAAAGTGATTGTAATCATATTATGACAACCATATTTTTGATAACATGTAAAAACTGAAAGAATCAATGTTATATGTTAATGAATGAATGTCATATGTTATTAATGGATGAATGAATGATTAATGTTATATGATTGGGTATGGGGAATTGAGAGTGATGTGAGGGAGGGGGGTAGGGGCCAAATGAGTTTCCATTGTCACGTGGTTGGCCCTGTTAAGTAAAGAATATTAAACTATTCTCGAAACAAAGAGAAGCTCAATAAGGTAATGCACTTTTCAATAAAAGAAATGCATCATTTGAAGCATCAAACCAATATGAAAAGATGAAAGAAAGTAATAAATTTTCAGTATGGTGGCAGAAAAATGATTCTTTATACCCTGATGCCTTCATTTTCCAAGCCAATTTCTCCTACTTTGCATAGCTCTGCCATGTTTGTGGATGTGATATTTCTCCTACACAAAAAACTTGTACTAGTTTACGACCTTCAATCTAACTACATCCAAGTATCTTTTTAATTCCTCTATCTTTCATCAATCTCTTTACTATTTGAACCTCTTATAGATGTTTTAGATGAAGAACCCATTATTGTGAAATGTGCCTCCAGTTGAGTAAAGTGAATCCATGCTCTACATCATAATTTGAACTTGTTTCCATTCCAATGTTATGAGTTTAGTTTGTTTGTATGGATTTGTATGAATACCACATTGTGTTGTGTGTGGATTTGGTTTCAAAGCTCTGTTTATTTTGTTTTTAGTGGTGACATAACTCTAAAATTTGACTTTTGTGCATAACAAGTTAGTGGAAAAATTGATAGCTCTGAAGGGTTTAGAGGCTCGATTGAGATAGATACACAAATATTTGGATCTTTTTTTTGATGGGAGGCTTCCACTTAACCATGAAATTTGGTACCATCTATAGGTATGCAAAAATTTCTCTACTTACATTCATTCAACTTATTTTCTTCCTTACCAAAATCTACACCTGTTAAGCCACAACCATAACTAGCACACTGTCATAATGCTTCAATCTCAGTCATTAGTCTTTGTCTTGACTAAAAGGATAATAGTCATTAATACATTACTAAGGGTAAAAATATTTCATAAAGACATATGGAGGATAAACCACACTCTACCAATCCATTAGAGACTCACAATGCATAAAACCATTGAAAATACATCATAGTCATAACCTTTGCTAAGGGCACATGATAGTCTTTTGGATTGTTTACAAATTCATATCTATGATCATAAGCATCATAATCCTCTATAAACTTTATGATTTCCCTAATTTGAATGACCGTTGACTTTGCATTTAGTTGACTATTCCTTTGTCTTAGAATTG
Organism: Sequoia sempervirens; assembly: GCA_007258455.2. Taxonomy (NCBI): domain Eukaryota; kingdom Viridiplantae; phylum Streptophyta; class Pinopsida; order Cupressales; family Cupressaceae; genus Sequoia; species Sequoia sempervirens. The sequence continues at coordinate 118,410,447 of VDFB02086081.1, read as the reverse complement.
TCACCTGTATTCATCAAATCACTATGCATTGTTGATCTTTCATCTCATAGTCCATTTTATTGATATTTTCATACATTGTTTTAACTGTTAAAACCATCCTTTATTGATTATTGATATTCTTTTAAATAATTTTCTACCTCTCATGATTTGGCATCTTCTTGAAGACTCTAAACTCTTTCCATCATTTCTCACTTGGTGAGGGAGACTGTCACTGTACTTGTTTGAAATGCTTGTGGATTGTCATCCTTTGAATCTACCCTTTACATGACCATATTTTACTGCCCTTAGTTGATAGTCCTTCTAGGTGACTACCCTTTATATTTATGGTGATTTTTTTCTTTGAGAAATCGATTTGAGTGTCATTTGAATATTGGCATTTTCTCTTTCATGCCTACTAGGTTTGTGCTCTGCTCCTTTTTTGTGCCCATTGACCTCATACATTTAATATGAAAATCCTTAGTGCTCTTGAGGTTTTTCATCATGATTCATAGTCAAAACCTTTTAACACAGTCATAAAGAGACCTATTGGGCACAAAACACAGTTATAACTTATAGTCATTAATCACTGTCCAAAGTTAGTATAACTGTCCTTTCAACTTCACAAGGTCACCACCATTTAAATTTTCTAAAATGACTATCTCTTGAAGACATTTATGACTATCCTAGGATTTATTCATGGTATTTGATATTTTTTGCACCCTCATTACTATCATTTCCCTTGTGAAAATCATCTTTTGTTAGTCAAGATTGTCATTTATTTTCCTTGAGATTTGACCCCTTTATGATTTCTCATCAAAACTCTATATCTTTAGTATTCCTCCATAACTCTACCCCTATATTACATCATACATTGTGTATTGCTTCTTCCTCATAAATATAAATGCACATGACTATCCTTGCAAATATATGGTCTTTCCATTTGTGACTATCTTTTCGTTCTTTTGACTTCCTTGTTGCATTTTCCTTGTAACTATCTTTAAATCATGTCATTATCATAGGTTATTAGTCATAACAAACTATCGTTTCAACTTCACAAGGTCACTCAGTATTTGTCTTTTATCCTTGGAATATCATCATAACTATCTTGGTGATTGTTGTCCATCATTGAATATTTTGACTCACTTTCCATGTCTTTAAATTTAGCATGTAAAACCTAAGAATCATGTCCTCATATGCTTCATGCCTCCAAGTTTGTCCACAAAAATTTCATGGCACAAGTCTTTCTACAAAAAAACTTCATGCTCTATGACTCGTGCTCTATGATCTATTTTCTTGCATTTTTTCTCTCAACGTTGTTCTTTTTGTATGTCATTGCATAAGACTACCTTTAAGTGTCACCTTCTTACAAACTTTAGGGTTTAATGCATAAGGTATTTGTTAATGCTCTTTGCACACAATTCATTGTGGGAGATAACTCTATCCATTGAATAATATCTACACCCTTTTCAATGTAAGGTGACTGCCATAAACCATTACCCCTTTCCTTCTTCATGGTCAATGTCTTAATCACATTGGATGTGACTTGAATCCTCTACCCTCTTGAGACTTGTAGATTTCCCATTCAATATTTTCATGTCAAACATATCACTGGTCATTTGATCATATTTATATCCTACACTTGCATACCTTTTCTTTCATAGTCCATTTTATTGTCATGCCTCTTTATGCTTGGACTATACTATCTTATCATCAAATAATGACCTCTTATTGTAGTCACAAAGACCTATGAGTACCTGAATTGGTAGTCTACTAAGACAATTGATTGCCTTGTCTTCCCTCTTCTTTTGCTTGATCACTTGATGGAAAAACTATAAGGATGTTTTCCAATTTTCTTTGTGTATGTAAGAACTAAAGTAGGTTATGATGGGTGTGAATGATTCTCTCCTTACCCAAGATGCAGTGGCACCATTGCTTAATAGCTTCTATGGTGGCATACAACTCCTTTTCATAGGCAGAGCGATATTGAAAGTCTCAGAATGATACATGATCTAATGTTCATGTGTATGGGGTGGAGTGCATAGTTAGATGCATTAGTCTAAATTTCAAAGGGGTGTGCTATGTTAGGAATTTTGTAGAGGCATTGTTTGACCTCCTCGAAGGCATGTTGTGTAGGTGTCCACGAGAATATTGTCTTGGTGTGCATGATTTGATTGACCATGCAATGTGAGAAACCAAGAACAAATTTGGGATAGAAGTTGGAAAGTTTGAGGAAATTGCTCAAGTCAATGAGGCTATGTTGTGTTGGTCAATCTCAAATTGGCTTGATTTTTCTAAGGTCTACATGTATATTGGTGTGGTCAATGATGTAGCCCAAGTACTAAATCTATGTGGCTCCAAAAGTGCATTTTCTGAGGTTAGCTTGCAACTTGAATTTGTGTAGTGAATCTAGTATGCATGAAACTTGCTCCATATACTCCTAAGTTTTGATAAAGAGGGTGATGTCATCTAAGTATACAATGATGGAATTGGTGAAGTTTTTTAGGATATCATTCATTAGGAACATGAATGTGGCTAACCCATTATGCCATCTATTCATACAATCCTTGGTTTTGAAAGATTTTTTCTAGATAACTTTAGTTTGAGCTAGTACTTAATGTTATCCTAATTTGAGGTTAGTCTTGGTGAAGTATTATGCATATTCAAATTGGTCCAACAATTCATTGATGCATGACAAAGGTTATTTGTTTCTCACTATTATCTTGTTGAGTTTGTGATTGTCGATGAATAGGCTCTAGGCATCATCCTTATGTGCATGGACTATTGGGCTGCTCCATGGTGAACTAGGTTAGATCTTGCCTTGATTTAGTAGCTCTTGGGTTTGATGTTGAAGTTAATAATTATCCTAATAGAATTATGATACAAATATATATTTAGGAGAGGGCATTTTCAAATCGATTTGGTGTTATATTGCACATTGTATTAGACTTGCATTTGTCAAAGATGTCTTCGTATTGTTGCAATATCTTGTCAAACCTTTCTTGCTGCAATGGGGTTGGAATATTTTAGAGCACTATTATTGTGTGTAATTTCTTATGTAGGTGCATTTGTGGACTATTAGAAGCAAAAAATTCTATGTGTGGGAAATGGTCTTGCAACAAGATCATAGAATGTGTAATGGAAGAACAAAAATGCAAACCAAGGAAAATCGAGATGCAAAAGGATTTTGTTAGAAATGTCACTTCTATTGAGAAAGAACAAGGGAAATTTATAGGGAGGATCTAGATGGGAATCTATGGATTACTCTAACCATATTTGATGTACAATTCAATTATTTATACACAATTGTTTAGCTAGGTAGTTAGCTAAACTCTACGTAGATATTGACAAATGTCTCATGCTTATGGAAATCAGAACATACTTGAAGGTTCTTAACAAATCTAATAGTTGTACTAGGGGCCACATTTAACAAACCAAATGCAATTGCTAACTTTTCACTATGGTGGTAGATAAATAATTATTTAAAAAAAAACTGCAATGTTTCATCAAAATTTCGACGCACATAGTCTGACGAAACAAAAAAATTGTGACGAGGTTGTTGTCCACGTGACAAATTTTTTTTCACAAAGCAACTCCACCTCGTCGAAAAACAAATGAATATTTGTTGTTTTTTTTACGCTTTCAAATGGGCACTCTGCAACATTTTTGTGTTTTTTTCCATCGATAGATGGACGAATTTACATCAATTTTGCAATGAAAATCACCAACATTTTCCATGGGGCTGATTGAAAATCCTAGGTTGTGGTTTTGACAAAAAAAATTGCTCGTTAAAGCGATGAAATTTAAAATAGTATTTCGTTAGAAAGTTGACAATATTTTATCGATATGTCACCAAAAATTCATTAGAATTTGTAGTCAAATACAGTAGTGTGTGGAAGATATGAATCTCATGATGAGGAGAGCCATTGGAAGAATGTGGATAAGGATAGATGGGATTTTGCAGAGATAACAACATAGGATAAGCGGTAGCCACAAGAGAGGAAAGGATGACTACACCATAGCTGCCGCACAACAACCTTGTAATATGTCAAAAGGAAAAATAAAACCAGCCATCTCCCAAATAATATTTGTGCGGTACTTGAAGATGGTATAACCTATTATGCGAATGTGGACTTATAACTTCTCCAAAAGGCCATCAATAACATTACATTTTATTAGTTATCCCTCCTCTCCAAATTCATTGCATTTTATGAAAATGATTTCGTCCCATCTACTCCTTGATTGTGGTTCAACACCACCCCCAAAGTCTACCAAGAACTTTGTCTCCCATTATTGTTTGCGTTGATCACTACTTGGGATATTGGCATTGGTCCTCTATCATATCAATTTCATTCACCACATTACCCTTCTCATGTATTTTTGAAATTTGTTACTTAATCACCCGCCTTCATTACTTAATCATTCCAGCCCTTAAGAGTCAGCTCAAAAGTGACCTAAACTCCTACAAGAGTTTGAGATGTGGTGCAGGAGCACCTGACAAAGTTGGGGCAAAGTACAAGCTTATTTGAAGCTTTTGTTTTAAAATCCTTTTTGTTGTTTTTGGTAAGGTCTTGTGGACCATATTATGGGTGGTTGAGGACATTTTTTTCTTAGGATAGAATTTTAATAAGTTTGGAATCCTTTTTGAAATTGTTTCCTAGCTATAGTCAAAAATTTCAAAACACACTGTGTTTTACAACAAGAAGTTTTTGACCGATCTTAGGCTCGAAGGAGGAAACCTAACTATTTTCCAAGAAATGTAAAGGAAAATCTCGACCTTGGATGAGGGTTGGAAGCATTGGTAACGTTGGGAGATATATGCAAATAATAAAATTACAGTGATTTGTGTGTGAAAAGTTCTGATTTTTTGTTCTTGGCTACGTGACTATTGCTGAATGGATTAGACAAGGCATTTTGTTGGTTTGCTGGCATGTAGAGAAACCTTTTTGAAGCTTTTTTTTGTCACCTTAGATAGTTTTTCCATCGCTTTCTTCCCTTTTGTAAATTCTGTGTCTCTTTCTTTAGTTTTGTCTTAACTGGTAAATTCAATAAAATGGAGGTTTAGACTGCACTCCCACCATACCAAGAAGTATGGAAGCAATGGGAATGTGTCTAAACCCCATCCTTGTACATAGGTTATAGTAGGGGTTTTTAGGAGTTCAAGTAGCATGCTAAAAAGCTTTCCCTAGGTGAGTGGGTTAACACCCGGTTAGGGAAAGACAGTGAAAAGTTAGTTCTTACGTTGCAGGGGTGATGTATCTTCATTAATAAATGTGTGCAATGGTTGCAGGAGCCTTCACAATGGTTTTCAAGAAGGCAGAGTCTTTGAATAATCCTTTGGAGGTTGGAACAAGCAAGACAGATGAAGAAATGGCCTAAAAAAAAGCCCTAGTTCTTGCAAGAACAGGGTACACCTGTGTACGGATAGAACAAGGGTCCAAAATCTTAAAAATCTGTTAGAGCTTGGAATTTGAGCCATGGTGTCAGAAGGAAGTTTGGCTTAACCAGGTGAAGGAGAGGAGTATTAAGCTATTTTTTTGGGTGAGGAGGCCTAAAAGGGGCTCAAGCCTAGTAGCCTTTCCAAACCCTAGACTAGGGTTTTATGAAAGCGATAGAGAAGTGGTGTAAGGAGGTTGAACAAGAACCTTCCATAGAAAGCTTTGAAGCTATGAAATCCTATGCACACCCCTGCAAACAAGGTTAGGAAGTATTGGAGGTTAGCTAGTCTTTAAGCATATTAAGGGCTAGATGGTGAATGTGAGGAAAAGCACCAAGATTGGCTTGGTAGTAGCAAACTAGAGTTGATAGTAGGGTTGGAAGATGAACCAGGGGTTCCTAAATAGCATAGGACCTATAAGATGAATGGTGGAGGAAGCAACAACAAGGGGTTATCTAAGGTGAGACCCAGAGCATTGAGATTGTGATTGTCTCAATCCAACCCTGTCCCTATCAAGATGGCTCGGTAATATGGGCAAAAAATGGTGGATGGCGTTGACCATGTCAAAACCCAAATGAGTGGTGCTCACAAGAGGTAAGGCTCAGGAAGACGCTAGGAAATGGTCACTAAAAAAGAAACGACAAGGTAGCCAACCTCCACGAGTACAGAACCCAAGTGCAATATTTCTGTTTAATTCCATGAGTGTAAGAAAGTGGGAAGCCGAGGTGATGGCATTGTCATGGTAATTATGGAATGTGGATAGCCCTCCATGCAACGAGCCTATAAAATGAATGCCTTTCGATTTCATCAATTAAAATTCATTTCAAGTCCTTGGAAGCTCGCTCCCTCCATTATGATTCTAAATCATGTAAGCATCCCTTTGTCTTCCCTCATGTTCTCATTATCCTATGCCTTTGGATCTCCAAATGTGGATGTGCGGCTTCATGGTATAAATGTTCGTCTGAAGTGTTTGCGAGTAATGTGCACAGACAATGACTTGCGAATAATCATTTGAAGGATGTTGTCAAGGGAATGACCCAAATACTAGTTGGGTCTGTAGTAAGGAAATGGCATTGGTGGGTTGCGGGCCCACATAATAGGGAGGCCGTAGAGGTTGGCCATTATGAATGATGTTAGTGCGATGGCCTCCCACAAATGGCGGTCTGCGAGGGCAGACCCGCTAGTGAGCGTGGACGGAGTATAGCTTAGCTGTTAGGCAATGGAGGTTTTCTAGGGGAAAAAATGCACACGAAGACCCACAAGTGTTTGGGACTTTGGTATTTTGAAGCAACGGGGTTGGTTATAATTGTGGCTATGGTGAAGATGGAGGGACTAGCTACAGAGCTCACCGTGCGAGCGGATGTCAAAGATCAGCTGCTGTGAAAACAACAAAATGGGAACTAGGTCCCACCCAGGGTGACCTGCAGCTGCAGGTCTGTGAAACATGAAGGATGTAGTGGAAAACATGGGTGTAGGGTCTGCACGTCGAGCGAACGCCAGGACTCGGCTACAGGTGAATGGCGGAGCATAGTGGTGAATAGTAGAGGGAAACCCGTGAATGTGGGCCCGTAAGGGTCAACAAACACTAGGTGAAGAGTGAATGGAAGCCCATAGGAGATGGACCGCAAGGGTGAATAACTTGGTGAAACTCAACTAGGTGAATTGGGCCAACATGTAATTGGTCATTTTAGGGCTCATGGTTGAATCAGGTTTGGAAATTGGGGTGTGCAAAATGAGACAAAGTCAAAACAACCCACATGAGAGCGAGAAAGATCCAACAGGAGCAAAAAGAGGGGATCCCTACCTTCGGCGAGGCATGTGTGCAAAAAATGCACAACACCTAGAAAACCTACAAAATCAAGTGAGAACTTAAAACATTTCAACCACTACTATCCCAACCATAAATAACATACATTGCATGATTGAAATTGAAGGAGTTGACCTTGTGCACAACATAGCTCAGATTTTTGGAAAACATCTCACCTCAATGACTAACTCTACTTTAGCTTTGAACGATGTCCAAAGTAAAGGAGGAACCCAAATCCCTCCTCCCATAACCATTTCCTCTATTCCTACCTATACCAACCCTCAAGTTACAACAACAATGCAACCTACTAGTAATATAATTCCTTCCATGGGTATTTCCGCTAACATCCCTAGTACCTTTGTGGCATCACATGTCATATCTCCTACCATTTTACCTCCCATAAGCATTCCATTCACTACTCTCTTGAACACATATACACCTCAACCATATTTACCTCCATCCCAAAACACAACCAATGATACCCTCATAAATCAACTTGTGCAAACTATTTCATCCCTTCAAAAGAAAGTTTCCACCATAAACCAAAGTCAAAATGGCCAACCTACATATTATGTCAAACGCAATCCCTTATCCTTCAAGATATTGAGAACTCGATGCCACAAGGTATAGAGGTGCCTATATTTGAGAAATATAGGTGAAAATGAGATCCTTCTAACCATGTATCCACTTATACCACCTTATGTAGTGAGTTTATTCTTGAGGATAAGATCTTGGCTAAGCTTTTCCCTAGATCCTTGAAAGATACCACCTTAGAATGGTTTTCCTCTTTACCAAACAACTCAATTTGTTCATTCAATGAACTTGTTGAGGTATTTATAAACCATTTTCAAGTGCATATGACCCCTAGTATGACCCTAGCTTATTTGATGAGATGTAAGAAAAAATATGATGAAAAGATTACTAACTTTATTTCACGCTACCAATCACTTTATTCTAAAATTGATGTAAAGATTCCTAACCCTCACCTTCAAAGGATGTTCATTGAGAACTTCCAAACTAAGATACAAGATAAGCTTACCATGATGAAGTTTCCCTCCTTTGTGCACTTGTGTACTTCCCTTCATGATTATCAAAACTCGATTAGTAGTCGTGACACAAAATCTACTTCTACCTGTACTGAGAAGTCTGAATCTGCCAACCAAAACAACTACCAACCTTTTAGAAAATAGAATAAAGGCTTCCTTCAACTTAACCCCGCTCAAACAACTCAACATTTCCATACCCAAGTGGCCATTATAAGGAAGACAACTCCTTTCGCATTTGGGGATCTGACTAGGAAATTCACTCCCTTACCCGATACAATCCATAACATAATGTCACAACTTTTAGAACAAAAAATGATTACTTTGCCTCCCATTAAAACTCTTGATCCTAATAAACCTTTACCCTCAAAATGTAGATACAATTCCTATTTCCATTATCACTGAAAAAATGGACATGACATAGAACATTGTAAGTGTCTTAATCATCTTTTGCAAGACCTCATTGATTCTGGTTGACTTTAAATTGGAGGTGTTAATGATCAAGGAAATAAGTTTTTTGCCCCTCCCAACCAAAACTTGCAAATATTTACCAACCCTATGCCTAATCGTAACATTTCATTTGTCAAATCTAGCAAAACTAAAATGAATGATGTGATGAATATTGACATAGATGATGACAACAATGATATTGTTCAACAAAATCCCATATATATTGATGAACAAGGTCCTTTAGATGATATGGTTGGATTGATAGAAGTTATTACTCGCAAGGGATGAACTAAAAAGCCTCTTGAAATTTATTTCTCATCTAAAGATACACTTAAACATGCACTTGATGGTCCTCTTTATATAGCCGGTTGAATCTACGATAAGCCCACTAATGGGATATTAATCAATCTTATCTATGGAGAATATGATCACGAAAGAATTCTTACTTGTGCATGAGCTCTATCAAGAAACATACGATAAAATAAAAGCATGGATAAAGATGCATAATGTTTCCTCTTATCCCACGATGGGATCGATCACCCTTCCTTTACAAATAGTACCAAAAAAATTAGATATCTCATTCTCCATCATCTCAACGTTGGATCAATTTCAAGTGAAGCTTGGTTACCCATGTTTACGCTCCATGGAAGCTATCCTATCGATCGTGCATAAATACTTAAAGTTTCCCTTTGACAATGAAATATTTACCATGCACCATAGTGGATTTAATCCATTGTCTTCCTGAGGGAAATTTTCATTAGATTTCTTTTGGCCTGAGCATATGGAACGTATTAAACCTTGAGAAGACTTCTTTTTCAAATCCTATCAAAATTTCAAGGTGAAATGTATAGCAAAACTATCCCTTACAAACATTCCTCAACCTATGATCAATCCTACCATCCTTGATGAAACCATGATTGAATCTAAAGAAATTCCAAACAACCAAGGCCAACCCAAGCCATATCCTTTGTCTACCTCCTACGAAAGACCAAGAGATAACAAAAACAATCCTATCATGCCTCCTAAGATCAAACAAGTTTACAAAGTTAAAGAGAAAGTGGTTGAACAACCTTCCATGGTTCCTTCTGTTCCTCCCCTTAGGAAAAAAAAGAAACCTATGCTTGATAAACTCGCTCCTACATAAACATAGTTTTAAAATATTACTAAAAGAAACAAAAATTCCAGAGAGTGTAGGCATAGACATCGTGCTCTTGCTCAAAGGTTAAATGAAGAAAAAAAAAAAATCAAAATCCAAACCTGATTGAAGCAATACATGAAGAGTCTCCCCCTTCGCTGCAACAACAAGGTCCTATACTGCACTAAGAGTTAAATCCTTATTTAGATATTATCATTTGACCTCTTGCTGTGATTAATTTAGATGATGATGATGAAGTTGCTAAGATTGAAGAGGACGTGCATAATGAATTAAATAAAAAAAATTCCTGTTCTATGAGCTTACATGATAATTCTCCTAGGAAGAGTGTTGAACTTGGTAACGACCCTAGTTCTACACTTTCTATTGTCTCTTTGGCTAGTTTTCTTCTTTCTATCTATGATGAACATGATTGGGATTGCAAACAACCTGCTAATAGGTTAACTCACATGTTCCTTACTAGTCTTCTACATTGTTTCTTTTTGTTTTGTGTGATTTCATGTGTGTAACATGATCCCTTGTACTTTTCTATTTGATGTATTTATTTCTTTGTGGCATTCCTCTATTTGTATCTACATTCTTCTCTATGTCGTAAAAAATATTTATCTTTTCTTTGTCTTGTGTTTTCCATTTGTGGATGGCAAAAGGCGTTGAGATATCCATGTCTCTTCCATGTTGAACGGAAAGTTCTTTCTTTATTTTTGCTTTCCTTGTGTCATTATTCTCATTCTATGAGTATTTGGGCAATTATGACAGTTCTGAGCTCTTTAAAAACATTTTAGAAAGAACATACTGACCCCAAATCCATGGATTCCTCATGTGTTTGGAATTTTATTTTTCGGGGAAACCCCTTCCCTTTTCATGACTTAGCTTTATTTGGGAACATATGACTTGGTATAGGTATTTTCAAATTAGCTCTCATGTCTTCTTTATTGTTAGCATTAATCATTTTCTACTTTAAAGTAATTGCTCACATCATGGTGTTAATCAATTTCTTTAAAGTGGGAGCATACATTGGCATTATTCTTTTCCATTTTTCATGTTTCAATGTGTAGTCTTCTTACCTAATGCAATGCATCTTTCGCTTTGAGGATAACATTGGTTGTGATGTCCTTCAAGAGAATGATCTCTATTAGCATATTATATTCCTCTTAGTGGCTTGATGCGACATACTACATCCCCTAAGTTGTGACTCTTTTATTCTTTGATTGGTCCTCTCTTGAAGACATTAGGCACGATGTTCCCTAAGTTAAGACCTTACATGAACTAGGCAAGACTCTTTTGAACGTTCCTTACACTATTTTTTCATTTAAAATTTTAGTTATATGGCCACCTTGCATAACACACTTTTCTTTCGTGTGGAGCCATCTTGTTTGTTCATGAGTTTGAATCATACGAAGATTTTCTTGCATCATGAAGCTCAAAGTTCATTGTTGTGTGGTGCCTTATCAAAGTTATCAGGAGGCATAGCTTTGGTTTGGTTGAACGAGAAGTTGAACTTAGGCCTGACTTTCCCATAACCACTTGCTTGTCTGTGTGAATGCATACCACCTACATGCATATGTGGTTAAAAGCACAAAGTTGTGCTACACTTTATAAAGGAAATGGCCAACACTGATCTGACTTTTAAACTTGAATCACTAAAAAGTGGCATATATGCTTTAAATTTTGAAATGATGTAAACTAATAAATGTGTATTTTTTTGGAGTATATTTTATGTTGGTATTTTTTTTTTTAAATTATTTTAAAATAGTTTTTAATAAATTAACACTAGAATTTAGGTGTTGATAAAATGCTGAAAAATGACGTTACATGAGACATCAAACTTTTTATAGTAAATTTTATTTTTTCTCTTTCAATTTTTTTATGTATTTATAACTTGAAACTTTAGTGCATGGATATTTTTTTTTCAATTTTGATAAATATATATTTTTAAATAAAATTAAAATGTGCTTGTATTAAAAAATAGATGTTTCCATTTGATGTCAACTTTCATATTAAATATTCATCTAAAAGAGAAAAAAATTATACCATCTTGACATAGATTCTTTTATCTAGTGCGTCACGTCATAATTTTTTCAACTTTTTTTAATAAGTTTTAGTATTTTTCCTTCGCATGGTAATCAACCTAATATTTTGCATTGATAACCTACTTTTAGTAAAAATAATAAATAAAATATAAATAATAATTAAACTATTAAAATAAACATATTTTTGAAAACTATACATATGGATCTACAAAAGGATATTTTATATTTTTTAAAAATGCTATGTACAAGAGTAAGAGTTATTGAAGCACCAATTTTTTCAAATAGTTTTATTTTTCTGGTGAATTGGCCACAAAGTGGCGCTACATATATTTGTATCCAACAATTTTAGTTGAAAAAGTTGTGGAAATATCTAACTTATCAATAATGTGATGATGAAAATAGGGGTCTCTCTTTTGCTTCTAGGGTTTAGGACCTAAAAGAAGAGAGGTTATTTCCTACCTTTCACTCAAGAACAAACCCTTGAAATTCCAATACAAAGGAGATTAAAATCTAGCAAAGGGGCTATCCTAGGGATTGAATGAGATCTAACGAGGGGTTCACCACCAAGTGTAAACTTGGAAAAGACAAAGAAATTCAAAACATAGTTTGATATGCAAACAAATACTAAATTACCTAGAAAAATGAACAAATTGTAATGAAAAGCTATAAATTTGAAAGTATGCACCTGGAAACCTTGAAGTGACTGGAAATGGCCCCAAAATTCTGGAAATTCTAACTTTTTGACTGATTGGGACTCATTCACCAATCTGGGTGAATTAGTCCTAGATCAGGGTTTCTACATGGGAGTCTATTTCGGGACAAAGGGTATTGGAATCTACAAACAGATATGGCAAACAACTATCGTGGGACTCATTAGCCACTATTGGCGAATCAATCTCGTTCCACTTTTTTAGAAATTGAAAACTTTTATCTGCACTCCAAAACCTTCTCTTTCCTTCTAACTTGAGTTTCAGATCTGAGTCTAAAAAAAACTTGCAAAACATAATACAACTTGATTTTCTAATGGGGGTTTTCATTAGTCAAACCCCTAGTTTAGTAATTAAACCTTGATAAGAATCATGAAATGTGCATAACACCCTAGCCTTAAGTGTGTCAAAGACTAATAAATTTGAAATGTGATGCAATCCTATTCTAATGTGTAAGAATATATGATGCAATGATGGAAATGTAAAGATGAATAACTCACTTGTGATGATCTCTAATCACCCCAAGTGAGCTCTAATGAAGCTTGTACCTTCCTTAGGCTGAATGTAGTGACAATGGAAGATGGAATCACTTAGGATACAAGTCTTTAGGATTGGCTTGATGGCTAGATGCATCTCCCCAAGCTAGAATCCATCATGATTCACCATAGGCATCCATGATCAACCCTTGACAATGATAGATCTTGATTGAAAGTGAGCTTGAAGACCCGCAAAAATGCTTTAATGTTGCTCCAATGCTTCAAATTTACTTGCTTGTGAAATTAGAATGCTCTTATGAAAGATTGCTTGATGCTTGAATCTTGAAAATGATTGCTCAAAGTGCTTAGAGTATGCTTGGATTGCTTAGATTATGAAAAATGACTTAGAAGGTTGCTTTGATAGGCATTGACGCCTAATTGACTGTTATTTAGATCTCAAAACTGACATTCACCAAAAACTTGAATTAAATTGATGAATTCCTACTCAAATTTGAAAAAGACCCCAATGGGGACTCATTCGCCACACTTTTCAAATGGGTCCCACCTAAGGGGACTCATTCACCCAAGGTGGTGAATAAGTGCCACCCTAGCTTTTTGAGGTGGGTTTTTTAGTTTTTCGGTGTTTTGGATGATTTTATATGATTTATGAGTTGAATGAGCCTCAAGATCCAAAATAATGGGTATTAGGGGCCTATAAAAGGTGATTTTAAAGGGTTTTTAATGCAAGGGTGCCAAAATAAGTCCAAAATAAGTGTGAAATTTCCTTTTTTCTAAGAGTGCACAATTTTGTACACTACATTTAGCCCTCACTTTAGCGCCCATATGAATCTATGTGCATATGTAAGCTAAAGGACTCTAATAATAACCTTCGTTTCATAAAAGGATACACATATAACTTCAATCATGATACACGAGAATCAATCCTCCACTATAGCTTATCTATAAAACCACAATGTTAGGACCACATCCTGCAACATGAATCTATTAGATGTCCAAAAATCCTCTTAGTCCAAAAATCTTCTTATAAAACCTTTATCTAGAGAACACATTCGAGGGTAAATGTATGGCCCCCATTGATTCCACTAGATTTTACGAAGGTGGAATCAAGGTAGCAATCTATCCATGTCGAATAGGGTTAGTCATATCATAAGGAATTTCTAAGTACTACGATGCATAATGATAGAAAATTGATGATGTTAGGAGTGGAATCATGATTTCAATGCAACAAATGACATCGAAAACAGAGCTCACTAGCACCCGTTATGTTAGTTTTAATGAAATGCACTTTTTAACCCTAATGTAGTAGAAACCCTAGTTTTAACATACATAAAAGCAAAAAGGGAAGTAAATTCTAACTTATCTTATCATTTACCTTTTTGTAGTTTGAAAGTGATTGAAGAGTGAGAGATTCCTAGTAGACGAGATTACATGCCTATGAGACTCTATGTGCAGTGGGACCAGGTGGCATTTAGCAAGCGTCATCATGAGGTAAGTTGATTCTTCTGCCTTTGCTTTGTCCTTACATAGTAATTTTATGGTTTTTAGGCATTTCTAGGTTAATTTAGGGCCTTCGAATTTTTTTTTGCAAAGTATCCCCTTTTTTCTCAAAGTGTCCCACATTTTTGTAAAGTGTCCCTTTTGTTCCCAAAGTGTCCCGCTTTTTTGCAAAGTGTCTCGTTTCTTCGCGAAGTGTCCTAAAAGGGTCTTAAAGTGTCTAGGGCCTTCAGGAAAGAAAACTAGAGCAACTTTAGTACACTTTTATGATTGTTAATGTAAAAATTGAAGAATGTAGACTCCTTATAGAACATGTTTTTTCTTTTTTGTGAGGTTCCCACTCATTCATGTCAACATCTGGGTGGTAGGAAGATAAATTTTCAGAGAGATTTAGCCCCCACTCTTTTAGTGGAGGATACAAAGTTGCTACTATGTGAGGTAAAAATGTGTATAAACAGTAATAAACCACACCCAATGAAACATTGTATTAGAGAATTCAAATGAAAAATAATCAAATTGAAACATAATAAAATCTCTAAAGCCATCCCATTTCTCTCTATCTTCAAGGATTTATTAAATCTCAGTGTCTCTCAGATTGTGTATGCACTATGATTGTTAAAATGACAACCTAAAAAATGAGATGATAATAATGCAAGAATCTAACCTTAAATGATTTTTATATGATAATGATGTAAATGATAATGATGCTATGACAAAGTTGCTATGACATTGATATGAGACTAAATATTGTGATGGAAATGCTACTATGATAACTAGGATGTAGTTACTATTAAAGCCATGATTCTAAAATGCTAATATGATTTTATTTGCTATTTGCTAAATGCTCAATGCTCTAATGCTCAAATGATATTTCTACAGAGTAAGATTACACAAATTTGGGATCCATTTGCTATAGAAAGAGGCTACTTTTATAGATTTTCTAAAGCATATGGTGATGTACCAGCAAGCGAGGGTCTGGATGGGTCTGGATTCAATTTGGAAGAATCAATGGTGGAGAATGAAGAAGTTGGAGAGGATCAAGGAGAGTATTTCCTCTTGAAATATTCTACCAAGTGACTAGGAGAAATAAATGGAAGAAGAGAGCCAAGTCTCATGTTTGTTCCAAAATTTGTTGGAGATAAAGCATAATTGAATATATTTGAAACTTTCAATTTTGTTGAGATATGGGATGAGTTGGAAAGAGGAAAAAGTTGTAGACATGTGACCAAATTGAAAATTGGAATTATTCAAATTTAGTAAAATGTATTAATTAAATAAAACAAACTTATTTGATTTTTTTTTATTTAATTAAGATGAAAGAATATGATAATTAAACAAAAAAAATATTGGAAATTATTTATTTAATTAAGATGGGGGAATGTGATAATTAAATAAAACAAACTATTGAATTTTCTTATTTAATTAAGATGGAAGCATGTGATTAAAATAGAAGAATTAGAATATGAACTATATAAATAAATATTTCTATTTATTTATAAGTAGATGAATTAAAGGTCAATTAATTAAATAAATTGTATTTAATTAATTAGATTATCCAGAACATTTTTAGGTGTATATATTTTTCCCCTCTTTGAAGTGATGTGTTTACACATTGCTTTAAAGAACAATTTTGCTGCTAGTATTGACAAAAAATTTCTGATATGCCCCAAATGTTGATTTTCAAGTGATAATGGATATATGGCCCCTCGGGAGATAAATCGGTGAATTTTTTAAATTTTTTGAGGATTTTTTAGTTTTTTTTTTGGAATTTTTTGATGATGCGACGATGATTTTCTGATTTTGATGATGTGTCAACAATTTATCTCCCGACATAAAATAAGTAACCTACCATTTGATTAGTTGATCCCTGAAAAAAAAATAAAAATCCTACTTTAATTATCCCTTTTAATAGGTTAAAAGTGAAAAAGAAGGTCATTTGTGTCATTGTGATTTTGAAAATTGAGTGATTGAGCAATTTTGGAGAAATTTTAGCAAGATGGTGATCCCCTATGAGATTAATTGATTCAAGCGTGTGTGATGTCCCAACTACCCAGTAGTGTATGGACCTCTGGTACAAATCTCTAGAAACCCTCTTTGTGAATTTTGAAATGATTTTTTCTGCATTTTTCAAGTTTGAATTCTATTTTTATACATTTTAGCACATAGGAATCCCAATGTAGCACATAGGTAAAGTGTTTTAGTGCATAGGATTAGAGTTTTAGCGCATAAACAACCTAATGTAACACATAGATTCACTATAGTAGCACATCCAGTGAAGTAGAGCATAGGAGTTAGAAATTAGCGCATACATTGCATAAAGTAGCGCATCCCACCAAGTAGTGCATAGGGTAGATTTTGTAGTGCATAGGGCAAGTTTTCTAATGCATACAATATTTTAGCACATTAGTGAAAGGATTTAGCACATTTGATGATTTCTATGGTGCATTTAATACTTTGGCACATTGATTGACTATTTTGGTGCATCCATGGTAGAATTGAGGAGTTTTTATTTTTCTCCTTGATTTTGATGATTTTTGATCGCATTAGCATTTGGTTTGATATTGTTGGATGATCCTGATAGATTAGATGATGATTGATTCATGATAGGTGAGATTCAATGATAAATTGATGATTGAACTCATGATAGGCAAGGATCAATGATTGATTGATTGATTGACCTTATGATAGGCGAGGATCAATGATAGATTAATCAATTGACCTCGTGATAGGCGAGGTTCATTGATAGATGCTCATGAGATTTGATCAAAATCTCACCAAAACTTATTAGATTGATAGTTTGATTAAGGTTTGATTAGTTGACAAGATTATTGATTTTTTATTTGTTATGATGATAGGAGAGTGATTTAGGAGTCCTCATGTCTTAGGAGTGCTTCCCACGGACTTGGGAGCTGATTCCATGCCCATCATAGGATGATCAGGATATTATTGAGAGATGTAGGTTATCTTCATTGATTGACATGCCCTATGTTAGGATTAACTAGGGACTTATGACTGCCTCAGTAAAGAGGTGGCACAACGACCACAAAAATTTTCACTTAGCCATTAGTGAGAGACCGTGACACTAGAGGATGTATATTGGATCTTTTGGATACCAATGATGGGGGATATAGTTGTTTATGATCAAGCTGAGTAAGGGAGGCACATATGCTTTGCACAACATCTTCCATGATGACCAGATCAGTGGTATGAGATGCCCTGGCAGGAGATGTACGAGACCTATGCACCTTTACCTTTTGTGCTTTCTGGTTTTATTGGTGGCTTCCTATGCCTTGACCATAGGTCGAAGGGACTATATGTTGGTTGGGGTTAGAAACTTGAGAAAATGATTTTACATGGGACTTGATATGCATGCGGCTCATGTATGCTTGCACAATTTATATCATGATCTTCATCAAGTAGTCTATCTTGGAGTTTCCAATCTATTTGTGGGGGTGACATTGTTACAAACTTGGGCATGGGAGCACATAGTGGTGACACGACCAGTGGAAGACAAATATCGATTGATTGGTAGGCCATACGTGTATGGATATACCAGTGGGTATGTGCAGGATCATGATGGCCCAAAAAGTGGCAATATGATGGGTGTGTGGCTAACGACTTTTTTTTAACCCAAAATTGATGAAATGAAAAGGGTTTTAAAAGGAGATTCTCAACTTTCCACCAATTTAAATAATGCTTTACTTTGAATTTAATAATTAATTATTATTCATTTTCTATTCAAATTATGACTAACATCCTGATTAATAGACTAATTGAAAAATATATATAGCTTTCAAACAGTATCACATTTTTTGAATCCAAAACATGGGTCACATTCTATGCTTCACATACTATAGGATTAAAAAAAGAAAAATTAAATTTCATGAAGTTTTGACCAAGTTAAGGTGGTCAGACATATGATTTTTTAATATTTTTAAAAATTTAATAAAAATTCATAATTAATTATTTACTTGGAAAAAATTACAAAAAAATATGCATCACATCGGGAAATGAGTCCTCTACTTATATCTAAAATATTATAAAAAAATATTATCATTTTATTGTGGTTAGGGTGGTCGGACAGACACCCACTTCTTATTTTTTCCCTGAAATTTAAGTACTACTGCATTGAAATTTCAAATTTTCACCAAATAATTTATTTTTTTAAAATAAACCTAGTAGTTTAGAAACTACATTCAATTTTCTATAGATTATATTGTTACATATTTTTGAAATAATATAGATAAATTATTCAAATTTTTACGTCAAGTTGCCTAACTCTAATTTTTCTAATTTTTTTGCCACTTAAGGGCCTATTTTTTCCATGATGATCCTGCACATACCCAAGTCTAGTTGTGTAACATAAGCTAGGAAAACTAGAGTATTTGAGACAAGTTCTTGATGACCTAGACTCTCTAACATGGTGGTTGTACTTGGACTATGAGCAGTGGGCAGAGGACCATCTGGAGATGCCTTACGTGTGTACAACTAGATACTTGATTGGGTGGACATTGTTTGTGATCGAGAGGTTCTTGTTGATGAGAGTACTATGATAGTACAATAGAGTATAGGGTATGCCCTAGGGAGTGGCTACATATGCACAGATACAATAGGATACTATAGGGTGGGGACCCACCCTGTCATATGATGCAGCTTGTGATGAGTATCATGGATTACAATAGCTAGTGTGGGCTTATCATCCATAGATTGTAGATGGATATATGACAGATGAGTACATGCATTACTTCTACTCACATCCCTTTCCTAGTATATCTAGCCTCGATAAGCCAGTGCCATCCTTGGAGGACGATGGTGAGAGGGCACCCAGATGAAGGAGAGGCAGGGGTAATGGAGATGAGGAGGATGGAGGTGATGGAGATGGGGGAGATGGAGGAAGTGTAGGAGATGACAATGGAGATGGAGGAGATGGAGATGGAGGTGGTGGAGATGGAGATAGAGGTCATCCAGTGTTAGATCTTAGAGTGCCTCAGAAGAGGCGATCCCTGGTGACTGCAACATAGTAGCATGTTCAGATTCGGTTGCCTTCATAGTAGCAGCAGGCATAGATAGCATCCCTAAAGACCTAGGTATAGACACTACAGGGGAAGTTGGCTTAGATACAAGGTCAGATGCAGGCTTAGGAACAAAAATAGGCACAGGCACAGGCACAGCTGGTAGTAGCTCAGGTGCATATTACCTCTCTAACAACAGAGAGAGATGCCACTAGATAGTGATGCGAGCAGGCTAAGACCTTAGCCAAGAGACTACAAAGAGTGGTTGAGGGTACCTTGACAACAAATACACTTTGAGAGGTCATGTGTGTCAGTCGAGAGGTAGAGTAATATAAAGGATGATACCACAAGGCAATTCCTCCAAAGCGTAGGGTCAGTTATGCTCAGTCTGTAAGTGCCTACAACCATTCTAGGACTACTAGCAGAGGTGTCACACAACTACTTTGGAGAGATCCTAGTGCAAGTCCATTAGGTGCGAGAGGCACGAGTCCAATGATGCTGAAAACATCTAGGGGGAGCATGACATAGCTCTGATGTATGATACTTGATCTAATTTTAACTTGTATACACTAATTCAGCTAAGACATTGATGATTCACTGCCATTTTTTATGATGTACCTCTCGAAATGTGGATATCAATACGTACACTTGACATTATTTTTAGAGTTATATGATATGCAGTGGATTTTTGATCTATATGTGTTGTCTATATGATTTTATGATGAATGCCTATGATGGATGCATTTAATTTTTTATTATATATGTTATGTGATGTTTAATATGATGATGTTATGGTTATGCATGGATGCAATGATAATTTTATGTTGTATGAATAATGATTCTTCATGCTTTATAAATGATGTTTTTATACTATGATATGATAATGCATGGATAGAGATTCTATATTTGTTTATGGATGATGTGTTTATGACATGGAATGGATTTAATTATGAAAATGAGATGCAATGCACTTTATTTTTGGTATTTTCTAATGCAAATACATGATGTAATGCATGGATGAATATATGATATGATAATGCAAATATATGATCGAATGTATGGATGTATTAATGATATGATAGTGTTTTCTAATAAATATATGATGTAAAAATGATTATGCAACTATATGAATGATTTGTTTTTGTTAATGTCAAGTGTACTCAATCCTTTTTAATGATAGAAATAACATCATTTTTATATTCTGCCAGCCTTGGAAAATCTATTTTGCAGATGCAAAAACTAATCATAAATGTAATCTAATTTAACCATGCAAATATAAACATGCAAAAGTTGTTATCTTAACAGTCCATTTATCATGATTTTGTCATCATTGAGCCTTTGAAATGTTGAAAGTGAGTACAAGCATCGATGGTATAATTTAGACCATGATGAACTGAGTACTACTTTCATGATTTTTGATATTGCAAGTTAAAACAAGCATCTAGGTATAATTGAACCGATATGACCTAAGCATTTCTAGCGTAAAATACAAAAGAGTTACTTATGTTCCTATGTGAATCTGGAATGTCATCAATGATACTTTGTATAGCATGTCTCATGACAATTCACACAGTAGTAATGATCAACTCACAGACAACAACAAAGAAAAGTATCCTTCTCCTTCCTAGCTTCACTAGTTTATTACATCATCAAGTTGCTCCAAAGAAATGATAACAAAAGTCAAAGTACAACAGTTGAACATTCATGTTGAAGTGATAAAACCATGATTCAAAAGAATATCATCCATTAAGATTTTTTTTGATTGATTGATTTTAGCTAGTTGATTTAGATTATTTGATTTTATAATGATTGATGTATGTTCTATGTTGAGTTTCATTGTAATCATTTTGGTTGATGCATTGTAATACTGATGTTTGTCTGTTTGTTTAAGCTCAAAGTTTATTTCCCTCAATGAGTTCAGGATTTTTCCCCCAAGCCATGGTGAGACACGACCACAATGCCAGGATATATACATGAGGTTTTTCGATGATAGGTAGGATGATGACGAAAGTGAAAGCCCAATACATGCATGAAATAGATGGAAAAGCTAGTCTATCACAAATAGCACCTATTGCCAGGTTTTCACTACTTTTTTTTATTGCACTTTTTCATATTTTATGTTTTTTTTGACTTTTTGACTTTTTTTTGTATTTTTCATTTTTTTTTGTCACCAAGATGCCTGTTTGTTAGGCTTTTATCAGGGTAACAATTTTTTTCAGGACATTTTATGATTTTTTTATATTTTTTTAGGACTTTTATTGTGCACTGAATGATTCAAGTGTAAAAATTCTTAAGATGGAGACTATTGATAGGTTCATCAAAAAAATCCCCTTCAAGTATAAACAGATGATAAGCTCTAGATCCGAAGACTGATATGATGAGAAAGGTCCACCTAACTAGCTAGGTTCCAACTTCCCTTTCTTTTCTTGATCCTGTTGATTTTGAGAATTTTCCTTTAAGACCAAGTCACCAACCTGAAATTCTCTTGGTTTTACTTTGTCATTGTAGCTTTTGGACATCCTTTTTTTATATGTTTTCAAATGATCTACAACATGTTGTCGACGTTCATCCAATAGTTCTAACTCCTGTAGCTTAGAGACTCGATAATCCTCATCTGAAATGATTCCCTTTAGTGACACATAGAGTGATGGTAGCTCAACCTAAATAGGTAGAATGACCTCTTATCCATATACAAGAGTGTATGGTGTGCTCCTACTAGTGTGCAGATACTGGTTTTTTATGCCTATAGAGCAAGGTTTAGTTGAATGTGCCAATCTTGTCCAACATCGTTGACTATTTTCTTTAATATTTTCAAAATAGTTTTGTTTGAGACCTTTGCCTAGCCATTTCCTTGAGGGTAGTACGGTGTTGAAAAGTGATGCGGGATATGAAACCTCTCACATAGTTCTTGGAAATCCTGATTCTTGAAAGGTATACTATTGTCTATCACAATGGACTAAGGAATATCATACCGACAAATGATATAATTTAGGATGAATGAAGAAATCTATTTTCTAGTGATTATTGTTAGAGGTGAAACTTCAATCCATTTTGAAAAGTACTCTATGGTTGTGAAAATAAATTTGTCCATTGGATGAAGACGTATGAATTTTACCTATGAGGTCCAGTCCCCACTGAAAAAAGGGACATGTTGATGTGAAGGGTTGTAGCTCCTGTACTGGTGCATGTATGACGTTGCCATGGATTTGACACTTTTGGAATTTCTTGACAAACTGAAAAGACTCCTCTATATTTATCCAGTAATACCCCAAACAGAGGAGTTTCTTCTCTAGAGTTAGTCTGCTTGAATGAGTTCAATATATACCTTCATGAACCTCACGTAAAGTCGTCATAGATTCATTACATTCTAGAAACTGAAGGAGAGTACCATCAAGACCTCGATAGTAAAGTGTGTTGACAATCAAGGTATGTCATGTGGCTTGGTGGATGAAGTTTCATTTTTGGGATTAGGAGGAAGGGTATTGTCTTTTAGGTAAGCATAGATCTTCCCATAAATTAAGGATTCAACATCAACTAAATGGCATATAACTTGGGATTTGACATTATCATAAGTAGGATTAGACACTTGTTCCACCATAAAATCATAATGGCTTTGTTTTTTTGGTATCTATAAGAGAGAAGAAATTGTCACCATAGCATCAACAACCATGTTAAATTTCACTTTTGGAATCTGTTCAAATTTGATTTCAACAAAGTAATTTTTGAAATCGTCCACCATTCTCTAATATGACATCAACTTATCATCATTTGTATGATAATCATCATTCACTTGATTAATGACTAGTTGTGAATCTTCATAGACCTGCATCTCTGTGATATTCCATTTGACTGCTACTTTGATCCCAATGATTAATGCCTCATATTCAACTACGTTATTTGTGCAAGGAAACATGAGTCTATAGGATTTCAAAATGGTATGTCCTTAACGTGTGACAAAAAATATTCCAGCATCTAACCCATGTTGCATGTATGACCCATCAAAATATAGCATCCATTGTTGAGGTGTTATAGTAAGATTATCTATATCAGGAAACTCAATATGCATGGGATGATCATCTTGTAGTGGTGCTTCACCTAACTGATCAATTATCACCTAGCCTTGATGTCTCTTCGATCTACATATTGGATATCAAATTTGCTCAATATCATTACCCACTTGGCTAGTCTTCCTATAAGGGAAACTTTATTGAGTAAATACTTTAGTGGATCAATCTTTGCTATGAGTTTGACAGTGTGAGTTAACATGTAATGCCGCAACTATTGAGTAGAAAATACTACCACCAAACAAGCCTTTTTGATGAATGTGTAGTTGATTTCATAGCCATTTAATGTTCTACTGATATAATACATAGCCTATTCCTTTCTCGCAAGATCTTCTTGTGCTAATAGAGCTCCCAAAGAAATTTGAGTTGTTGCTATGTAGAGTAATAATGGATTTCCTTTTGTTGGTGGCACAAATATGGGTGGAGACATCAGATATTTTTTTAGTTGATTGAAAGAAGCTTCACATTTCTCATCCCATTTGAAAGAGATATTCTTGTGTAATAAGTGATTAAATGGATGAATCTTGTCAGCTAATTGAGAGATGAACCTTCAAATAGACTAAATCCTTCCCTGTAGAGACCGTAGCTAGTTGATATTCTTAGGTGGTGACATCTCCATGATAGCCTTGACTTTGGCAGGATCCACTTCGATACCTTTCTCTAAAACTATATACCCTAGGAGTTTCACTGATGTCACGCCAAACACACATTTCTTAGGATTTAACCTTACTTTGAACTTTTCCAGACAATTGAAGATTTTATCTAGGATTTCTAGATGTCCCTCTCTAGTGAAATATTTTTCTAAGAGGTCTTCAACATAGTCCTCCATAAAGGTATGCATCATGTCATGGAAGATGGTCATCATTTCTCACTGATATGTAGCTTCCACGTTCTTCAAACCAAAAGGAATAACATTCCTGCAGAATGTACCCCATGAACATGTGAACACTATTTTCTCTTGATCCTCTGGTGCTAATTTAATTTGATTGTAACCTAAAAAGCCATCCATTAGTGATAACATGGCATGTCCTACTATCAAGTCAACAATGATGTCAATGTTGGGCAAAGAAAAATCATCCTTTGGACATGCCTTATTAAGATCTCTGAAGTCAGTACATATTCTAATTCTGCCATCTAGTTTAGAAATGGACAATATTAGAAATCCACTCAGCATAATCAATAGATCGAATGAATCCTGCATCTAACAATTTTTTCAGTTCTTCTTTCACCAACAAGGCAATATGTGGATTCATTTTCCTTAGTTTTTGCTTAACAGGTTTCACTCTAGGTGGTAGTGATAAATGGTGCATTAGGAGATCTAGGTCTAAGCCTGGCATATCAAAATAAGACCAAGAAAAGTTGATTTTTCATTCCTCAGAGAACTTGGTGAACTCATGCTTTTCTTGTTCAGTCATAGATGCTACTAGATGTAGAGTATTTGCTTTTTTTGTTGTACCGATTTTGATAGACTATGTAGGATCCACCAACACTAATGATCTTTCATGATAGTGCTCGAGAAGAGTGTAAAATCCCCCATCCTTCAGTGCCTTAGAGAGGTTTTCACCATTGGACACACTCTTTATTTTTACTTTTTCCTAATCTAATACTACCATTAAATGGTTTTCACCATTAGATCTATTTTTTATATTTTCAATTTTGCAACTAAGAGATTTGACACCCTTCTGACTTGAAGATTCATTATGATATTTATGGATAGAACTCATGTTGGGGTTTTCATAACAAAGAAAGTTAACAATGGCGTTATCATCTGCAAAGATAGGTGCATTGATAGGTTCGGTTGGCTCCTAGTCAATAAGGTCAGGGTGTATTAGATGTAAAAGGTCATCAGATTGGCTAAGGTCAATGATAGTGAGGGTTCTGATAGCAACATGTCAAAGTTTTCCATAGCAATTTTGAGGTCTATGATATTACTCTCCTCCAAGTCGTTTATCTGGCTCAGTGTCTGTTCATCCTCATTTGTGTCATTGATATTCTGTGATCCAAATTCAAGGGGTCTAGTCCTTGAGCTTTGTCCCTCCTCATGTGTAGGTGCATACCTTTGCATCACATCAATTTATTTTTCATGAAAACATTCTTCAAACAACAAATCCCATTCATACTCATTGGAGTCTGTCTCATAACTATCCTATAGCTATAGGATTCTCTCACAAATTTTCTCTTTTTTTTCTTCCTTGGTTTCATCTTTATATCCTAGTCTAGTCTTGTCCTTTATGTTGAGTGTGAGAGGTAGAATAGGTTCTACGATTCCCTCTTTTCTTTTGTCGATAGGTCCTTGTCCTTCATACCCCATCTTCTCTAGGATTGTTTTCCCTTTACCATATTGATCTATTTTTATGTTGGGGGTTGCCAATGTAGATTCTTCCTCATCTTTGTAGAGCCAATTGAGAATGGCCTTATCTTTAGGTTCATCAACTAAAGTGCCTGCCTTTACAAATTTTCCATCAAAGAATGTGGTAGGTTGTGATGATTGTTGTTTTGATGTTAATGGTTGTCCATAAGTTCTGGGAGAAGGCAACAACTATGAAAGACACAAAGATTGTTCAATTGAATATTCTCCCATGCCTTTGTCTTTTAACTAGATCTTTTTCTCAAATTGTTTTGATAGAGAGTTTAGTTGAATTTCCTTGTTTGATGGAGTAGAATCAACAACACCTTTATCTTTTGATTGGTCCTTTTTCTCAGCCCATTTTGATATAACATTTAATTTACTTTCATTGTTTGATGAACTAGGATTGTTAGATTCTTTGTTATGTGGCACAAAATTATCTTGAACTGCTTTAAGAATGTTACACTGTTGAGGATTGTCAGAATCAGTTGAAATGGTGATTTCTTATCCATTGATAGGAAACTTCAGGAATTGGTGATACATTGATGACACTGCTTACATCTCATGAATTCAAGGACGTCCCAAAAGTATATTGTATGTCAGATCTTTGTCTAACACTTGGAAAACTATATCTTTCACAATTGGTCCCACTTGGATAGGTAACACGATCAATCCTTTGGAAGATATCTCTTCATCATCATAGGATTTTATTGTAATCTTCCTTCTAGCATCAATGGAATTCTCTAAATATCCTATTGCATGAATGATCTAGGTGGATCTAGGAAACCTAAAAAATTCATAGTCTTAAATTTTGACAAAACTAGCTTCATCACATAAAGCTTGCCGACACGTTCCTAATGCAACTTGAATGGGCTCAAAATGAGTTCGTATGCAGAAGTTATGCACAGTAAAAAGGTCCAGTCAAATAGGAAAATTAGGTGGTCAAAAAGGGCCAAAACTTGATCACCTCAAATCCAAGTAAGAACAATTTCAAGTTGAGGTGCTCATCACACTGATTCCAAAACTATATTTGGTTTCAAAAATAGAGCTCGTATGTGAAAGCTACAGTTGGTCAAAGTTCTGGTCAAAGTTTGCAAATGGAAGGTTGAATGATGACATCAAACTGATGTCAACATGGTAACATGGCATGTATAGTTAGCAAATGATGATGTGGAAACCTCCCAAATTGACACGTGGCCGTACGGTTGTATACATGGCATCCAATTGGCAGATGACGAGGCATATTTGGCCAAATCATAGCTTGACACATGGAAACTTTAGCAAATGAAAATTTCCCATGTGGACCATATAAATCATGCCATGTGGCATTCCTATTGGCTGTAGGGCTGTTTGTTTGTTCAAAATGTTGGGTTGAGACTTGAACCCGTAACCTTGCTCTTTCCACTTCATGCGCTGACTGTTGCGCCAAACATGGTGATCACAACCTATATATATGTCACTTCCTTTTAAAGAGGATAAAGATGCTAAATAGAGAGTGGTGTGGGTTGAGCCCACGACCCCTCAATCCCTAAATACATGCCTTATCAATAGATTATTGTTTTGTTTAGAATAATTTTCAGGGATTATTTGTTTTAAAGAAGAACTTAAAACTGATTCCTTTTAAAATTAAAATATACATCCCCTAATTTTGAAAAGTTAATCCCTTAGGATTTTTAAAAGCCGATTCATGATAGATAAGACCCCCAAATAATATTTTCAAATATATTTTAAGATATTTTGAGGGGTTTAGAAAATTCAAGAAAGATTATTAAGGGTTTTTGAGATATTTTAAGAGGATTTGAAGATTTATTATTGTAATTTGGGAGATATGGGTATATTTGCAAAATAATATGGTTTTAGCCCATATTAGCAAATAAATTGGTATATAAAGGGGATTTTTTGTGTAGGAATTAATCAAGTTTACTTGGAGAAATAATTCAAGTATGAGAATTTTTGGAGGAGAAGAATTACAAGGTGTTATTATACACCAATATTGTAAAAGTGAGAGAGATTGTGAGGAATTTTGTGCAAGTTTTGAAGGTTGAATATTGTAAGAAGGCATTTTTAGGTGCTTGGAGATATTAATGAAAGTGGTCCAACATTGAGAAGCTGACCTGGAGATGTAGTCCTTTGAAGAATGAACTTCATCATCAACCTGTGTCTGATATTTTTATCTTCTATCTCACTCTTCTTCTATCTCTTGTCTTACATTCTCTCTAATTTCATTCCATTTTATTTTTCAATTCAGTATTTGATTTCTAATTACAACATTTTAGTAATTAACAATTTCATTTATTTATGTAAAAGTGAACCTAGTCTGTAACTTCAACGGTTAAACAACATAATCATGCAATTTTGTGTAGATTAGGAATAATTGTAATTAAGGCTTAAATACATTTGAATTGTAACCCTCTAATTATAGATCAAGTGGTATCAGAGCTTCTTAACAAGAAATTGCAAAAGTGAATGTTAACCAAGTTGAAATTGAAACAAGGAGAAGGTGCACTGGAAGAATTCAATCCAAAGATTGAAAAATGAAGGTATGTTCCATGATCAGAGATGGAAGTTGAACAAAGTCCTTGAGAGCTCGATGAGAAAAAATGTCAACAAGATTTTCTTGAGATGAAGTCAATGGTGGAAGTTATTTTCCAAGAGAGGCAAGAATGGAAAAAGAGAAAGGAAGGAAAGGCTAGAAAGAAGGAGGAAGTTGAATCCTCATTGAAAGAAGAAAAAGGTAAAGGAGTAGGAGGTGGTCGTGACCCTCTTGAACCTCCATCTCTCTCCTCTCAATCTTCTTCATCCTCTTCTTCTTCTTCATTTAGCTCTTCTAAAAAGAAACAACCTGTGCAAAATAATTCAACTTTGTTCAAACTAGATGTTAAATTTGATTTGCCAAAAAATAATGGAGAACTAGATGCAAATAAACTAGATAATTGGATTAAGCAAATTGAATTTAATTTTAGAATTTAGAAGTTTAGTAATGATACTTCAAAAATCCAATTAGCTACTCTTCACCTAAGAGGCACAACTTTAATTTGGTGGGAGAGTAAAACTCAGGAAAATTTCAGCCGATATGGTAAAATTATTTCTTCTTGGTTTGAGTTTATAGCTGCACTTAAGAAACAATTTTATCTATTAGGGCATATGCAAAAAGCAGTAATGGCCTGGAAATCAATAAGACAAGAGAAAGGATAAAGTGTGCAAGATTATAAATAGAAGTTTAGGAAGAGGGCTTTAATTTTGGGCATTCATTATATAAAAAAACTTTGTTAAAGTATATAGGTGGATTACATGAAAAATTGAGGCATACAATACTTATGTTTAATCCAAATAACCTTGATGAAGTTAGTGTGCAATCCATTCATCTGGAAACAAACTCGATGAATATCCATGATGATCTCTTAATGCACTCCAATAAACACAAAGGGGGCAAGAAAGGGAAGGAGAAAATGTAGCAAATAGCTACTGTAAAGAAAGAGGAGGATAAGCCTTATTGCTCACATAGCAAGAAGAAAGGGCACAACGATGCAAAGTGCTAGAAATTGCATTCTGATTAGAAACCGAAATGGCTCAAAGATCGAAAGGGTAAGAAAAATACCACAACTATCGTGCATGATCTCGGATCATATTTTGATGATGAAACCAAGATCATAGTTGTGGTTATAAGAGGTAACATTCCTATTGTCATTTTTAGTTCCCATGCTTCTTCTATAAAGTGTAATGAAGTAGTTGTTGAAAGTAAGAGGAATGAATTGTTTCGTATAAGGGTTGTTGCTAAAAAAACTAAGATTGATACACTAATAGATAGTGGGTCACAAGTTAATCTTATCTCATAACAAGTTGTTAAGCAATTTGGATTAAAAACAATTCCTCATCCTAGACCCTATCCATTGGGTTGGGTGCATGATAATGCTCAGCTACATGTGTCAATGCAGTGTAAACTCCAATTTTTAATCACATCTAATTTTTTTGATGAGTTAGAGTTAGATGTTATTCTGATTGACATTTGTGGGATGGTTTTAGGTAGTCCTTATTTGTATAACAGAAAAACCATTTTCTATAGGGAACATAATAGGTATCATTTGTTTAAACATGGACTTGAATTCAGTGTTAGAGCTCATCACATGAAGAATGACAAATGTGTTGTAAACACAGGGCATTTGAAGATGATTTTAAATGAAAGCAATACTTTAACCCTCATGTTTGTAAAAGCTAGTGATACTAAGCATGAAGATTTGAATCATGATAAGCTATCATAGACATCACAATGTGAGGATCAGTTGCAAGTATAGTCAATCCTTCAGCAAGAGGTGGTAAAAGAGGGTTTGAATGTTTCATTTTCTAATAATATTCCTGCTCAAGATATTCAAAATGTTGGTACTATTTCCTTCACATCATTGTATTCAGTATTGTTGCTTGTTATTTTGCTAGTTATTTCTATGTGGATGATGAATATGATACTGAATATTGATGAACATGTAGTTGATTGTATCAGGAAATCTATCTCATATTTCTTTGTATTTGTGATAGGGTAGATGTTCAAAAGTTTAGCAGGAAGGACAGATGATACTGGGTAAGTGGGGCAACATTTCCCTAGCTCAAATTGTATAGAAAACAAGCCTTTTGGAGGTCCAAAATCTTCTCAATGGGGATGAATGATCTAGGTGGATCCAAGAAACCTAAAAAATTACAGTCTCAAAATAGGACAAAACTAGCTTCATCGTATAGAGCTCTCTGACACATTCATGATGCAACTTGAATGGTATCAAAAGGAGTCTGTATGCAGAAGTTATGTGTAGTCAAAGGTCTGGTCAAACATCCAAATTAGGGGGTCAAAAAGGGCAAAAAATTGATCACCTCAAATCCAAGTAAGAATGATGCCAAGTTGAAGTGCTCATCGCACTGATTCTGAAACTATATTTAGTTTTGAAAATGGAGCTTGTGCATGGAAGTTACGGCCATTCAAAGTTCTGGTGAAAGTTTGCAAAAGGAAGGTTGACTGATGACATTAGCATGATGTCAGAATGCTAACATGGCATGTACAGTCAGCAATTGATGATGTGGAAGCCTCCCTAGTCGACACGTGATAGTACGACAGTATACATGGCATCCAATTGGCATATGACATGGCATATTTGGCCAAATCTTAGCTTGACACGTGGTAGCTCTAGTGAATGAAAAATCCCCATGTGGACCATACAAATCCTACCATGTGTCATCGCTATTGGCTGCAGGGCTATATGTTTGTTGAATATGTTGGGTTGAGACTTCAACCCGTAACCTTATTCCTTCCACTTCATGCGTCGACCATTGTGCCAAACATGGCATTCACAACCTATATATGTGTCACTTCCTTTTAAAGAGGATAAAGAGGCTAAATAGAGAGTGGTGTGGGTTGAGCCTGCGATCCCTCAATCCCTAAATAAATTCCCTATCAACAGACCATTGTGTGGTTTAGAAATTTTTTTAGGGATTATTTGTTTTAAAGAACTTTAAACCAATTCCTTTTAAAATTAAAATATACATCCCCTAATTTTGAAAAGTTAATCCCTTAGGATTTTTAAAAGCCAATTCATGATAAATAAGGCCTCCAAATAATATTTTAAGATATTTTGAGGGGTTTAGAAAATTCAAGAAAGATTATTAAGGGTTTTCGAGATATTTTAAGAGGCTTTGAAGATTTATTATTGTAATTTGGGAGATATGGGTATATTTGCAAAATAATATGGTTTTAGCCAATATTAGCAAATCAATTGGTATATAAATGGAATTTTTTGGCTTGGGAATTAATCAAGTTTACTTGGAAAAATAATTCTAGTGTGAAAATTTTTGGAGGAGAAGAATTACAAGGTGTTATTATACACCAATATTGTAAAAGTGAGAGAGATTGTGAGGAATTTTGTGTAGGTTTTGAAGCTTAAATATTGTAAGAAAGCATTTTTCAGGTGCTTGGCGATATTAATGAAAGTGGTTTTACATTGAGTAGTGGACCCAGACACGTAGTCCTTTGAAGAATGAACTCCGTTATCAACCTGCGTCTGATCTTTCTATCTTCTATCTCACTCTTTTTCTATGTCCTCTCTTACATTCTCTCTAATTTCATTCCAATTTATTTTTCAATTTAATTTTTGATTTCTAATTTCAACATTTAAGTAATTAGTAATTTCATTTATTTATATAAAAGTGAACCTAGTCTGTAATTTCAATGGTTAAACAACATAGGCACACAATTGTTTCTAGATCAGGAATAATTGTAATTAAGGTTTAAATGCATTTGAATTGTAAACCTCTAATTATAGATCAAGTTGTATTAGAGCTTCTTAATAGGAAATTGCAAAAGTGAATGTTAACTAGTTTGAAATCGAAACAAGGTAGAGGTGCACTAGAAAAATTCAATCTTGAGATTGAAAAACGAAGGTATTTTCCACAAACAGAGATGACAACTGAACAAAGTACTATAGAGCTTGATGAGAAAGCTTTTCCACAAGATTTTCTCGAGATGAAGTCAATGGTGGAAGTTCTTTTCCAAGAGAGGAAAGAACAAAAGAAGAGAAAGGAAGGCAAGGCTAGAAAGGAGGAAGCCGAATCCTCATTGAAAGAAGACAAAGGTAAAGGAGTAGGAGTGGTCGTGAACCTCCTAAACGTCCATCCACGTCCTCTTCATCTTCTTCATCCTCTTCTTCTTTTTCATCTAAATCTTCTAGAAAGAAACAACCTATGCAAACTAATTCACCTTTGTTAAAACTAGATGTTAAATTTTATTTTCCAATCTATAATGGAGAATTGGATGTAGATAAACTAGATAATTGGATTAAGAAAATTGAAGTTTATTGTAGAATTCAAAAGTTTAGTGATGATACTTCAAAAATTGAATTAGCTACTCTTCGCCTAGGAGGAACAACTTTAATTTGGTGGGACAGTAGAACTCATGAAGATCTAAGCGGATATGGTAAAATTATTTCTTCTTGGTTTGAGTTTATCTGCACTTAAGAAACAATTCTATCCATTAGGTCATATGCAAAAAGTAGTAATGAACTGGCAATCATTAAGACAAGAGAAAGGACAAAGTGTACAAGATTATACACAGGAGTTTAGGAAGAGGGCTTTACATTTGGGCATTCCATTATATACACAAGAAACTTTGTTAAAGTATATAGGTGGATTACATGAAAATTTGAGGCATACAATACTTATGTTTAATCCAACTAACATTGATGAAGTTAGTGTGCAATCCATTCATCTAGAAACAAGCTCGATGAATAATCATGATGGATTCTTAATGGACTCCAATAAACATAAAGGGATCAAGAAAGGGAAGGAGAAAATGCAGCGGACAACTACTATAAAGAAAGAGGAGGATAAGCCTTATTGCTCACACTGCAAGAAGAAAGAGCATGAAAATGAAAAGTGATGGAAATTGCATCCTGATCAGAAACCAAAATGGTTCAAGGATTGAAAGGGTAAGTAAAATACCACAGCTATCGTGCATGATCTCGGATCAGATTCTGATGATGAAACCAAGATCATAGTTGTGGATATAAGAGGTAACATTCCTGATGTCAGTACTAGTTCCCATGCTTCTTCTGTAAAGTGTAATGAAGAACCTATTGAAAGTAAGAGGAATGAATTGTTTCATATAAAGGCTATTTCTAAACAAACTAAGATTGATACACTAATAGATAGTGGGTCACAAGTTAATCTTATCTCAGAACAAGTTCTTAATCAATTGGGATTAAAAACAAGTCCTCATCCTAGACCCTATCCATTGGATTGGGTGCATGATAATGCTCGGCTACATGTGTCAAAGCAGTGTAAACTGTGATTAGCAATCAAATGCAAGTTTATTGATGAGGTGGAGTTAGATGTTATTTTGATTGGCATTTGTGGAATGGTTCTAAGCAGTCCTTGTTTGTATGATAGAAAAGCCATTTTCTACAGGGAACATAATAGGTATCAACTATTTAAAGATGGAATTGAATTTAGTGTTAGAGATCATCACATGAAAAATGAAAAATATATTGTAAGTTCACAGGGAATTTGAAGATGATTTTAAATGCAAGTAATACTTTAACCCTTATGTCTGTAATAGCTAGTGATACTAAGCATGAAGATTTGAATCATGACAAGGTGTCACAGACAACATAGTTTGAGGATCAATTGCAAGTAGATTCAGAATGTTGATACTATTTCCTTCACATTAGTGTATTCAATACTATTGCTTGTTATTGTGCTAGTTATTTCTATGTCGATGATGAATGTGACAGTGAATATTGATGATCATTCAGTTGATTGTATCAAAAAATCTATCTCATATTTCTATGTGTTTTTGATGGGTGAGATGTTCAAAATTTTAGTAGGATAGATAGATGATAGTGGGAAAGTGGGGCAACATTTCCCTAGCTCAAATTGCATATAAAATAGACCTTTTGAAGGTCCAAAATCTTCTCAATGGGGAGTGATCCAAGTGGATCCAGCAAACCTAAAAATTAAGTCTCAAAATCTGACAAAACTAGCTTCATCACATAGAGCTCACCGACACATTCCTGACAGAAATTGAATGGGGTCAAAAGGAGTCGTATGCAAAAGTTATGCATAGTCAAAGGTTTAGTCCAATAGGTGAATCAGGTGGTCAAAAAGGGAAAAAAATTGATCACCTTAAATCCAAGTAAGAATGACTCCAAGTTGAAGTGCTGATCGTGCTAATTTTGGAACTATATTAGGTTTCGACAATAGAGCTCATATGTGGAAGTTATGGTCGGTCAAAGTTTTGGTCAAAGTTTGCAAAAGGAAGGTTGAATGATGATGTCATCATGATGTCAGCATGCTATCATAGCATGTACACTCAGCAAATGATGATGTGGAAGCCTCCCAAGTTGACATGTGGCAGTACAACATTATACATGGAATCCAATTGGCAGATGACGTGGCATGTTTGGAAAAAATTTAGTTTGACATGTGGCAACTCTAGCAAATGGAAAATCCCCACATGGACCATACAAATTTTGGCATGTGGCATCCTTGTTGGCTGTAGGGTTGTTTGTTTGTTCAAAATGTTGGGTTAAAACTTGAACCCATAACCTTGTTCCTTCGACTTCATGCGTCGACTGTTGTGCCAAACATGGCATTCACAACCTATATATGTGCCACTTCCTTTTAAATAGGATAAAGAGGCTAAATAGAGAGTGGTGTGGGTTGAACCCGTGACCCCTCAATCCCTAAATACATTCCCTATCAATAGACCATTGCATGTTTTAGAATTTTTTTTGGGGATTATTTCTTTTAAAGAAGAACTTTAAATTGATTCTTTTTAAAATTAAAATATACATCCCCTAATTTTGAAAAGTTAATCCCTTAGGATTTTTAAAATCTGATTCATGATAAATAAGGCCTCGAAATAATATTTTAAAAGATATTTTAAGATATTTTGAGGGGTTTAGAAAATTCAAGAAAGATTATTAAGGGTTTTTGAGATATTTTAAGAGAATTTGAAGATTTATTATTGTAATTTGGGAGATATGGGTATATTTGCAAAATAATATGGTTTTATCCCATATTAGCAAATAAATTGGTATATAAAGGGGATGTTTTGGCTTGGGAATTAATCAAGTTTACTTGGAGAAATAATTCCAGTGTGAGAATTTTTGGAGGAGAAGAATTATAGGGTGTTATTATACACCAATATTGTAAAAGTGAGAGAGATTGTGAGGAATTTTGTTCAGGTTTTGAAGCTTAAATATTGTGAGAAGGAATTTTCAGGTGCTTGCCGATATTAATGAAAGTGGTTCAACATTGAGAAGTGGACCCAAAGACGTAGTCCTTTGAAGGACAAACTCCATTATGAACTTGAGTCTAATCTTTCTATATTTCGTCTCACTCTTCTTCTATTTCCTGTCTTACATTCTCTCTAATTTCATTCCAGTTTAGTTTTCAATTCAGTATTTGATTTCTAATTACAACATTTTAGTAATTAGTAATTTCATTTATTTATGTAAAAGTGTTCAAACCTACTCTGTAATTTCAACGCTTAAACAACTATGTAGTCACACAATTCTATCTGGATCTGGAATAATTGTAATTAAGGTTAAATACATTTGAATTGTAAACATCTAATTACAGATCAAGTGGTATCAAAGCTTCTTAACAGGAAATTGCAAAAGTGAACATTAACATGGTTGAAATTGAAACAAGGAGAAGGTGCACTGGAAGAATTCAATCCTAAGATTGAAAAATGAAGATATTTTTCACGATTAGAGATGGAAGCTGAGCAAATTCCTATAGAGCTCGATGAGATAATTTTCAACAAGCTTTTCTCAAGATGAGGTCAATGGTGGAAGTTCTTTTCCAAGAGAGGCAAGAACGAAAGAAGAGAAAGGAAGGCAAGGCTAGAAAGAAGGAGGAAGCTAAATCCTCATTGAAAGAAGACAAAGGTAAAGGAGTAGGAGGTGATCGTGACCCTCCTGAGCCTCCTTCCCGGTCCTCTTCATATTATTCATCCTCTTATTCTTCTTTGTCTAACTCTTCTAAAAAGAAACAACCTGTGCAAACTAATTCACCTTTGTTAAATCTCGATGTTAAATTTGATTTTCCAATCTATAATGGAGAAGTAGATGCAGATAAAATAGATAATTGGATTAAGAAAATTGAATTTTATTGTAGAATTCAGAAGTTTAGTGATGATACTTCAAAAATACAATTAGCTACTCTTCGCCTAGGAGGCACAACTTTAATTTGGTGGGAGAGTTGAACTTAGGAAGATCTAAGTTGATATCATAAAATTATTTCTTCTTGGTTTGAGTTTATAACTGTACTTAAGAAACAGTTCTATCCATTAGAGCATATGCAAAAAGTAGTAATGAACTGGAAATCATTAAGACAAGAGAAAGAAAAAAGTGTGCAAGATTATACACAGGAGTTTCGAAAGAGGGCTTTAATTTTGGGCATTCCATTATATACACAAGAAACTTTGTTAAAGTATATAGGTGGATTACATGAAAAGTTGAGGCATACACTACTTATGTTTAATCCAACTAACCTTGATGAAGTTAGTGTGCAATCCATTCATCTGGAAACAAGATCGATGAATAGCCATGATGGTCTCTTAATGGACTCCAATAAAAACAAAGGGAGCAAGAAAGGGAAGGAGAAAATGCAGTGGACAACTATTGTAAAGAAAGAGGAGGATAAGCCTTAGTGCTCACACTGCAAGAAGAAAGGGAACAAAGATGCAAAGTGCCAGAAATTACATC
The DNA here is from genome assembly GCA_007258455.2 of Sequoia sempervirens. Lineage (NCBI taxonomy): Eukaryota > Viridiplantae > Streptophyta > Pinopsida > Cupressales > Cupressaceae > Sequoia > Sequoia sempervirens. The sequence continues at coordinate 118,373,184 of VDFB02086081.1, read as the reverse complement.
CTGATTAGAAACTGAAATGGTTCAAGGATCGAAAGGGTAAGCAAAATACCACAACTATCGTGCATGATCTCATAGTAGATTCTGATGATGAAACCAAGATCACAATTGTGGATATAAGAGGTAACATTCTTGTTGTCAGTACTAGTTCCCATGCTTCTTTTGTAAAGTGTAATGAAGTACCTGTTGAAAGTAAGAGGATTGAATTTTTTCATATAAGGGCTATTGCTAAACAAACTAAGATTGATACACTAATAGACAATGGGTCACAAGTTAATCTTATCTCAGAACAAGTTGTTAAGAAATTGGGATTAAAAACAACTCCTCATCCTAGACCCTATCCATTGGGTTGGGTGCATGATAATGCTTGGCTACATGTGTCAAGGTAGTGTAAACTCTGATTTGAAATCACATCCAAGTTTGTTGATGAGGTAGAGTTAGATGTTATTCCCCTTGACATTTGTGGGATGGTTCTAGGAAGTCCTTATTTGTATGACATAAAATCCATTTTCTACAGGGAAAATAATAGGTATCATTTGTTTAAATATGGAATTGAATTTAGTGTTAGAGCTCATCACATGAAGAATGACAAATCTGTTGTAAACACAGGGCATTTGAAGATGATTGTAAATGCAAGCAATACTTTAACCCTGATTTCTGTAACAGCTAGTGACACTAAGCCTTAACATTTGAATCATGATAAGGTGTCACAGACACAACAGTGTGAGGATTCAGTTGCAAGCAAGTCAGGCCTTCAGCCAGAGGTGGTAAAAGAAGGTTTGAATGTTTCATTTTGTAATAATGTTCACGTTCAGGAGATTCAAAATGTTGATACTATTTCCTTCATATCAGTGTATTTAGTATTGTTGCTTGTTATTCTGCTAGTTATTTCTATGTGGATGATGAATGTGACAGTGAATATTGATGAACATGCGATTGATTGTATTAGCAAATCTATCACATATTTCTTTGTATTTGTGATGGGTCATATGTTCAAAATTTTAGAAAGGACATATGATACTGGAATAGTGGGGAGACATTTCCCTAGCTCAAATTGAATATAAAATTGACCTTTTGGAGGTCAAAAAGCTTCTCAATGGGGAGGAATGATCTAGGTTGATCCAAGAAACCTAAAAATTCATAGTCTCAAAATCTAACAAAATCAACCTCATCACGTAGAGCTCGCTGACACATTCTTGATGCAACTTGAATGGGCTCAAAAGGATTCTGTATGCAAAAGTTATGCACAGTCAAATGTCCAATCAAACATTCAAATCAGGTGGTCAAAAAGGGAAAAAAATTGATCACCTCAAATCCAAGTAAGAATTATGGCAAGTTGAAGTGCTTGTCACGTTGATTCCATAACTATATTCGGTTTCAAAAACGAAGCTCGTGCATGGAAGTTATGACTGGTCAAAGTTTTGGTTAAAGTTTGCAAAAGGAAGGTTGACTGATGATGTCAGGATGATGTCAACATACTAACATGGCATGTACAATCAACAAATGATGGCATGGAAGCCTCCTAAGTTGACACGTGGTAGTACAGAAGTATACATGGCATCCAATTGGAAGATGACGTGGCATATTTTGCCAAATCTTAGCTTGACATGTGGCAGCTCTAGCAAATGAAAAATCCCTACATGAACCATAAAAATCATGCCACGTGGCATCCTTGTTGGCTGGATGGTTGTTTGTTTGTTCAAAATGTTGGGTTGAGACTTGAACCTGTAACCTTGCTCCTTCCACTTCATGCACCGACTGTTGCGCCAAACATGGCGCTCACAACCTATATATGCATTGCTTCCTTTTAAAGAGGATAAAGAGGCTAAATAGAGAGTGGTGTGGGTTGAACCCATGACCCTTCAATCCCTAAATACATGACCTATCAATAGACTACTGCGTGGTTTAGAAATTTTTTTGGGGATTATTTGTTTTAAACAACTTTAAACTAATTCATTTTAAAATTAAAATATACATCCCCTAATTTTGAAAAGTTAATCCCTTAGGATTTTTAAAAGTCGATTCATGATAAATAAGGCCTCCAAATAATATTTTAAAAGATATTTTAAGATATTTTGATGGGTTTAGAAAATTCAAGAAAGATTATTAAGGGTTTTTGAGATATTTTAAGAGGATTTGAAGTTTTATTATTGTAATTTGGGAGATATGGGTATATTTGCAAAGTAATATTGGTTTAGCCCATATTAGAAAATAAATTTGTATATAAAGGGGATATTTTGGCTTTGGAATTAATCAAGTTTACTTGGAGAAATAATTCCAGTGTGAGAATTTTTGGAGGAGAAGAATTACAAGGTGTTATTATATACCAATATTGTAAAAGTGAGAGATTGTGAGGAATTTTGTCCAGGTTTTGAAGCTTGAATATTGTATGAAGGAATTTTTAGGTGCTTGGCGATAATGAAAGTGGTCCAACATTGTAAAGGAGACTCGGAGACATAGTCCTTTGAAGGATGAACTTTGTTATCAACCTGCGTCTGATCTTTCTATCTGTCGTCTCACTCTTCTTCTATCTCCTATCTTACATTCTCTCTAATTTCATTCCATTTTATTTTTCAATTCAGTATTTGATTTCTAATTACAACATTTTAGTAATTAGTAATTTCATTTATTTATGTAAAAGTGATCCTAGTCTATAATTTCAACGGTTAAACAACATAGTCACACAATTCTATCTGGATCAGGAATAATTGTAATTAAGGTTAAATACATTTGAATTGTAAACCTCTAATTACAAATCAATGGATAAGTTTCAAAGTACAGATATTTAAACCAGCTCCACCATCTATTAACACATGTTTGACCCAGTGTTTGTGAATTAGAACCTCAATATGGAGGGCAGTATTATGTGGATGGTTAAGTGATACATCATCATGTTCAGAAAATGATAAGTAGTGAGGTGTGGTCAAGTGTCCCACCATAGCTTGGAATTGGAAAACTTCCAAGTTATTGGGTAATGTGGTTGCTACGAGAGCTTGTTCCAGAATCTCCTTGTGTGCTAGTGATATTTTCAAGAGTTCCAATATTGTTATTTATGTCGGTATTTTCTTCTATTGATTGACTATGTTATATTGAGTTGAAGGGGTAGTGGGTGTGTTAGATGTAGCTCCTTTCACTATTACTTTGGCTTTCCCTCTTATGGTTGCATTGACTGGTTGGTACTCTTGTTTCTCTCTGATTCTGATCACATTAATTTGATTATCAGCTACAACAATGTTTGTGATTAGATTTATTGGCATGATATTGTTGATTTGATGTTGCTATTGATTTCATGAAGTTGATTTTTAGATGTAGCAATGTCTTTGTTGTGATTATCAGCTGCAACAATATCATTAATTGGATTACCAACAAGAACAAGGTCTTGTTCATTATTGATTTCAATGTTATTAGTTTGATCTTCAACCACATAAATATGAAGAATTGTGGTGTCATAAATGTAGTTCAATTTTTTTCCTTTACCATTTGCAGAAGATGATTCTCCTTTTTCATAATTTGGTAAAGGATTCTTGAAAGCTCCATGATCATTGTTCATTTGTGGTCCTTCTACAAATATTTTCTTGTTATCAATCAAATCTTGTATCAAATCTTTTAGTTGCCAGCAGTCCTTTGTTTTATGGCCTTTGTTTTGATGAAAATCACAGAAATGTGCATCATTCCACCAAAATGGTTTAACTTGTGGGTCCCAATTACGTGGCTCTTGTAATGTGATAACTTTGGCTTCAAGAAGCTCCTTTAATGTTGATTCCAATGATTGCCCCAAAGGCATGAATTTCCTTCGATTTGATGGTTTCTGAAATGGTAATGATTTAGATTCAGCATTGTTCGAATTGTTGTTTTGATTAGCATTTTCATTGTTGCTTTGGTTGTTGTTTTGATTGGTCTTGGTGGCAGCTGCTGTCAAATTGAATATTGGTTTTGTATTTTTTGTTTCAGCCACAACATCATTGTTACCAACATTTCTATTTTTTTTCCAAAACTTTTTTTTATCATTGTTGTTGTAGTGATTGGAGGAGTTTTCATTATTTGATCCTTCATTGTATATTTTCAAGACTCCTCTTTTGACCAAGGATTCTTCGATCTTGAGCCCATTTTCAATCATTTTCTTGAATGTAGGTGGGCATTGTAGTTCAAGTCTATAACTCATTTCATCATTTAAATTGTCAATGAATAGTTCCATCTTTTCCTTTTTAGGTATGGAACAAGGATATCTTGCAAAAAATATTCTCCATCTTTTTAAAAATAGGAGGAATGATTCACCCTTCTTTTGTTTTGTATTGCAAAGGTCCTACATTGTTATCTCATGTTGGATGTTATATGAGTATTGATTGATGAACTTATTAACCATCTCTTCAATGGATCTAATTCTTGGTGGTAATTTAGAGAACCATTCCATACATTTTCCACCTAAACTTCATGGAAACAATCTCATCAAATATGTCTCTTCATGTGAAAAATCTAAGCTCATGGTTTGAAATTCCCTTACATGATTAAGAGGATCTATTTTTCCATTGTATTTATCATACTTTGGGAATTCACAATGTTTAGGAAATGGAATCATGTTCATGTTTTGATCAAAAGGATATGGGAAAATATCTTACAACAAGTATCTTTTAGTGGTTCCTCTTTGCATATCTTGGAGTTGTTGCAGATTTTTTATTTGATTAGTTAATGCAACCACTTGATTTGTGTTTTCTAGTTCAATTTCAGTTCTTTTAGGTGTTTCTTTCAGTCTATTAACATCAAAGTCCTTTGGAACTTTAACACCTAGATTAGCTAGCATTAAAAGGTATTTTTCACCATCTTTATCTAGAATATTCTCCATGAATTTATGGAATTTTAGATCTTGTTGAATAGTTTGTATATCTTCTTCAGTTATTTCATCACTTTCATGTTGGTTGAATGTGTTGAATGCATTTTCTTCACCCTCAGACATGGTGTTTTGGATCTCTGCTTCTTTTTATTAGAGTTTTGTCTTTGTGACCTTGTTAAAATGGGAATACAAGTGTTATAGTTTCCACTAAACTTTTATCTTCATTTGAAGTAGTGCCAAGGATAAAAACTAAGTCAAATAGAATGAAAAATTCTATTGATAAGACTAAGTTGATAAATCTTATTATACAGCTTCGTTTCTTGGTGTATGATGATAGATCCTCATAATGAAACTCAGATTTTAATGATTTATCCAATCTAAGATGTTTGATCTTGGTTTAATTTGAATAATTTCACTTGTAAGGTACTTTTTTGCAAGTTTAAGACACTAGTTTGACTAAGGAATGCTTCTATTATGATAAAAATCTCAAATTTTGATTTTAATTTTCTGACAGATGATGAATTTTACACTTTGGTTTTGAATTCATTGGATGCACTAAAACAGAGCTCTAATGCACTAAACTATTGCACAGATACACCAAAAGTTGCATAGATATGCCACTAAACAAGTGGCACAACTTAGATGCGCTAGACTGTTCCCCTATGCACTAGGAAATGAACTAAATGTGCTAAAAGATGGTGCAAATGCGCTAAAATATGTGTTAAATGTGCTAAAGGATGACTCAGATGCGCTAAAAAATGCCATAAATACACCAAAACTAGCCAAGGATGCACTACACTTCCCCTAAGTGTTATTTCAAGTTATCTAACAGTTGTGAATGTGCTGAATGAATGTGCAGATGCACTAAAATATGGACTAAATGCACAAAAACTAAGTATGTATAAGCTAAACTAGAAGTGTTTAGTGATTTTGACAATTTGTCTAGTTTTTCTTCTTTTAATCAATGAAATGGATGTTTCTAGGGAATAACTTTTGATCAATGATTTTCTATCTAATGGTTTTTCTTGTGAATTATCTAGAATTAAGTGCTTTAAATGGATGATTTCTTTGATTTATGACTTCAAGCATAGTAGCAAGTTGTAAAACAGTGATTGTAGGTCTAATGAACTAAAACATTAAGTGTGCGTTCAAGAATTTGGTCTGATTCCTTTGATTTCCATAGGTATAACACAAGAGAAAACACATCAAACACTTTTCTAATGTCAAGGGTCACTTAAAATACCACAACCCACATCTTAAAACTATGTTAGCTCACACAACCCTATCACCCCCTAGAGGGTACCTATGTTTTTTCCTTTCCCGAGTCTTAACCAAAGTTGAGTCCTCCACATTTAGCTAGTAATCCCTGATAGTTATATGGTGAGTGACTTGGGGGAAGATTCTTCCCTCCCCTTGCACTGTGATATAGAAAGTTTTTGGAAACTGACTCGGTTGGATTCTACACTTAAAGTTCATAATCAAGGTTTATGTTCGGTACAGAAAATGATAAAATCCCTCAAGAGACCTCCCAAATTTAGAACAAAGGCTTTGGGGATGGTTATCTTGCACACTTTCGTTGAATTAGCAGGTTTCCCCGAATTCACTTTTGATTAGAGTGGGTAAGAAAACTTGGCTTTAGTTGTTCCCACTTAGGTTGTTCCTCTAGGGTGAGTACTTTTTCCCACTACGACATGACTTCTAAAGGTGTTAAAAAGGCATAAAATAGTGAGTCTGGAACTCTGGTCACCCAATGAAGGGGAGAGCATAAGCCTATCACTTTTCAAACACAATAGACAAGGGGTTCATTAACCTTTTAATTAAGGCTAGGTGCTTATTTTAATTAAAAAAAAGCAATAATAGATCAATCCCCTGCTAACACATTAGTAATATGAGATAATTGTCTTCGATAGGCATAATTGTTTCAAATAGATGTCTTTGACAAGCATATTTAGTACCTGTAACATAGAAAATAGTGATCAGTATCCAAAATTTTAATTTTCAGCAAAATAAGACAAACGCGCTAATTTTTTTTATCATATGTGCTAAAATACTACTCAAATGTGCTAAAAGAACTATTATATGCACTAGAGAAATCAATGAATGCGCTAAAAGAGATGTCAAATGAGCTAAAGGAACCCCCTGATGCAATAAAGTATAAGCTATATGCACCAAAATTTGATCCTCATGCACCATAATAGTAATTGGATGTGCTAAAAGATCTTTCAGATGCACCAAAAGAACTCACAATCATGGTAAAACAAATTCACATCCAGATCTATAAGCACACTTTCCAGAAAATGTTAAAAAAAATGGGGCTAGGCCCCACAATGGGCACCAATTTATGTGTGAGGTAAAAATGTGTATAAACAGTCATAAACTACACTCAATGAAACATTGTATTAGAGAATTCAAATGAAAAATAATTAAACTGAAACACAATAAAATCTCTAAAGTCGTCCCATGGCTTTCAGATTGTGTATGCAATATGACTATTAAAATGACAACCTGAAGAATGAGATGATGATAATGCAAGAATCTAACCTTATATGATTGCTATATGATAATGATGTAAATGATAATGATACTATGAAAAACATGCTATGAGAGTGATATGAGACTAAATATTGTGATGGAAATGCTACTATGATAACTAGGATGCAATTACTATTAAAGCCATGATTCTAAAATGCTAATATGATTCTATTTTCTATTTGCTAAATGCTAAATGCTCTAATGCTCAAATGATATTTCTACAGAGTAATATTACACAAAGTTGGGATCTATTTGTTGTAGAAAGAGGTTGCTTTTATAGATTTTCCAAAGCATATAGTGTTGTGGCAGCAAGCAAGGGTTTGGATTCAATTTGGAAGAATCAATGGTGGAGAATGAAGAAGTTAGAGAGGATCAAGGAGATTATTTCCTCTTGAAATATTCTACCAAGTGACTAGGAGAAATAAATGGAAGAAGAGAGCCAAGTCTCTCATGTTTGTTCCAAAATTTGTTGGAGATAAAGCATAATTGAATATATTTGAAACTTTCAATTTTGTTGAGATATGGGATGAGTTGGAAAGAGGAAAAAGCTATAGACATGTGACCAAATTGAAAATTGGAATTATTCAAATTTAGTAAAAGGTATTAATTAAATAAAACAAACTTATTTGAATTTGTTTATTTAATTAAGATGAAAGAATATGATAATTAAATAAAACAAACTTTTGGAGATTTTTTATTTAATTAAGATGGAGGAATGTGATAATTAAATAAAACAAACTATTGAATTTGCTTATTTAATTAAGATGGAAGAATGTGATTAAAATAGAAGAATTAGAATATGAACTATATAAATAAATATTCCTATTTATTTATAAGTAGATGAATTAAAGGTTAATTAATTAAATAAATTGTATTTAATTAATTAGATTATTGAGACCATTTTTAGGTGTATACAACTACAGATTGTAGGATTATACTGGGCGTACCTCATGCCCCACATGAGGTACCATTATGCAATACTGATGGTGCTAGCAGAGCATTGGGATGTTGACACATGTACATTCCATCTACCAACCAGAGAGATGACTATCACATTGAAGGACTACACCACATACTTTGAGTTCCTATTCAAGGTGACTGAACACATTTCCATGCGAAGCGATCGTTCTGTGAGATGAAAGATGATATGCAGTACTACCTTTGCGGACCAGTACATGATGAGAGGGTGAGGGAATGGATTGATCTATCGATGCTATTATATTCACGAGCCACATTGGTTAGATAAATTATGATGCTTACAATTGCATTAGTACTCATCCCTGATGGCCAGGGAGCTCACCTAGAGGGAAGACTAGTACACTTGATATGAGGGATGGTAAAGCACCAGACAGTATACGCCTAGTGGAATTGTATCCTAGTGCACTTATATTATGATCTTGGACGGTTTGGTTTTTGAGAGGTGGATAGTATGGTACACTGTATGCTTCTACTGGTTTGGTGCCTTGAGCATATTACTTGTACCAGACCTACCAGCTTCCTGTGTCTAAAAACCTTGGGGTATCCTCAACCTTTTAGCTATTTTTTACGATGGTTTTGGAAGTATGGTGATTTACACTTTTGGAGAATGTGATTTGACCAATTGGAGGAGGAAGAGATCCTTTGGAGACCTTATCAACTTGTGCTTCAACGACCAGATCACACTCAAAAAATGAGGAGATTATAGCTTGACATATTTTTCATTGACAGGCATGATTACATAATACATCCTTTCTACTAGGATTGGGTCATACGATAGTTTGGAAAGATGCAGATAGAACCTAGGGAATGACCCTTCTTTAGGAGATTAGTGCACAGTACCTAGAGACCTAGTGATACTGTACGGTTCACTATAGAGGATGTTGTCTTTAGTGATTCTGGATACTCTGATCATGAAATGCCTTTGGTCTTTGACGCGGATGACGTCAGTGCCATAGATAACTATGAGGAGTGGTGGAAAATATCATGACTAGCTCTCATATTTGTGATGGAGAAGCCAATGGGTGATGCAAGACCACTCCTAGATGAGGGAGATGATGTAGAGGATAGGGCCAAGGAGACATGTTATAGGGTTGTAGACATATTTACAGATGTCATAGATGAGGAGTACGATGAGGATGTAGATCTTGACTATGATGTCTAGGAGAGAGGAGATGACGAGGATGATGAGGAGGGTGAGGATGAAGATGAGGATGAGGAGCGGTCCATGAGTGAGGGTGATGAGGTAGTAGATGAGGATCCAACAGGGCATGAGTGGGGAGATTTCTCTCCCATTTGTATGACTAGATCACAAGAAGCAGCTGCAGCACGCACTAGTACCCATAGTCATGGAGAGGCTATCACATCCTCCATGCCCCCTGCACATGATGAGGCTAATTTTGCACAGCCTGCTAGGGATATAGGTGATGATATTTGTTTATTGTTATATTTCATAGTTGTGCTTATGCTTTATATATATATAATGATGTGTACTGATTATTTATTGTTTCTATATTATAGGATTTGTGATAGACCTTCGAGATCTCTATTGATTGGTGGTTGTAGATATAGTGCCCCCATTAGTTGATGAGGTGGCCACAAAATCAGACTATGTGCTCCCACCCATTATGGATCAGAACCTAGAGTCATTCGGGCCATATGTCAGATTGCAGGTAGCGTATGAGATTTTGAGGAGGTGTGTCCATTGAGCTGATGCTACCCCAAAGGCGCTATCATCTCGGACCCCAACAAAGTTTAAGAGACTAGAGGCAGAGGTAGCCAGGGTATAAGTGGAGAGAGATTAGATAGCAGGAGCACATCGAGAGGCCCTTGGATAGTTACGAGGTTTATAGTTTTTCCTTAGTACATTAAGCGGATTGTGATCGTGATCACACACCATCGTCTCCTGATAGATTGCTACCAAACACATGTGAGCACCAGGTCCCAAGGGATCTGGTAGTCACAAGCCTTAGTAGTATTTTATATATTGATGACATGTACACAAAACTTTGATATATATATATATATATATGAGCACTTGATGTTTTATTATTTGTGTTGAATGTTAAATGGAAATGTGATTAATTAAATAACCTTTGCAAGATTATTTAATGAATGTCTTCCATGATTTAACATGCTTTATGTGATCTAACGAAAACTCATTACATTTTCTCTTAGGTGCAACATTATGATTAAGTATGTTATGCTAAATTAAATGCACCTATGATCCAATTAAAGAACATTAAATGCATATAAGGATCTAATCTAACACAACATACAAGATGAATTTGAATAGTATCAAACCTAAAGTAATTACTTAATAATGAATTAAATAAACACTTTAGTGTTCAAGACACACGTATAACTATTTTTCAAGAATGAAGTAATGTGAAAGCATATGGAATATAATCCCATAGCTCTAACAACACTGCTTTATTATCCATACTATTCAAAGGGATTAGGCATAATACCGGTGTAGATGTGCAGTATTGATAGGGTCTTTGAGAGGTGTGTCATCAATTTTTGTTAATGTGTATGCATTGGACCCATAGCTTTCGTTAATTATGTAAGGCCCTAACCAATTAGGGCTGAATTTTCCTCTTTTAGTCGGGTTGGCATTGGCGTTTCGTTGATTTTCATACAAGACTAAATCACCTTTTCCAAATACATGAGGGATAATGTGATCACTATAATTAGGTTGCAATTGATTAGCATAAGCTTGGAGATACTCGAGAGTGTTAATGCACTATTCATCAAGCATCTCAAGCTAATGCAATCTTTGTTATTTATAAGTGTCGTCATCGATAAGTCCTTGAAGAACAACCCTTAACATGGGGATTTCTAACTCTAAGGGCATAATTTCCTCAGTACCATAGACAAGGTTATACAAAGTTGTTCCAATGGATGTTCTAATGCTAGTACAGTAAGTCCATAACACGCACATCATTTGTGTGTGTCAATCCTTGTTATGCTTATTTATTGTCTTCTTTAGGATTTGTTTGAGAGTTTTACTGGTTGCCTTGGCTTTTCCATTAGATTATGGGTAGTAAGGTGTTGAAAAGTGATGTTAGATATTAAATGTGTCAAGGAATTTCTTCACATCATTATTCTTAAATGGTGTCCCATTGTCTGAAATTAATGTGGAAGGAAGTCCAAATCGAGCAATAATGTGTTCCAAGATGAAACAACATATTACATCAACAGTTATGGATTGAAGAGGAATAGCTTCTACCCAATTTGTGAAATAATTTGTTGTTGTGATTATAAACGTATGTCCAGCAAATGAAGGTGGTGAATTTTTTTCAATTAGATCAAATCCCCATACTAAGAACAAACAAATAGGAATTTGGGCACAAAGCTCAGAAGCAGGAGAATGAATCAAATTGCTATGTTCTTGAAATTTGTGACATTTCTTAACACATGCAAAGCAAAATTTTTCCATAAGTCGCTAGTAGTATCCCATACGAACGAGTTTTTGCACTAAGGATCTCCCTCCAAAATTACCTCCACAAGCACCCACATGAACCTCTTCAAGTGCTATGGGGATTTTGGATTCATTATGACATCTAAAAAAAATGTTGTTAAAGGATTTTCTATATAATACATCAGAGAGGATGATGTACTTGGTTGAGACATTTTGCAAGTGACGTTGGGTGTTCTTTGTTGTTGGCTCAGGAATGGTACCATCTTTCAAATAGTTGAATATTGTATCATACCATTCAATTGAGTTTTTCTTGGTTGTTTCAAATATTTCTTCAAGTTTATCGTCGATTGATGGTTTCATGATTGTGTGAACAGTAATTGTGAAATATTTTGAGGATCTTGAGGTGATATAAGAGAATTTTCAGTCACCATTGCATTTTCATGATGGTTATCTTTTCATGGGATGTTGTCAATGGTAAATTATTCAAACTTCTCTAATAAATTCATTGTGAGATCCTTGTATTTTGATCATTTTTCATGCTTTGCTTGATATGTCCCATTTATTTGTTTGATTACCAATTGTGAATCACCAAAGACCCTCAAATATTTTTCACCCAAGATTAAAGCAACATGTAACCCGGTGAGCAATGCTTCATACTCAACAATGTTGTTTGTGCATAGGATCTTTAGTCAGTAGGATAATGGAAGAGGCTTTCCTATGGGAGAGATTAGTATAACCCTGACACCGGAGCCTATTCTACACTTAGATCCATCAAAGTATAATTTCCATGTATTAGTTTCGACTGCCAACACATTATCATCGGTGAAAGAGTCATTGCTAGGTAATGCCAAAGGGGAAGGAGCGTCAGCCAATTGGTCAGTCAAGGCTTGGCCCTTAATTTCTTTTTATGAAACAAAATTTAGGTTAAAATCAGTCAACAACATCACCCACTTAGCTAGACATCCTAATTAAAAAATTTTATTAAAGAGATGTTTAAGGGGGTCAAATTTTGTCATCACACATATTTCCACATTCAATAAGTAATTTCACAATTTACTAGTAGTGAATACAAGAGCCAAAAATTGTTTTTCTATTGTTGTGTATTGTTTCTCATAATCTATCATGGTTCAACTGATGTAATAGACTGGATGCTCTTTACTATTTTCATCTTGCAAAGCCAACAATGTTGCAAGGGCATGGGTTGATGCGGCTATATAAAGTATGAACAATTTGTTTTGCATATAGGTGGAGTTGCAAGGTATTCCTTCAAACTCTCAAAAGCCTATTTACAACCTTCATTCCAATTAAAGTTGACATCCTTTTTGAGGAGATGTGTAAATGGTAATGTTTGATCAGCTAAAGATGTGAAAAAATGACAGATTGCTTGAATTATTCCTTGTAAGGTGTGCAATTGAGAAATGTTTTTAGGAGGTGGCATGTTGATGATAGAATCAATCTTCTTTGTATCCACCTTGAGGCCTCTATGAGATACGATAAAACCCAAAAGTTTCCCACTATCTACACCAAAGACATACTTTTTTGGATTCAATCTCACATGTATTTTCACATTCACTTAAAGATCTTTCTAAGGGCATTCACATTGTCTAGTCTTGTTAGTGATTTGGATAGAATGTCATCATCATAATCTTCCAAAATCTTATGTATGTAATCATGAATATCAGTGTCATATCTTGTTGATATGTTGCTCCCGCATTCTTCAATCCAAAAGGAATGATAACCCAACAAAATGTTCCCAAAATAGTTGTAAATGCTATTTTGTATTAATCTTGAGGGTTTATGAAAAATTGATTATATCCAAAAAATCCAACCATGAATGACAACAAAGCATGTCCCATAGTCGAGTCTACTATCATGTCAATATTAGGAAGGGGGAAGTCATCCTTTAAGGATGCCTTATTTAGATCGCGGAAGTCCTTACACATCCTAATATGATTGTCAGGTTTTTCAATTGTGACAATATTTGAGATCCATGTAGAATAATCTATAGGTCTTATGAAATCAGCGTCAAGGAGTTTTTCAATTTCATCCTTAACCAACAAGGCTCTTTTATAGTTCATTTTTTGAATCTATTGTCAAACGAGTTTAGCATTTTTAGTGAGGACTATGTTGTGTGTTATGATCTTAGGTCAATTCCTGGCATATCTGAATAAGTCCAAGCAAAAAGTTCAGGAAAGTCATGAAGCAAGGTTGTAGTATCCTCTTGTTCATCATCGAGGAATTTTCCTATTTTAATGACTTTCTCCTTATCATTGATGTCCATTGCTATATCCACTATATCCCCTAAAGGAATCACATTTGATCTTTGAAATTCAGGGTTGTATTCTTGATTGTTCATGTCTATCTCACCACCCTCTTCTTCTGCATCTTTTTGTTCAGTGCTTATCATAGCACATGTAGCCTTTTTCTTGTGAGGGGGAGTAGATGGTTTATCATAAACTCCTAGCCTTTGTTTCAAGGCTTCATCAACTTCAAAGTAATCCCATGATGGTGGTAGATCCATATCTAGCAATTTAGGATGCTTCATAGTGAGGTTGATTCTTGGTTTGCACATGATAGTGTTGATGTTTAATGATGGTCTCTTTGATGCTTGTGTAACTTTAGAAGGAAAATATCCCAAACCATTATTTGTCTCTTGTGTGTTAGGCTCTATAGAAATGTGAATTCCTTTTTCTTTCTTTCCACATACTTTACCATTGTAACCCAATTGTTTCACAAGCTCATAACCTCTCCCATAAAGTTTTTCCATTTCTTTTTGGTTTGGTGGTTTTTGATAGTATATCTCATCAAAGTTTGTTGTATAACTTGTATCTTCTTCAAGAGTAGATGAGTTGGATGTTTTTGAATTTTCTTCCAAGTTCAGAGTTGACATGACCATTGGTTGCTTTTTTTGTCATCTTCTTTTCTTGTGATTATGTATTCTCGCATAAACGAGGGTGTGAACTCCAAGGAACCCCAATCATCATCCAATAATTTTGACTTTGTCTCCATTTATTGCTTGTATGCTTTTAAAGGTTTTGTGTTGGATGTTGGAATTAATGTGCTCAGAGGACTCATCGCTCATTTTTCAACTTGTAAGAAACTTTCAAGCTCAAGGACCATTTCAACTTGGTATACCTGGTTGTCATAGATATATTTCATAACAAGATGAAGAGTCAAAGGCACCACATGCATCTCACGAATCCATGGTCTTTCCAAAAGAAGATTGTATGAAAGGTCATAAGGCATAACATGAATAGGAGTTTGTAAGGTAGCCTTTCCGACTATAATAGGTAAAGTAATTACACCAAGAAATTGCCTTCCTACATTGTCAAATCCTTGAATTGATAAAGAGTCAGGTTTCATTGTTGATTTTTCTACTCGCAATCTATCTAAGAGTTTCACACTACACACATTGAGGGCTAAGACATTATCAACAAGGGCCCTTTTTATGCCTATTCTATCATTTGTGTTTATGCCACCTGGGAGGAACCACTACATGTTGTAAGGATGTTTGAAGCATACTGTGATAGTTTGGTGAATTCTAAATTAAGTCCCATAGGGATATTTTTGTAGGAGTATTATTAAGTTGTTCAATGAGATTATACTCCTTCCCACTATGCACAGTTAAACGAGGATTACTAGGAAAAATTGGATTAGGCAAAGGTAAGGCTGTCAGGGTTGGTTGTTGTGGTTGCAGGTTATTTCTAGTGTTGTATGTATGAGCAACAGTATTATGACTTGGTTGCTGCAAAACATTATTCTTAGGTGGATAAAGGATAAACTCAATCTTGTTTTTAGGTTGAGATTTATGCGAAGGTGGATAAAGGATGAGTTGAGGTTGAATCACGTTAACTTCTCTTATTTTTGGTATCTCATAACAAGCCTTAGTGGATGAACCTTGTGAGATGAAGTCCTCAAGGGCTTCATCTAACATATCAAAGTCATCACTACTAAAAGGCTTGAGGGTTAAGTTAACTTTGTTTGGTTTATGTTCTTCATTACAAGCCTTAGTGGATGATCCTAGTGAGAGGAAGTCCTTAAGGGCTTCATCTAACATGTCTAAGTCATCACTACTAAAGGGATTGGATAATATGGTTTTTTGAAATGTAAGCATTTTTTGAATTGTTTCTTTTGATGTTTTTAGTTTTTAGTTTTTGTTTTCTAATGAATTTGGTCTAAGTGAACTAGGATTTAATGCTGAAAATGAAAATTGCAAAAATCTAATGCTATACATAATTGCCATGAATGTAATTATGCTATTTCTAATGACTTCAATGTAATAGAAAGCAACTAAAATGAAAATGAAAAATAACAGAGGCAAACAAAAGCTTAAAAACTAGCAATTTAACTCTAAAAACAACAATGCAAAATTTGTAGTAGGACTAATTCGCCCAAGGTGGCGAATGAGTCCTAGTAGGGGCTTTTTTCAATATTTAAAAAAAAAAATTGATTGCTTTTTATGTTTGCTATGTTGTACATGACCTAGATCTAGGATGCTAATGTAGATTTTTTTTTATTTTCAAGTAAATTAAGTGCAATAATGCAAGCTAAATGAACTTTTCACTAATGCAAAATTTGAAACCCTAGAATGCAAATTAACCAATGCAAAACCTAATGCAATGTTAATGCAAGCTAAATCTAGGATGTAAAGGCACTCCAAATCAGAAATATGATTCTCTAAATGCAGGTTCACCAAAATAAAAAGATGAAAATAGGGGTCTCTTTTTCACTTCTAGGGTTTAGGACCTAAAAGGAGAGAGGCTATTTCCAACCTTTCACTCAAGAACAAACCCTTGAAATTCCAATACAAAGGAGATTGAAATCTAGAAAAGGGGATATCCTAGGGATTGAATGAGATCTAATGAGGGGTTCACCACCAAGTGTAAACTTGGAAAAGACAAAGAAATGCAAAACACAGTGTGATATGCAAACAAATACTAAATGACCTATAAAAATGAACAAATTGTAATGAAAAGATATAAAATTGAAAGTTTGCACCTGGAAACCTTGAAGTGATTGGAAATGGCCCTAAAATTTTGGAAATTCTAAATTTTTGACTGACTGGGACTCATTCACCAATTTGGGTGAATCAATCCCAGATCAAGGTCTCTACATGGGAGTTTGTTTCGAGAAAAAGAGTATTGGAATCTACAAACAGATATGGAAAATAACTACAGTGGGACTCATTTTCCACTATTGGTGAATCAACCTCATTCCACTTATTCATAAATTGAAAACTTTGATTTGCACTCCAACACCTGCTCTTTCCTTCTAACTTGAGTTTTGGATCCGAGTCTACGAAAAACACCTACAAAACAAAATTCAACTTTATTTGCTAATGGGGGGTTTTCCTTGGTCAAACCCCTAGTTTGGTAATTAAACCTTGATAAGAATGATGAAATGTGCATAAAACCCGAGCCTTAAGTGTGTCTAAGACTAAGAAATCTGAAATGTGATGCAATCCTATTCTAATGTGTAAGAATATGATGCAATGATCGAAATGTAAAGATGAGTAACTCACTTGTGATGATCTCTAATCACCCCAAGTGAGCTCTAATGAAGCTTGTACATTCCTTAGGGTGAATGTAGAGTGACAATGGAAGATGGAATCACTTACAATACAAGTCTTTAGGCTTCGCTTGATGGCTAGTTGCATCTCCCCAACCTAGAATCGATCATGATTCACCATAGACATCCATGATCAACCCTTGAAAATACTAGACCTTGATTGAAAGTGGGCTAGTGAAGACCTATAAAAATGCTTTAATGTTGCTCCAATGCTTCAACTTTACTTGCTTGTGGAATTAGAATGCTCTTGTGAAACATTTATTAATGCTTGACTCTTGAAAATGATTGCTCAAAGTGCTTAAAGTATGCTTGGATTGCTCAGATTATGAAAAATGACTTAGAAGGTTTCTTTTATAGGGATTTACAACTAATTGACCATTATTTAGATCTCAAAGGCCGACATTCACCAAAAACTTGAATTAAATTGATGAATTCCCGCTCAAATTTGAAAAAGACCCCAAAGGGGACTCATTCACCACACTTGGAAAATGGTTCCCACCTAAGGGGACTCATTCGCCTAAGGTGGCGAATGAGTCCTACCTTAGCTTTTTGAGGTGGGTTTTCGGGTTTTTTAGTGTTTTGGATGATTTTATATGATTTTTGAGTGAAATGAGCCTCAAGATCCAAAATAATGGGTCTTAAGGGCCTATAAAAGGTGATTTTAAATGGTATTTAATGCAGGGGTGCCAAAATAAGTCCAAATTAAGTGTGAAATTGCCTCTTTTTTCAAGAGTGCATAATTTTCTACACTACAAAATGAATCTTACTAGATCATATGTTGGACAAAAATTAATTTTTAGTTGGAAATACTTAAATTCAATTGTGCTAAGAAGTTTGACGAAAGTGTGACACAATTTTTTACTTTTACCCATGTTTCTCACCTTTTTGGATACTCACCCAACAGACAACCTATAGTTTCATTGTCTTTGAGTGAGCATTTTTTTTTGGAAAAATAGCTTAGATTTGATCCACAACATGTGGGATAAACGGTCAAATCTTGATCCACCCCTTTTGTTTTTATTTTCTTTTTCTTTTCTCTTTGTCTTTGGTAGTGCATGCTTATACCTTGTTAGTGCTCCTTATATCATTTTTCATGTGTGCTCTTTTGTGTGCATGTTGGATTTCCATAGGATTTTGATCCTAAGGTCTTGCGTAACCCTCTTAACCATTTCCATCCTATTCTACTAGAATCGGTACATTTGAACCCCTCTTGATGTGTATCTCATCTAATTTAGTGTGAGTTTGAAGAAAGTTCCTCCTCTCACTAAAGTGTGGGATAACTATAGTGTCAAAAAATGTCACCTGTTACATTTTCACACTTGTTTGGGCCCTCCCTATTAAATTAAGTATAATGTTGCCTTGATTTAGTGTTGTAATGTGTTTAACACATTCACATTAGGTCTTGGTCCCTTGTAAACTAAATGGACTTAGTAGTGCCTTATTTAGGGTGTTGTAAAGTGTATCATAACACTTTGACACTAATTTAGGGTTTTCATTATTATTTGGGCTTCTTTATGTCTTATTTGGCCTTATTTTGCATCCACACGCATTAATTAATGCATCTTCCAAGGATAATCCCAACAAATATGTAAGGACCAATCATAAATTAATGTTTCTAGATTGTGTGGCCTAGATTTATTGATCTTGGACTCATACACCACCTTGGTCATATGGGTCCCACCTAATTTTCAGGTCCCTAATTTGGATTTCACATAAATCTAAGCTTTTCTTGAAAAATATGTCCCATAGCCTAGCTTAATGGGACTCATATGCCATTTCTAGTGTATGAGTCTCATGTGGCTTAAAATTAAATTGAATTCAAATTATTGGTAGGATTTTATCCTCCTAGATCTGATCTCGACTTGTAGTATTGTAATTTCAGGAAATTTTCCATAAACAAGTATAAATACAAGCTGATTTCACTCATTTTGAACCTAACAAGCAATCAAGTGATCTAGCAAGTTGAATAAGCATCCTTATATAAAATTTTAGTTTACAAGAGAATTTAAGAGTCTTCAAATGATGATTATGAAGTGTTTTGGAGCATTATTCAATTATCAAGCATCATGTCAAAGTCATCATGCAACATGCTTGTTTTTGAGCTAACATTTGTGATGTAGGGTTTTATGATTCAAGAAAGCATTCAATTCATGATCCATATCATTCTAGCAAGAATCAAGATCCACATCCATTGGAGCCACTTCATACATGTTTGTAGTATTTTATTCCTAGGGTTTGGTGAGTTACAAAATATCATTTTGTTCATTCATCATTCCTCCTTTCCATTTGATTTTATTACAAGGTTTGATTACCAAAATAGGGGTTGACCAAGGTAAACCCTTTTCCACTAACAAAAAAACAATTTTCCCTCTATTTAGTGCATGATTTGCATATCTAGGTTGAAGACCCTCTAAGGAGCAGGGTTGGAAAGAAGTCATAATTGAAATTTTTTTCCAAGTTTCCACCTTATTTAGAAGATCATTAAAAGACCTCTATAGAGCATAATTCAACAATTTAGATCCAGGAATCAGGTTGAGAGGAAAAAGTGGAGATTGAAGAGTAGATTCAAATTTTGATCCTTTTAAAAATCCACGAATGATTGATATGCCACTTCTAGTGTATGAGTCCTAGTACATTGAAATTTGCAATTTTTAGGAGTTCCAAACTTGTCTCTGTCAAATTTTTGTTCCTACCTAGAAACCCTAATCTCAGACTAAATCACCCAACCAGGTGTATGATTCCCAATGTGCATTAAATTCAACATTTTCAGCATTTTAGGTCTTTGATCAAGTTGCTAACAGGTTTCCAAGTGCCCCTCTGGGTATGTGGAGGATCATCATGGAAAAAATAGGCCCTTAAGTGGTGATGAAAATTCAAAAAATCAGAGTTAGGCAACTTGATGTAAAAATTTGAATAAGTTATCTATATTATTTCAAAAATATGTAAGAACAGAATTTGTAGCAAATTGAATGTAGTTTCTAAAATACTAGGTTTATTTATAAAAAACAAAAAAATCTATTTGGTGAAAATTTGAAATTTCAATGCAACAGTACTTAAATTTCATGGAAAAAATAAGTAGGTGTATGTCTGACCACCCTAACCACATTAAAATGATAATATTTTTTAATAATATTTTAGATATAAGTATAGGATTCATGTCTCAATGTGATGCATATTTTTTTGTAATTTTTTTCCAATTAAATCATTAATTATGAATTTTTTATTACAACTTTTGAAAAATATAAAAAATCGTATGTCTGACCACCTTAACCTAGTCAAAAATTCATGAAATTCAATTATTATTTTTTTAATTCTATAGTATATGAAGCATAGAATGTGACAAATGTTTCAGATTGAAAAAATGTGATACTGTTTGAAAGCTATAGATGTCTTTCAATCAGCCTATCAATCAGGATTTAGTCGTAATTCAAATAGAAAATGAATAATAATTATTTGTTAAATTCAAAGTAAAGCATAATTTATGTTGGTGGAAAGCTGAGAATCTCCTTTAAAAACCCTTTTCGTTTCATCAATTTTGGGTAAAACAAAAGTCATCAGCCACATGGGCCATCATATCACTTAAATATCGCCACTTTTGGCCCATCATGATCCTGCACATACCCCTTTGTACTTCTCTAGTTTTCTATTTTGTTTTGCATACATTTCTAGGTCATCTATTTAAGTTTGGAACGTCATTAGGTTTTGATATAAGATCTTGCATATTACTTATCTTTCCAATCCCTAGCTCGATGGTGAACCCCCTTTTAGTCATTAATCATACCCTAGGATAGCCTATTGCATATCTCTTTCCCTCATTCCTTCCTTGGATTGAGATCTCTAGGGTTTCCTTGAATGAAAAGAGAAGAAAACTTCTTGTTCTATGTGGTCTAGTGCAGGATCATGGGGGTCCAAACTAGGCCCTTAAGTGGGAATAAAATTTAGAAAAATAGAGTTAGGAAACTTGACATAAAAATTTGAATAAGTTATGAGCATAATTTGAAAAATATGTAACAACAAAATTTGTGAAAATTGAATGTAGTTTCTAAGATACTATTCCTTTTCTAGAAAAAAGTAAATCTATTTGGTGAAATTTTGAAATTTCAATGTAGTAGAACTAAATTTTCAGGAAAAAAGTAAAAGTGGGTGCATTTCTGACCAACCTAAGTACAAGAAAAATAATTGGTTATGATTTCTTTATTAAATTTTTTTAAAAATATTCAAAAAAAAATTTCTAACCACCATAACTTGGTCAAAAATTTATGAAATTTAATTTTTCTTTTTTTTAATCCTATAGTATGGGAAGCGTAGAATGTGTTGTATTTTTCAGATTCAAAACATATGCAATTTTTTAAGAATTATAGATAGTTTTCAATCAACTTATCAATGAGGACTTTAGTTAGAATTTATGAAAAAAATCATTAATAATTGCCTATTTAATTCCAAAAAAGGCATATCTTATATCTTTGGAAAGCTAACAATTTTCTAAATAAACCCTTTTCGTTTCATCAAACTTTGATGAAAAAAAGTTGCTAGCCACTTTTTTGTCATATCACCACTTTTTGGACCCCCATGATCTTGCAGTCACCCATGTCCTAAACTATAGAGCAACAATTTTCCACCTTTCATTTTGGTGAACCTGCATTTAGAAAATTTCATTTTTTGATTTGGAGTGCATCATAGTCCTAGATTTATCTTGCATTAACATTGCATTAGTTAATTGGAATTCTAGGGTTTCTAAATCTTGCATTAATGAAAGTGCACATAGGTTGCATTTTTTCATCTTGCATCATTGAATATCATCTGAAATATGCATTTGCACTTAGAGATGATGATTGCAGTGGTGGAGTGTTGGCACATTGAGACCTCCTAATTCCACCTTCCCACTAGAGAGGCAATCATTACTCTAGATGATGTATGGCACATTTTGTGGGTCCCCATTCACATGGAGAGGGTGATCTATGACACAAAAACGAGCCATGATTTGATTTTCAATGTGCTCAAGGTGGACACAATCTAGGTTGACAACCACTAGATAGACCTACGATGTTAGATTTGACATTGGTTATTGGAGCTTTGATCAACAAAGTACTGGTTCTCGATAGATGAGGTAGAGGTTTTAGCTTTGTAAGCAAGCATGGTTTAGAGGATGAAACTTTATGCTTAGGGCCTAGTTACCCTTGCTTCATTGTACCATTATATGCATCAAGTCATTTACCTGAGGGGTGGGCTATAGGGGTTGGCATCACTCTTCTGCATATTTGGGCATGGGAGCACATTGTTGTTCTATAACCTATTATTACACTTATCAAAATGGATCCTAATCAACCTATTTTTTATAGATACAGAGCCATGAATAGCCTACAACACATAGGTACCATAGGCATCACTTATTAGAGGTGAGTGATCAATGGCATGACCATTTTTAGATAGAGGCCTTGGATCTAGACCCATCCCTAGTATAATGACTAGGAGTAGTTATTCTTTTCTTGTTATACGAGGTACATTCTGGGGAAAGAGAATACCATGGTAGATAGGTACTTGTTCGATCAAGTTTCCAAGTAGTTCGAGGAGGTTCAAGATGTAGTGTAGCCTACTTACAGGGCCATATTCGCATAGACTATCCAATAGACTATCTAGGGACAACAGGTCCCACCAACAAGTGGCTATTTACAATTTTAGAGCACTTGTACCACAACCATGGGTTTATATCAGAGATTTTTATGATGTAAGAACTACACATGCTTATGATGCATAGTTTCTTCAACATTCCCTGATATGATTGACTGATCTAATCAAGGGATAGATTCCCAGGAGGGGGACAGGACAGAGGTAGATTAGAGGATAGGGGAGAGAATAGTATCCTCCTCAACAACCTCCACAAGATGGGAATGACATATAGGTTCCTAGAGATGGACACCACCACCAATAGTAGGATCAGGGTGTTGACCAGTAGCTAGTGGTGGGACAATTGTTAGGACGGGTTCCTTTGATACATCCATTGAGATAGGAACCACCACCATAACCACTACACCAACATAAGTAGCATCAAGGATAGTGTCTCAACACATGAGACACATATTTAGGCTCTCACTATTGAGACAGATAGACTTAGGTAGGAACAGGACCAAATGCTCAAGCATGTGCAATAGGTTATAGGTGAGTGTGACCAAGAGAGACAACATGTGCAATAGTTGACCATATAGTTGGACCAAGAGATAGGTTGTAAACAATAGTTAGAGGCTATTGATATTTAGATTTAGAGTCAGGTCGTATCTGCACATATGTATGGTAAGGCTATGTGGAGGCCACTTATTATAGGACCTTGTACTACAAAGACATTCCTCCTCACTAGTGAGCCAGATTTTTTGTAGAGGATTAGAGTGGAACCCAATGACTTAGGAGGTGCACCTTTAGTTCACTAGCAACCTTTGGGTAGCAGCCATCAACAACCCTCGATGGGACATTAGCATCAATACCATCATGAGGATTGGTAGAGTAGAGGATAGCTCTATGCTTATAGACACATTTTTTATGTACAACCATAATATGGAAATGTATATACATTCATTGGCTAATTTTTGATAGCCTCATGTATACCCATTTTGATGATATTACACATTGATTCATATTTTTTTGTATCATGATAGTTACATTTTGATGATGATATATATATGAGATAATTCGATGTGGAACTTTATGATGTGATGTTTCTTTATTTCATTCTTTATGATCATGTATAGATGCATATGTTATGCTATGGATGAGTACCCTTATTTATGCATATGATGTGGTATTATATGGATGTATACAATGCAATGGCTTATGAATGCAATGTGATGCATGATTTACTTTCTTTTTTAGTATATTTCTAAAATGATATGTTATGATGATGCAAAATTTTCATGCTATGAGATGGATGCATTTATTTTTGTGTATTTTCTATGTGATAATGACATGGTATGATTATGATTATGATTATGATTATGCAAGATGTATGTATGTTGATGGTTTGTGGATGTAGGATGGATGCATTTATTATTTTTGATGACTGTAATGATACCATGTTAGTATGGAAAGAAGATAGAAGAATAGAATGGATTAACCATTTATTTTGAGATTGATTCAAAATTCCAACAAGCCTATGATTTATCAAGGTATTATTAGATATGGTGATGAGATTGATGATTTGCTTGTTTCAGGGATTGAGATACTTCATCATTTCATTCCTTACTTTTGATATAACACATAGATACAATGCATCAAGGTATTGATAAACAGGATGGCATTGTATCTAATGTGATGGAATTTGACTTTTCAAACAAATAGGATCATCCTTACTCGCACCTGAAATATGAAAAAAAAATTGGAATGTAGTTTAGAAGTTTAGAACATTTCAAACCAAAGCATACACAATAGCCAACAATTTATTCAAAATTACCTCCCTACACACAACAAAGAAAGTATTTTCCAAGGTTATATTATAAGAACATCCAACAAGAATAGTGAACAAAAGACAATGATTGATGCCCCATTCCTTTCTCTCTAGATTATTTTGATAGACATCATTGAGAGGTTCTTGGAATGAGTCAATAAGATAAATCATAAGAAAATATCAATATGAACAAATATTCAATGTTATTCATAGCCCTTGCTAAACTGACATAACAAAAGTGATTTTCGATGATGATTTCCATTATAGGAAGGATGCATCCTAGGAAATTCTTATCATATTTTTTGACTAAGACTAATTTTTTGATAAGCCATCAAAATCCTAGCTATTTGTTAGCCCCTATGGGATCCATTCACCACTTTGGGCGAATAAGTCCCATCCAGGTGGGACTCATTTGCCCAGGATAGCAAATGAGTCCCATTTGAGCTATTTTCAAGGTTTGAGTAGGAAAAACTGGGTTTTAAGTTTAAATTTCTTCCATGTCGGCCTTGAGGATCAAATTAACAGTCATTTGAGTGGCTTTCCTATATAAAAAATATTTCAAATCCTCATTTCACATAAGCAAAATCAAGCATTCATGTCATCAAGTCAAGCATTGAAGAGTTAAGCAATCCAAGTCTTCACAAGGTCATCAAGATAGCTTTCAAGATCAATTTTAAGGCATTCAAAGGTAGATTCTTCATCAATTGTTGTAGCAATTCAAGATCCATCATCATGCAAAGGTTCTCATTGCATTATTTCATGTTCATGCTTCATTATTTTATTTCATCATTTGGTTTAATCACCTAAAAGGGGTTTGACCAAGGCAAACCCCTATTCCCTAACAATCAACACTTTTTCTCTTTCTCTTTGTGTGATTGTAGATTTAGGTGCTTTGAAGACTTGAAGATCATTGAGGATTAGGTTGCAATCTTGTTGGATTTTTACCCTTATTTGCAAGGTCATAATATTCACTAAAAGGTCACTTACAACCCCAAAATTAGAGTTTTGAATTTGGGAACCTGAAGGAGTAGATTGAGCAAACTAAGAGGAACAAAATCAAGTTTGGAACTTCTAGAAAATCATAAGTGGATTAATTCACCACTATTGGTGAATGAGTCCCACTGCATAAGCCTGACAGAGATTTTTACAAATCCGGATACCCTTTTGGTAGAAACCTGTTCATGCACATTTTCCTAGAAACTAGATTAATTTTCCCAGCTTGGCGAATGAGTCCCAGTCAACCTTGACAACAAATTTTTTAGTGATCCAGACCTTCATTTAGTCATGTTCAGTTTCCTAGGTTCACACTTTCTATCTTATAGTTTTTTGTTTCATTTTGTTCATCTTTCTATGTCATTTAGAGTTAGATTACATTTAATTAGTGTTTTGCATTTCATATTACATTTCATTGTATTTTCTAGGTTTACACTTGGTGTTGAACCCCTCATTAGATCATTTTCAATCCTTAGAACAACCCTCTTGCAATATTTCTTGCTCCTTTGCAAAGAAATCTCAAGGGTTTATTTTTTAGTGAAAGTTTGTGAAAGTTACCCCTTCTTAGGCCCAAAACCAAGGGTGGAGGAAGATGAAGGCAATTTTCCACCTTTTAGATATGAATGTTATTAACTTGTTTACTCAGGACCAAGACTTTAGATTTTCACATTTAGGTTTTCACTTCACGAATTTTCATGCTTGTTTCTACAGGGTTTACAAAAGGTTGAAAGTGACAATTGATTTATTATGAATGTAAGGTTATCGTGAGTGAAAGCGAAATAGGATGGGTAGTTTTGATTTTTTTTGGAATATTTCAATGTTTTAGATATTTTTTCAATGTTTTAGAGGTTATTTTTTTATCTTTTCGAGTGTATGTGGATGTTTAGGTTTTCAGGATATATGAGGTTGTTTAGTATTTTTGAAAATTTTATGAGTGTTTTTTGTGTTTTCAAGTTTTTCAAATATTTTTATGTTTTCTGAGTTAGACCAAGACCTAAGGGGAAACTATCCTAGCACCTTAGGGGATCGTTAGTGATGGCCTTGCCTATGTTATACACACAGATATGACATAGTTCAACTGACTTTGACTAGTAGCCATTTATTGATGAGATATGAACATTGATGGATTGTTAGATTATTGTGATAGACTCGTAAAAGACTAGCCTAATGCATCTTGGGAGCACATAGATGATGGCATTTCCTATGTTCAAGCTTAGAGACAACATAGTTCGATAACCATATTTTTTATTTTTTTGACTTTTTGACTTGTTTATAAATTTTGATGTGATTTGGATGTTTTTGGTGTTTTCAAGATGTTTTGAATGTTTTAAAAATTTCACTGTACAATTTTTTAGATTTTTTTTTAGATATTTGATGATTTTGCAAGTGTTTTTGAATTTTGATATTTTGAAATGTTTTACATTTTTTGAAATAACCTTAAAGGGATATACAAAAACCTGATCTGATGCAAGTATAGACAAATTCCTCCACTGTGATGTGATAGACTACCTCGATATGGGTAGGAAAAAACTAACCTTAGGAATGTGCCAAGTATTACTAAAGGGGAACATGATACTTGCATAATATCTAGCTATGAAATGGATGCAGATGGGTGATGGAATAAATAGTATAATAAGATGAAGGATGAATGTGATGGGTAGCAAATCAGGAAAAGTTGGAGAGTCAATGATGGATGGATAGTGCTTATTTAAGCAAGGTGCCTGTTGGAGTCACCAAAAAAGTAACCCTTCTACTTTTTCTAACTTTTCCAGGCCCTCCTTATGATTTTGGCTTAAAGTTACCTTAATTTAATGTTGTAATGTGGATAACACATTCACATTAGGTCTAGGGCCCTTGTGAACTAAAAGGATTCAATGGTATCTTATCTAAGTGTTGGAACACACTTTCACACTTTTCTAAGGTCTTGGTAATGTGTTTCACCTAAATAACCTCTTTTCATCATTTACCAAACCTTATTTCAAAGTGTTGTAAAGTGTTGCAATAGAATTTTACACTTTTCTAGGTTTGTCATTAATAATTGGGCTTTTTTATGCTTTAATTGGCCCCATTTTGCATCCATAGGCCTTATTTATGTGTGTTTTTGAGAATAATCCCAACAAATATCATTTAAGATATCAAAATCCCAAAACCCACCTTAAATTCCTAAGGTGAGACTCATTTTCCATTTTGGGTGAATGAGTCCCCTTAGGTGGGACCCATTCGCCCAAGATGGTGAATGAGTCCCCTTTAGCTCAAAATTTAAATTTAATTTTGATTTTCGATGGGTTTTTATTCTCTAAGATCTGAGGTCAACCTATAGTGTTGTAATTTCGGGAATTATTACATAATTGAGTATAAATACAAGGTTCTTTCTCTCATTTTCACACCTAGCATTCAAGTATTCATACATATAGTTCACAAGAGAATTTGAGCATTCACAAAATCATTCAAGGAATTTTAAGGGCAGGTTATCAAGCATTCAAGAGAATTTTCAAGTGTCTTTCATCATGTCAAAGATTGTTTGCATCATATTGTTTTAGAGCTAGCTATTGTGATGTACGATTTTGTGATTCAAGTAAGCATTGCATTCAAGATCTATCAACATCAAGCTAGAGTCCAATTCTACATCCATTGGAGCCATTACTTACATGTTTGCAACATATTACTACAAGGGTTTGGTGAGTTGCAACATTTTCTTTTGTTCATTCATCATTCTCTTTCCATATTTCATTCTATTTCAAGGGTTTAATTCCCAACAAGGGGTTTGACCAAGGAAAAACCCTATTCACTAACCCCACGACATTTTTCCCACTTCTTGTATGTAATTTGTAGAGGTAGATTATGGATTTTCCAAGGAGTTAAGTTTATAAAATTTTACAAATCCCTACAAGTTGTCAAAGTTCTCACTAAGACCTAGGAGAAGCTTGGAGAAGGTCTACAAGCTAAATTTTGCAGTTTTGGACCTGGATCTGAATTAGGAACAGAAGAGAAGACTAAGAGCTGCATAATTTAGTTTTGAAATTCCAAAAGTCTAGGAGTGGACTGATTCACTACTATTGGAAAATGAGTCCAACTATAATTGTCTATCAGGGATTTTTGCAAATCTGAGTACCCATTTGTCTAAAACCTGTTCTAGCATAGTTTACCCAAAATTGGACTAATTCACCTAGCTTGGCATATGCATCCCAGTTAGCATTAGTAATAGATTTTTCAGGATTCCAGACCCCCATTCTTCCTTCTTCAATTTCCCAGGTGCACATTTCCAATTTCATAGTTTTCTGTTACATTTTACTTGTATTTCTAGGTCATTTTGAATATCACACTATGTTTTCCAACATTTTGTCTTTTCCAAGTTCACTTGGTGGTGAACCCCTTTTACTATATTCAACCCCTAGGTCAACTCTATTGTTAGATTTCAATCTCCTTTGCATTAAAATCTCTAGGGTTATCCTTGGGTGGAACCTTTGTGAAGTGGGAATAACACTAAAACCATCTCTTTCACCAACATATTCCATTTTTAGAGCTTCCACCTATTTGCTAGGTTTTTACCAAGGTAGTTCCTCAAAGCACCACCAAAGTGGTTTTCACTAGAGGATTATTTTTTTCTTTACTATTTTCAATACTTTTTCTTTGGTAAGTGCATGGATATGTTACACAATTTTGGTGCCAAATTGCAAAAAAAACTTGTAACAAGCCATAATTGCACTCACCAAACTTGGTGCTCGCCAAATGGCTTGAATTTTGCAATGAATGTTTGTGAACTCTTTCTTCTTCTCTTTCTCTTCATGACTTTTGGAATGAATTTTTCTAACCTCTTTCATTTTCTCTTTCTCTACCAGGGAAACTATATACATGAAATAAACATTTAAGCATAAGTTGACATTTACATATGGACATTTACTTTCCTATACTTTAAGTTATATTTAATGTATATAATTTTATGATTTTTGAGATTGGTTTTTAATCTCTAGGAGTTATAATGCAAATTCTAGTTTTTGGAAGATCTTAAAAAATTTAAACAGTCAAATTTCAGTAATCAACATGTCAAATTCAGTAATCAGGAGGTCAAATTTTAGTAGTTATCAAGTTGTATCATCTTTCTCTCTCACTCTCTCCTCTCTACTCTCTATCTCTCCACTCCATATCCCTCTCTCCCTTCCTCTTTCTCTCCCATCTCTCTCACACACACCCCTCTATCTGCTCCCTACATCTACCTCCCTCCCTCTCCTCTCTACTTCTCTATATCTCTTCTCTCTCTACATCTCCTTCCCTCTCTACTTATATTTATCTCCTCCTCTTTGCCTACCTCTCCCTCCATCACTTTGTATCTCACCTATGTCTCCCTCCCTACCTCTTTCCTTCTCTACTCTCTATCTCTCCTCTCCCTCCCTCTACCTACATCTCTCTCTCACTCTCTATCCCTCTATTCCCTCTTCTCTCTCTCTCTCCTCTCTATCTCATAATTCTCTCTCCCTCCCTCTCACTCTCTCCTCTCTATCTCACCACTCTCTCTATCTCTCCTCTCTCTCAAACCTCTATCTCCCTGCCTAAGACTCCCTCTCTCCCTCCTTACCTCTCTAATTCTCTTTCTCTCCTCTCCCTCCCTCTCTCAACCTTACCCTCCCTCCCCTTCTTTTTGTCTCTCCTCTGAATCTCTCTCACTATTTTCCCTCCCTCCCCCCTCTTTCTCTCTCAATCACTCATTTTCTCTATTTCACCATTCTATCTCTCTCACTCACACACACACCTCTATCTCCCTCCCTAGCTCTCCCTCCCCCATCCCCTCTACTCTCTATCTCTCCTCTATCTTTCCCTCTTTATATTACCTCTCCCTCCATCACTCACTCTCTCCATCCCACTCTATCTCACCTATGTCTCTGTCCCTACCTATTTCCCTCTCTACTCTATATCTCTCATCTCCCTTCCTCTACCTACCTCTCTCTCTGTCTCTCCATCCCTCTCTTTATCTCTCACTCTCTCCTCTCTATCTCACCATTATCTCTATCCCTACCTCTCACTCCCTCCTCTCTAAATCACCATTCTCTCTCTCCCACTTTCCCCCCTCTCACTCCCTCTTCTCTAAATCACCATTCTCTCTCTATCCCACTTTCCCTCCTTCCCTCTCTATCTCACATATCCCTTTCTACCTCTCCCTCCCTCCAACCTCCCTCTTTCTCTGTATCTCTCTTTATCATTCTCTCCTTACCTCTCTACTCTTTATCTCACAACTCTCTCCATCTCATTATCCCTCCTTCCCTCTCTCCCTCCTATCCCTCCCTCTCCCTTTCCCTCTCTACCTACCTACCACTCTCTTTGTCTCTCTTTCCCTCCCCCCTCTTTCTCTCTTACTCTCTCCTTCCCTCTCTACTCTCTATCTCTCCCCCTTCCATCTCTACTATGACTCCCCCTTCCTCTCTCCCCTCATTTTTATCTCCTCTCACTCTCTCTCCCTCTCACACACACTCACCTTTATCTCCTACTTTCCTCTCCCTCCATCCCTCCACTCTCTACTTCTCTCTATATATCATCTCTCTTTACATCTCCTTCCATATCTATTTATATTTATCTCCCCTCTCCCTCTCTTTACCCACCTCTCCCTCCATCATTCTATATCTCAATTGTGTCTCCTCCCTACATATTTCCCTCTCTACTCTCTATCTCTCATCTCCCTCCCTCTACCTCTCTCTCTACCCCTTCTCTCTCTCTCACACACACACACACTCACCTCTATCTCCTCCCTACCTATCCCTCCCTCCCCTCTCTACTTCTCTCTATCTCTCCTCTCTCTACGCCTCTTTCCCTCTCTACATATATTTATCTCCCCTTTCCTCCCTACCTCTCCCTTCATCACTGTGTATCTCACCTATGTTTCCCTACCTACATAGGGTTGAGGGATTAAGGGTTGAGGGTTAAGAATTGAGGGTTGAGGTTTTATTGTATTAGAGGGTAGGGAGGGTAGAGGGTTTAAGGGTTTAGGGTTTAAGGGTTGAGGATTTAAGGTTGAGGGTTGAGGGTTGAGGGTTGAGGGTTTAAGGGTTGAGGGATTAATGGTTGAGGGTTAAGGGATTAAGGCAGAGATTTTACTTGGGTTTAAGGGTTTAAGGGTTGAGGGTATAGGGTTGAGGGTAGAGGGTATTGGGTTCAGGGTAGAGGGTAGAGGGTTTAAGGGTTTAGTGTTTAAGGGTTAAGGGTTGAGGGTTGAGGGTTTAGGGTTTATTATTTAAGGGTTTAAGGGTTGAAGGTATAGGGTTGAGGTATTAGGGTAAAGAGGGATGGAAGGATGGGGGGAGAGATGGAGGGAGAAGTGATATAGAGAGGAGAGAAAAGGAGGGAGGGACATAGATATATGAGGGTTGATGATCTAATGTATAGGGTAGAGGGTTTAGAATTGAGGGTATAGGGTTGAGGACATATAGGATTGATGGTTTAGGGTAGAGGATATTGGGTTGAGGGTAGAGGGTAGAAGGTTTAAGGGTTTAGGGTTGAGGATTTAGGGTAGAGGGTAGAGGGTTTAGGGTATAGGTTTTAGGGTATATGGTTGAAGGATTAGGGTTGAGGGTCCAATGTATAGGGTAGAGGGTATAAGGGTTGAGGGTTTAGGGCTTAAGGTTTGAGGGTTTAGGGATTAAGGGTTGAGGGTTGAGAATTAAGGGTTGAGGGTTTAATGTATAGGGTAGAGGGTAGAGGGTTTAAGGGTTAAGGGCTGAGAATTTAAGGTTGAGGGTAGAGGCTTGAGGGTATAGGGTTGATGGATTATGGTTGATGGTCCAACATATAAGGTAGAGGGTATAGGGGTTGAGGATTTAGGGTTTAAGGGTTGAGGGTTGAGAGATTAGGGTAGAGATTTTAATTGGGTTTAAGGGCTTAAGGGTTGAGGGATTGATGTTGATGGTAGAGGGTATTGGGTTGAGGGTAGAGGGTTTAAGGGTTTAGGGTTTAAGGGTTGAGGGTTGATGGTTTTGGATTTAGGGTTGAGTGCTTAAGGGTTTAAGGGTTGAGGGTATAGGATTGAGGGATTAGGGAAGAGAGGGAGGGATGGATGGAGGGAGAAGTGAGATAGAGAGAAGGAGAGAAGAGGAGGTAGGGACAAAGATAGATGAGGGTTGGGGATCAAATGTATAGGGTAGAGAGTTGAGAATTGAGGGTATAGGGTTGAGGACCTATAGGGTTGATGGTTTAGGGTATTGGGTTGAGGGTATAGGGTCGAGGGATTAGGGTTGAGGGTAGAGGGTAGAAGGTTTTAGGGTTTAGGGTTTAAGGGTTTATGGTTGAGGGTTTAGGTTTGAGGGTAGAGGGTTTATGGTATAGTTTTGAGGGATTAGGGTTTAGGGTCCAATCTATAGGGTATAGGGTAGATGGTAGATGGTATTGGGTTGAGGGTAGAGGGTAGAGGGTAGAGGGTATAGGGTTGAGGGATTAGGGTTTAGGGTATATGGTATTGGGTTTAGTTTAGAGGGTAGAGGGTAGAGGGTTTAGGGTAGAGGGTTAAGGGATTAATGGTTTAGGGTTTAAGGGTTAAGGGTTAAGGGTAGGTGGTAGAGGGCTAAGGGTAGAGGAGAGAGAGATAAAGAGAGTGAGTGAGTGAGAGAGAGACCTAGGAAAGGGAGAGTGGGTAGGAGGGAGAGGCTTGAGAGAGAGAGGGAGGGGTAAGGGTAGACGGTAGAGGGTTTAAGTGTTTAGGGTTTAGGGTTAAGGGTAGAGGAGAGAGAGATATAGGGACTGACTAAGAGAGAGAGAGACCTGAGAGAGGGAGAGGGGATAGGAGGGAAAGGTTTGAGAGAGAAAGAGGGAGGGAGTGGGAGAGAGATAGAGGAAGGTAGGGTTAAGGGTAGAGGGTAGAGGGTAGAGGGTAGGGGGAGAGAGATATAGGGAGTGAGTGAATGAGAGATACCTGAGAGAGGGAAAGTGGGTATGAGGGAGAGACTTGAGAGAGAGAGTTAGGGAGTGGGAGAGAGATAGAGGGAGGCAGGGTTAAGGGTATATGGTTTAACATTTAAGAGTTTAGGGTTTAGGATTAGGGGTAGAGGGGAGAGATAGAGGGAGTGACTAAGAGAGAGAGATACTTGAGAGAGGGAGAGGGAGTAGGAGGGAGAGTCTTGGGGAGAGAGAGAGGGAGGACAGATAGAGGGAGGGTAGAGGGCAGAGGGCTTCCTAAGGGTTGGGCAGATTGTTAAGGTTTAATGGCAAAGGGAGAGAGATAGTATGAGAGAGAGAGACACCCAAGAGAGGGAGAAGGGGTAGGAGGGAGACTCTGAGAGAGAGATGGAGGACTGGGGAGAGATGAGGGTAGAGGGTAGAGGGCTCATGTTTAGGGCTCAAGGCTAAGGTTAAGGGCAGAGGGAGAGAGATAGAGGGAGTGAGTTAGAGAGAGACCTGAGAGAGGGAGAGAGGAGGTAGAGGGAGAGAATTGAGAGAGAGAGGGAGGGAGGAGAGACATAGAGGGTAGAGGGTAGAGGGTGAGGGTTTAATGGGTTTAGGTTAAGGGTAGGGAGATAGAGCAGGAGGAGTGAGAGAGACCTGAGAGAGAGGGGGTAGGAGAGAGAGAAGAGAGGGTAGAGGGTTTAAGGGTTTAGGGTTTAAGGGTTTAAGGTTTAGGGTTTAGGTTAAGGGTAGAGGTTTAATGGTAGAGGGTAGATGGTTTAAGGGTTTAGGGGTTAAAGGTTAAGGGTTAAGGGTTTATGATTTAGGGTTGAGGGTAGAGGGGAGAGAGACCTTAGAGAAGGAGATGGGGTAGGAGGGAGTGACTTGAGAGAGAGAGAGAGGGGGGGTAGAGAGAGTTAGAGGAGAGAGAAGGGGTAGGTAGAGAGTGAGAGGGGAGAGATAAGGAGATGAGAGATAAAAAGATGAGGGAGGAATATATATGCAGGTAGAGAGAGTTGAGATAGAGGTAGAGTACAGAGAGAAGGAGAGAGGTGAAGGGAGGAAGAATATATAGAGAGAAGGATGAAGGTGGAGAGATTGAGAGAGGGAGAGAGAGAATGAGGTATAGAGGGATACATAGGTAGAGAGAAGTAGAGAGGGAAGGAGAGATGGAGGGAGAGGTAGGGATGAAGAGAGAGAGGTAGGTAGAGGGAGGGGAGATATAGAGAAGTAAAGAGGGAAGGAGAGATGGATGGAGAGGTAGGGATAGAGGGAGAGATAAGGATTTAGAGAGAGAGGTGAGAGAGAGAAATAGAGAGGGGTAGGTAAGGAGAGGGAGGGGGAGATAAAGAGAAGTAGAGAGGGGATGAGAGAGGGAAGAAGAGGTAGGGAGGGAGGGAGAGAGGTGAGATAGAGATAGAGGAGGGAGGGATGGATATTTAGAGAGAGATAGCTGAGATAGAGAGAAAGAAATTAAAGAGGGAAAGGGGAGAGAGAGGTGATAAAGAGAAGTAGAGTCATAAGGAGGAAGGTAGAGAGATTGAGAGAAGGAAAGAGAGGGGGAGAGAAAGAGGTATATAGGGGTAAGTTAAAGAGATGTAGAGTGAAGTTGGTGGAAGGAAGAGAGAGTGGAGGGAGGGATAGGTAAAGATGGATAGTTGAGATAGATAGGAGAGAGAGAGAGGTAGGTAGAGAGATGGTGATGAGAGATAGAAAGAGGGAGAGGGAGAGAGGAGAGAAAGAAAGAGGGGGAGGGAGGGATAGATGGAGAGAGTAGAGAGGGGAGAGAGATAGAGAGAGGTAATAGAGAGATAAGTAGAGAGGGAAGAAGGTGGAGATATTGAGAGAGAGGAGGAAAGGAGGGAGAGAGAAATAGGTATAGAGGGACAACTAGGTAGAGAGAAGTAGATATGAAAGGAGAGATAGAGGGAGATGTAGGGATGGAGAGAGAGGTGAGACAAAAATAGAGAGAGGTAGGTAGATAGAGGGAGGAGGAGATAAAGAGAGGTATACAGGGAAGGAGAGAGGGAGGAAGACGTAGGGAGGGAAAGAGAGAGGTGAGAGAGATAAGAGAGAGGAGGGATGGATAGGTAGGGAGAGAGAGGTGAGATAGAAAGAAAGAGAGTAAAGAGGAAAGGGGATAGAGATAAGTGAGATAGGTGATAGAGATGTGTGATGGAGAGAGAAGTAGAGAGGTAAGGAGGAAGGTAGAGAGATTGAGAGGGAAGGAGGGGGAGAGAGAAAGAGGTATAGAGGGATAGGTTAGATAGCGAGAAGTAGAGAGAAAAGGTGGGTGAAAGGAAAAGAGAGAGGGAGAGAGAGGGAGAGAAAGAGAGGTGAGATAGAGAAAAGTTTAAAGGGAAGGAGAGAGAGGGGGAGATAGAGAAAATCAAAGAGGGAGGGAGGGAAGGAGAGAGAGGTTAGATAGAGAGAACTAGAGAGGGAAGGAGAGAGAGAATGGGGAGATAGAGAGTAGAGATGGAAGGAGAGAGAGGGAAGTAGAGAGTGAGAGAGAAAGAGGGGGAGAGGGAGGGAGGGATATGTAGGGATAGAGAGAGGTGATATAGAGAGTAGAGAGAGATATATATAGAGATAGAAGGGGAGGAAGGGGATATAGAGAAATGTAGAGAGGGAAGGAGGGAGGGAGGGAGAGTGGGAGAAATATATTAGAGGAGATAGATATTAGAGAGGGAAGGAGAGAGATGGACATGTAGAGATGTAGTTCTTGAGGTCAAGGGAGAGTGTCAGAAAAAAGGGATGGAGATAGTGAGAGAGAGAGAGGTCTAGAGAATAAGAGATGAAAATGAGTGAAATAGAGAGAGAAAGATGAAATTTGACCTCCTGATTACTAGAATTTGACCTCCTCATTACTTAAATTTGACATTCTGATTACTAAAATTTGACTGTCTAAATTTTTTTTAAATCTCCCAAAAACTAGAATTTGCATTATAACTCTTAGAGATCTAAAACCACTCTCAAACATCCTGAAACTATATACATGAAATATAACTTGAAGTATAAGAAATTAAATGTCCATATGTAAATGTCAACTTATACTTAAATGTTTATTTCATGTATATAGTTTCCCTAGCAGAGAAAGAGAAAATGAAAGAATTTAGAAAAATGCATTCCAAAATTCGTGAATGAAATTTTGTGTTAGCCAAATGAAGCAACCCATTTGGTGAGCACCAAATTTGGCACTCACCAGATGGGTTGCTTTGGGAAATACCAACCCAATGGGTTGGATTTTGTATTGGGCATCTGACCCAAAGGTTTGGACAACCATTTCATGCAAAAGTGATTTTTTAAAGGGTAACAAAATCACATATATTTTTGAAAGGGTAACAAAATCTCATATATTTTTGGTTGTGCTCACCATCTCATTTGCACATATTTCAATGCAAGTTTATTAAAAAACCATGATGGTGTTAACCTCTCTCTTAGCTATCTAAATATATATAAAAAAACTATTTTAATTCAGTTAAGGTTTTGATCCATAACTTCTCTTGTAAGTGCCTCTGTTTTTGGTCAAAAACCAGCATGTGCTAGTTTTAGGATAGATTTTTACTCATTCATCAAAATGTGAAAAAAATTACATCTTTTAAAACTAGACTTCATTCTACATGTGATGAAAAAAAAATCAATTTTTAAATTAATTTTCAAAAAATTTAGGGTGGAGCATGCTCAAATTTCATCTTTTCAGGATGTGTCCACTTTGAGAATTCATAAAATATTATATATTCATTAAAAAAATTATCTAAAAGAACAAGGATAAACTACATAGTGTTAGCTAATTTCTCACTATTCAAGCCTAGGCATAAATTTTTTTTAGATGTGAGTTGTTGATAGGTACCTGCAAAGGTTCTCCTTTAGGTGAATTGAAAATTGATATGCTCTCGAACCGTAACTAGTTCTGATGACAACTGGTCCTAACCAAGTAGGCTCAAACTTCCCTTTGCTATCTAGATTGGTCAATGCTCTTTTGATTATCCTTCAGTACAAGATCTCCCTCTTAGAAGGACCAAATTTTTATTGTCTTATTATAGCTCCTTCTCAGCTGGTTTTGATAAGCCTACAAATGATTGAAAGCATCAAGATGATGTTCATCTAGCAGTTCTAGCTCATTTAACCGAGATACCTTGTGTTCTTTATTAGTAAAGAGATTTTTAAATGACACTCTTAGTGATGGGAGCTCAACCTCGACGGGTAGGATATCCTTAGTTCCATAAACTAGGGAAAAGGGTGTGGCACATGTAGATGTGTAGATACTAGTTTTATAGGCCCATAGGGTAAGGTCTAATTATAGATGCCAATCATGGCTAGCTTCATTGACCTTCTTTTTGAGTATCTTTCGTATGGTTTTGTTCAAAGCCTCAGCTTGGCTATTTCCCTAGGGATAGTAAGTGGTGGAGAACTAGTGGTTGATATTGAACCTTTGGCATAACTCATGGACATCTTGATTTTTAAAAGGTGTTCCATTGTCTAAGATAAAGGCTTTTGGAACATCATAGCAACAAATAAGGTAGTTCAGGATGAATTTAGATTTTTTTTTCCTATGATGTAGGTCATAGGGATTGCTTCAACCCACTTCATAAAATACTCAGTGGCTGTAATGATAAACTTATGACAATTAGATGAGGTAGGGATGATATTTCTTATGAAGTCGAGTCCACACTATGAGAAAGACCAAGGTGTAACAATTGTTTGAAGTTCTTGATCCGACACATGGGTAAGGTCCCTATACTATTGAATTCACTTCTTGACATATTGATGAGCTTCTCATTCCATGGTAGGCTAGTAGTACCCTATTCTCAACAATTTCTTAGCCAAGGTCATACCACTTGAATGTGATCCACATATGCCTTTGTGTACTTCTTTCAATGCTATCAAAGCTTCCTCTTGGTTTAGACATTGTAATAATCTCCCTTCAAGACTTCAATGGTAAAGGGTATCACTTAGGATAACAAATCAAGATGATTTCTTGACAAAGGTTTTCTTAAGATTAGGAGTAATGTCAGATGGGAGGATACCTTTGTGTAGGTAGGTAAAGATGTCATGATACAAAGGGGAACTAGGACCAATGATTTTTGGTACCTCAAATGTTGGTACGAGAAGCTACTTGATGAGGAATTCACATTTAAGAATGTTATGCAGCATGTCTAACAAGGACCCAATAGTTTCCATAGCATCAACTACTCAATTGTTCACACGTGATATTTGCTCAAATGTGATTTTGATGAAAAAATATTTGATACTCTCCACCATATTTTTGTAAGGTGTGAGTTTATAATCTTTGGTTTGATAATCATCATTGACTTGATTTATAATCATATATGAATTTTCATAGACCTTCAATTCCTAGATTTTCCACTATATCACAATTCTCAACCCTATTATAAGAGCTTCATACTCAACAATGTTATTGGGGCATGGGAAAGATAGCTGATATGACTTAGGAATACAATCACCTTGTGGGGTGATAAAGAGAATGCCTGCTCTAGATCCATGCTATGTATGTGATCCATCAAACTACATATTACATTGATCCACTATGTTGGTGTGAATAAGTCTTGTACCTAGTTAATTCCTTTACCAGGGACTTAGGGGACTTAATTCACATGTTAAGTTTACTTAGGATATTAGTTGTCTTATCTAAACAAGTCTTAGTTGTCTTATCTATACTTTACACTTTCCTAGGTAGTTATGAGTTAGTTGTCTCATGTGATAGGACTAAGACACTTGTCATGATCTTGCCTTATCCTATCTCTCATCCTTGCCTTTATAAGCAAGGAATCTCTAGCTTGTATTGCATCTTGGATATTGATATCATATTGATCATATTGATTATATTATATCATATTGC
Organism: Sequoia sempervirens; assembly: GCA_007258455.2. Taxonomy (NCBI): domain Eukaryota; kingdom Viridiplantae; phylum Streptophyta; class Pinopsida; order Cupressales; family Cupressaceae; genus Sequoia; species Sequoia sempervirens. Next base: position 118,333,712 of record VDFB02086081.1, on the reverse strand, counting down.
AATCATTGTTTGGTGGAATAGCATCTTCCATTGTTGCTTCTCTCTATTTTTTGTGGAGGTTATTTGGTGTTGCAGATTGAAGATCTTGGGTTGCTCACTTCAACATGGTATTAGAGCTTTGAATTTGGCAAGCCCCTTCCTTTTTTTATTAAAGAGTTTCCACTAGCAGGCTATATTGTGATTTGAGTTTGAAGCTCAGATCTGGGAGGTAGTTGGTATTCTGGTGCATTTCAATCAAATCAGACCTCGCCATTATGTTTAGGAGGTTGTGCAGACAAATTTTGACTGTAAATTTATCCATTTTCAGTGAAGTTGGTTTTTGAGGCAAAAATTTTTTTGCTAGCGCAGGTTGTACAACCTCCTGAGTGGTACAGTCATCATTAATTTATCTTTTTGCAAAAAATATTTTTGCAATTTTGCCAAATAATTTGGGGAAAATTATTGTTAAATATTTCGGGCAATTATATTGTTTTGGGGAAAAATGATTTTCTATGGAGGAATATTCATTGAGGAGGAATTGAAGATCTGATTTTATTTGCCAGTATTGTTTTTTTTTAAATATAAATATTTGGCATTTTTTTAATCAACAATCAACATTTACTGTGGTCTAATCCATCAGATCAAACAGATTCTTCAGTGGTCTATCTACATTTTCTCTGCGTCATCACTATTGTAGGGGTTTGTTAGCCGCAGTTGATACATCAACATTCATTCATGGGTATTGGTCACTAGTCTTTGTCTCTGCATTCAGACCCCTCTCACCTCTGCCAGTTTTTTCCCCATTGCCAACATTTTTCATCTCTCGCCGGCTTGTTTTAGCGCAGTCCTTTACAACCTTTCTACCATTGTTGATGGTCCTCTTGGCAAGTTAGTGTCAACTCTTTTCCTTTAGCTCGAGCCGACCACTCCATATTCCGCAGGGCATTTACTCCATCGATGGGGTATAGTTGTATCGACTATCATTTATTCTGGTCCACAGCTCCTCCATCGCAAAGTTTAGGGGAGAGGACCCAATAGTCGTGCACCCTAACTTCGTGCTTTTAATTATCCTACGTCAAAATTTCAAATCACTCCCAATTTTTTACAGCAGCTTACTTGGAAAGTTCTCTGCTTATAACTAAGGTTTCAGGGCCACATCATCAAATATGATTCCACATCAGCATGCATTTTTGTCAAGGTGTCCAAAAAGGCCCCAAAAAAAAGTGAGACCAATTCTCGTGCATTACAACATGAGTAGTTGAGTGCTGATGTGGTATCACATGATTGGTTGCTTTTTAGATCAAAAGCATACATTTTGTTTAATTATGGGTAGTCAAATCACAACTATTGGACATTATATAAACGACTATTGGGTATTATATTCACGATTGGGTGCATGACTATTGGACCCCACATGACTATTGGGCCCTCTCCCCTATTTTTTTTTCTAAAATATTTGATCAGAATATTTTCTATCAATCGATCACATCGCCATCACATCGTAGTCTGTAGCCCATGGAACTGTCAGCATCCGTCAGTCATTGTAAGGTTTGAAGGCTTCATATTGTGCTTTAATTTATATTTCAATATAAGTTTTGTATTAAGGTCGAAGTTGCTTTAATACTAGCAATTGCACCTTAGTGTGCAATGGGTACGCCGAAGAAGTGTGGAAGGTCAATTAGGATCAAATTTGATTTATTTTGTTTCATACATTTATGCAGCACATAATAATTATAAATATATTTACATGCCCATAATGGGATAAGGATAGAGGAATTTTGTTAGATGTTGCAATTACAACTGCCCTTTTTGACATGCATGCAAAATGTAGAAGCATAGACAAAGCACACAAACTGTTTGACAGAATGCCTCAAAGAAATGTATTCTCATGAAATGATTTGATTGCAAGATATTCACAAATGGATTAGTTGAAAAGGCTTTACAAACTTTGCAATTGGCAAGTGTAAAGCCAAACTCCACAACCTTTGCCACAATCTTCACAGCCTATACCAAATGGGAGCTTTGGAACAAGGTGTGGACATCCATCAAAGCATAAAGCATAGAGGAATTTTGTCAAATGTTGTAGTTGCAACTACGCTGGTAGACATGTATGAAAAATGTGGAAGCATAGACAAGGCACGTGAACTGTTTAACAAGATGCCTCAAAGTGACGTGGTCTCATGAACTGAAATGATTGCAGGATATACACAAAATGGATTTGTTGAGAAGGCTTTAGAAATTTCCAAGCAAATGCATTTGTCAGGTTTAAAGCCAAATTCTGCAAACTTTGCTAGCCAATTTAAAAGTCAAACTGTACTGAAGCATAAACTCATAAATGATAAATCAAACAAAATATTTTCCCAATGATACAAGGTTATTTCAGAACTATAAATACTTTTTTCAGAATATAAACATGTCTAAAAACAAATCGGAAACACGCACTAACCACAACATAATTAAGCTGCAATTCATCTTATTGATACAAAGATCATGCCCAGTCACATATGCACCATTTAGTTCAAAACAATTAAACATTGTCCAAGCAAAGGAGACTGATTCTAAAACATTATAAGCACAATCTCATCCTCCAATACAACCCTTATATTAACTTGCAAAGTTGATTGTTCACTATGATAGGCACGATATACAATGCATAAAACAAACCATAATAGCTTAAACAAGCTAGATAGATTCCATTTAAAAATTATCATTTATACCATGTATTATAATAGAATAGAGGCTTCAGATATCACATTAGTGTAGCCAGCTAGAACACCAGTTCTAACTTGTACAAACAATATCAACATAAAAAGGAAAATTAACAGAATGACACATGAAAAAGAGTCTATAAGTGAAGTTTATAGAGACCATTTGAGAGAATTTGACTCTGCCACATCATTTGACCAAAGGACAACCTAAGATGCACAACTCGTTGAAGCATTCTGTCAAACAATTCACATGCCTTTGCAATATTATAGTTGTAACTGCCCTAATAGACATGGATGCAAAAAGTGGAAGCAATAACAAGACAAGTGAAATGTTTGACAGAATATCTGAAAAAGACGTCATCGCATGGACTGTAACGATTGCAAGATATATACAAAACGGATTTGTTGAAAAGGCTTTAGAAACTTTCAAGCAAATGCAATTGGCGGGTGTAAAGCCAAATTCCACTACCATCGCCAGTATCCTCCCCGCCTGTGCCAAAATGGGAGCCTTGGAATAGGATATTGAGCAGCCTCCCTCCCTACATGCAAAACGTGGTAGAATCCTCAAATAGCTGTGGTCTCATGGATTGCAAATTGACTGGTACAAATATTTACTAAATGGGGAAGCCTAGACTTTGCACGTAAAATGTTTGACCGAATGCCTAAAAGAGATGTCATCTAAAGGAATGCAATGATTGCAGAATATGCACAAAATGGGTTTTTTGAAAAGGCTTTAGAAACACTCAAGCAAATAAATAAATATAATTATGATGCACGGTTTCAGAGTTTGGAGTGATGGAAACCCTTAGCAGCAGGGGAAGTAGGAAAATACAGCAAAAAGCATTCTAGCAACGAAGAGTTTGGAGAAGTAGAAACCATTAACGGCGAGGGAAGTAGTTATGTACCTAAAGATTGTGCGAAAGTATTTGTTTCTGTCGAAGACAACAAAAGGGAAGGCCACACCAACGAATTACCTGCGCATACATAACCCAACATTATTTTGGTAATAAAAAGAAGGTAATGAAGAATCAAAGAAGAAGGTGAAACAAAACGAAAAACTGACTTGCCTGAAGATTCGGGCGAAACCGTTATGAGACTGGGCTATTCTCAAATAGGCGATGTCAAAAGCGGAGTGCAGAGCTTGCACTGTGAACAATCCAAATGCACACAAAAGCAGATATTTTTGACGGTAATACAAAAGCAGATATTTTTTTGACGCTCGGGTAAATGAATGTAGAAAAGGTGGCAAACGGGAGTTAATGCGTAGCAGAGGGTACACAACAGTAGATGAAGCGGTAAAGATGCATTAAACGCAGATATTTTGAACACCAACACCTGTATGGAGATGAAGGAAGGCAGAGTTAATGTGTATCAGGGCCAGCGCGAGCAACCTGCTTGCCGGACAGTTCAATGGTTGCCACGACCAAACAGGGAGCAACAGTAATCCTGACGAGCTGAGTAAATGCTTGGAAAGAGGATCAACGACTATGCACAGATGAAGAACTTTGCCGAGAGCCTCTGTGGTTTCCAGCCATCCACTACAAAAATGAGCTTGGAAAGCTCAATGAGGGACACGCCTTTGGCATAATAAATTGTTTGTCCAATTAAGAGCCAATGGTTATTTTGTAGTTGTGGGGTGTGGTGTCTCGCGGGTGGCATAGCCATCGGGGTACCACCCACACTCTGCCCACCCACCACCCATGGTGGTGGTAGAAAAATAACTTTTTTTAACCTTTTTTTGCATCGGGGTCATATGTTGTTACTGAGGGCTATGTTTTCGCCCCCATTTAGTATGCATTATTTTGACCCTAGTTAGTGTTAAAAGTTCCTCTTTTAAGGCTTTTTTTTGTTTTTGCATAACTTCCACTCTAGGTGGTAAATTTTTTGAAAAGAAATATCACCAGAAAACTGGCGAGCTCAACTTTTCAGTGGTATAGGTGATTTTCAAAAAAATTACTATTTGGTTGCATTTATTGCTCATTGAATCCAGATGTCCACTTTTCACTCCTAAGCTCATATGTTTTGTTTCGTTCCTCCATTTTTTGTGATCCTTGTGGCATTGGAAAGGTCTCTCTGAGTTCTTCGGAGTTACTTATGCACTTTTTCTAGATTTGGCCTTAGGTATAATTAATTCATATTTTTGTGTTTTAACACTCTGGTTAATAACATGGATATTTTGGTACCTGGAATTTTTTTGTTCTCATGGGATGGCTTCATTCAGGCTACATTATGTGTATTTCATGTTTTTTGTCCTTTGTGGGAATTTTGAGCATCATTTATAAGCAATTCTTATATATAAATGCACTGAGATAAAGTGCCACACTATTGCACATGTATTTTGAGGATTTTGCACATAAGTTTATGCCATATTTTATACTCACACTATATTATAAAGTCCTATGGGGGGTTGTGTAGTGCCTTTTTTATTTTCCATCACACCTTTGTCAAGTGAGTGTCTCTCCAAGACAATAATAAATCCATGTGATTCTTGCCTCATGCATGTGTCCCTTGTTGTTACACACCTTTTTTTAGTTGCAGGTACATTCTTGTGCACTTTTAGATGTTGTTTCTTCTCCTTCATGCATTGCATGGTGATACACAAATTTTTAGTGGATTTGTTAAACCTCTCCCAAGTCATCATTATGGGGGGGTATTATAATGTTCGTGCTAATGCTTCCTTGGTTTTGCTTTGGAGTGAGCTATGTATCTAGTATTTGTTCCTATGTACTAGGTGGATGCAGCAGCTGGTTACCCATGCATTTCGGTGAGATAGAGAATTTACCATATAGACACTCTTGCATTCATGTTTTGTGGAGGAAACTTTTCATCCTCAGTTGATTAGTGTTCTTCAGACTATTGGAACATGTATTTTCAACTTGATTGGTTGAGTAGTATCATTGGGGTCACTTTTACAAATTCATGTGCCATTTGTATTTTTGATTGATAGATATTTTTCCTTTGTTTTCCGTCTGATCATTGTTCGAGTAGTGTCATTGGGGGCACTCATGCAGATTGTTGTCTTCTTGATCCTAGTCATCCTATTTTTCAGAGGAGGTTCTTCAACATTATAACAGTCATCTTTCAATAGTTTTTTACAACTTATTTTTGCTTTAGTGATGTTCTTCATGTTCCTATTCTTGGGATATTTTTCTTCATATTCTTGCATTTCTCTCTTTTGGAGAGGAGTTTTCTCCCATAGGGTTTTTCTCCTTTTCTCTACTTGTGAGAGTTTTTTTGTTTTGTACATGGGTACCTCATCAGGCCTTGTTGTCGAGATCCATATTTTGCATATTTTGCATTGGTTTATTCTTTCCTAAGTTGCACTCAAGGAGGGTTTTGGTGTGAATAACTCTTGTACCAAGTTAATTCCTTTACTAGGGACTTAGGGGACTTAATTCACATGTTAAGTTTGCTTAGGATATTAGTTGTCTTATCGAGAAAATTATTAGTTATCTTATCTAGACTTTACACTTTCCTAGGTAGTTATGAGTTAGTTCTCTCATGTGATAGGATTAAGAAACTTTTCATTATCTTGTCTTATCCCATCTCTCATCCTTGCCTTTATAAGCAAGGCATCTCTAGCTTGTATTGCATCTTATATATTGATATCATACTGATCATCTTGATCATATTGTATCATATTGCAATCTTTGTTTGGTGGAATAGAATCTTCCATTGTTGCTTCTCTCTATTTCTTGTGGAGGTTATTTTGTGTTACAGATTGAAGATCTTAGGTTGCTCACTTCAACACATATTCCATTGATCCACTATGTTAAGGACAAATATTGACTCATTAGGAAATTCAGATACCAATGGATTCTTTGCATAGATAGGTTCCTATGCCAGTTGATCTATGATAACTTTCCCCTTGATATATTTTCACTCCAAGTACTCTATATCAAAATCTGTTAGGATCATTACCCACTTATCCATGCGTCCAGTGAGATTTGATTTGGATAATAGATATTTCAAAGAATCAATCTTAGCAATGAGCTTTATTTGGTGTGAAAGCATGTAATGTCTGAATTTTTGTGAGGCAAACACCACTATTAGGAAAGCCTTTTCAATGGGTGAGTAATTCATCTCGTATCCAACATAAGACATACTAATATGTAAATTTCGTTCCCCTTCCCTATTTTGTCATGATGAGCAAGAAGAGAAGCCAAAGTTGTTGATGTAGCTAAGATACAGAATCAAAGGTTTGTTCAATATTGGTGGCATAAGGATAGGAGGTATTAGTAGATAATATTTGATTTTTTGGAATTCTTTGTCACATTTCTTATCCAATTTATAGGTTATCCCCTTATAAAGAAGGTGAGGAAAAGGGTGAATCTTATCAGGTAGTTGTGCTATAAATCTTGTGATAGATTATAATCTGCTATGTAAACCTCACATTTGTTTTAGTGTTTCTGATGAATCAATTTCCATAATTTATTTGACCTTGGTTGGATCTATCTTAATTTATCTTTGTGAGACTATGTAGCCTAGGACTTTGCTTGATGTGACACCAAAGACACACTTTTTTGGATTTAACCACACCTTGTACTCTTCAAGTCTATAAAGTATTGATCCTAGTATTTTTATATGCTCCCTCCTTGTCCTTGACTTGGCTAAAGTGTCATCCACATAGTCTTCAACAATTTTGTGGATCATGTCTTGAAAGATCGGTGTCATTTCTCTCTAATAAGTAGCTCCAACATTATTTAACCAAAATGGCATCATATTCTAGCAATAGGTTCCCCATGGACATGTAAATGTTGTTTTGTGTTGGTCTTCCTTGGCAATCATTATCTAGTTGTATCTTGGGAATCCATCCATAAGTGAAAACATCTCATGTCCAGTAGTCAAATCTACAATGATATCAATGTTTGGAAAAGGAAAGTAATCTTTGGGACATTCTTTCTTTAAATACCTTAAGTTAGTACATATTCTAATGCCCCCAATGGGTTTTGAGACTAACACTAGGTTTGAAACCCACTCAGGATAATCTATTGGTTGGATAAATCACATGTTATAGTTTCTACAATTCTAGTTTGACCAACAATGCTATCTACGAATGCATCTTTCTCAACTTTTGCTTTACTGGTTTAGCATTTGGGTATACAACAAGATGGTGGGAAACCACTTCAGAATTGAGGCTAGGAATATCTGTATAGGACCATGCAAATTTTTCCTTTCACTCTTTTCAGAAAGCTTCCAAGTTCATTTTTTCTTCATCCAATAGTAATTCTGCATAGAAAGTGATATGAGGTAACTCATCTAGCCCCACATTTACTAGATTAGCTTTATATTCAAGAATTTCTGACTTCTCTTGATGTATTGCACTAAGAGGAAGATTGAACCCCTCATCCTTCAGAACCTCAGAGAGGTTTTCACTGTCAGATGCATCCTTTTTGTACTATTTTATGATTGTAAAGTGCCACAATTTGGTTTTCACTTAATGATCGATACATGATTCTCATATCATTTATTTTGAAAGTAAGGGATTCAATCATTTCCCCATAGTAAGCTTGTATATCTAGTTCAATTTTAAATCTTGGTTTGTGATTCTTGTATGACATGTCACAAAGTCCCATAAACTTGGAGATTGCTTCATCATTTTTGAATGAATCTAGAATAGGTAGTCCTCATTGGTTCTAGTTTATGAGTTGGGGGTAGACTAGCTTTAATTCAGTGATTTAACTATTTGGAGCAAAGGATGTAGTGGTTATCATCAATATACAAGTATCCTCAAATAGGTTAGTGATACCGAGGGGGAATTCATTGATTTTATCATTTTGTGGTGTAGGTAACCAAGAGGAAGTTTCGACCACCTTAACAAAAGCACCCTTGCCAAGAATGGTCACTTTTCTTTTGGTACATCCAAGACCAAGATTCTTGGGTCATTTCTCAGGAGCAAGGAATTATAGCAAAATCATTGTCGTTTTGGCCCAACTTCACATTCTTTTTATATCCCAACCCATCATCAACTTCAATCCTTTTTCATCATCTTCCATTAGAAGAATGAGGATGGGTTTGTTATCTTGATATAAGAATTTTAATATATACTCCTCATCAATGACTTCTTTGTTCAAATCTCCCCACTTGGTGAAGGTGGTAGATGCTACCTTGAGTGTATTAGATACCTTGTTAATAGGTTGAGGCTTCCCGTAAGATTTAGGAGAAAGAGGAAACTCTCCAAGTATAAAAGAATTCTTCTTGAAGTTATAGTCTCTGCAACTATTATTTTTTATCACTGCTTTGATATACGGTATGTTCTACATGATGGGTGCTTTCGATTTAGAGGTGGAAGCTAGGGGAGATGGGTCAATGAATGAGGAGGATGTTGGCCCTTCGTATTTTTAGGCACTTGTGGATCTTGTGGTATTTTTCTTCAAGGTTCTTACAGTAATAGAATGGTTTGGGATTGCCATGGATTGTAACTTCTTTATCTTCATAGGGAAATTTGATGCATTGATGATATGTGGAAGCAACAACTTGCATGGAATGGATCCATGGATGACCTAGAAGAATGTTGTATGGGAGATCAAGATCGAGCACTTGGCAAGTAGTTTCAGAAATGGAGGGTTGTACTTGGATGGGGATCTTGATTGTGCCTTGAGAAACCCATTCCTGATCATCATATGCCCTTATAGTAACACTTTTTTCATTTTCAATGGAATCTTCAGAGTAACCCAAGTTCTTGATTAGCTAAAGGGTACACATATTTAGACCAACACCTCCATCTACCAAGACTCTTTTGAATTTTTTTTTGTGAATGATGACCTCAAGGTACAATGTGTGATTGTGCGATGACTGTATTGGGAGGTCTTGTTCACAAAAGGTGAGATGTGATGCAGACCCAAAAGGAACAAACTCAATCAAATTGACAAATTTCCTTCAAGAGGCATCTAACAAGATTAAAATGGAATTTTAAAGCAATTCAAACAATCTTGCAAGTTAGACAACAATAAGAAACACCATTTCTCAATTTCACCCATGAATTCTAGTAGTAGTGCAAACTCAATTTTTTTCCATTAATCCATATAATCTCCAAGATAACTAACAAAAATTTGATGGTTTCAGACACCCATTTTAGAGTTGTAACACATACCCAAAAATTAGATATAAGTCTTTTGGACCAATCTCCTAAAATCACCCCTTCTAGGCTGACCTAATTAGGCTGATTAGGCCTAATTTACAAAGCAACCTCCCTCTAAACTTAAAACATACCCCTAAAACCTTGGGGAAGCATTTCCTATGCCTTGAAACCTCTAAAACCATAATCAACATGCAAGGTTGACCCTTCCAACACAACAAACCATAAAACCCTTGATTTCATACCAAACTAAGAGGATTTATTCAAAGTCCCACTTGCACAACCTCCCAAACCTTGCCACTGACTCAGAAATGTGTATTCTAACCCCAATATGCTCAAAATTTGAAAAAAAACTCTGCACTCTCATTGATTTTATCAAACCCTAAGTTAGAGGCTCCATTTTCATTCTTCACAAAAATCAACAGAACGGTAGCTTTATCTCCCTTATTCCTCCTCTACCACTCTAATCATGAAACCTACAACCTACTCAGTCTCCCTAGGGACCATTACACTAGTTATAGTATGTACAGTTAATGTAAGGGATCTTTAAAACATGGCTTTGTCACAAAACCCTCAAAACAAGGTGTACCGGCTGCTCATAGGAAAACACTTTAAAAATGCTTCAAATCCTTTATTAACCCTTCAAACCAGATGGAAACCACATTAGACACATTCCATTACAATATTAAAAAGTATTTACACAAATCAAGGACTGTACATTACTGTACAGGCCTGGAGAAGATAGGAAAACACAAAAAATTGTTGATAACAGTGAGGAATCAATTGTATCTCTTCATAGATCTCAAAAATCAACCTTACAAATGAGTTTCCATTCCTTTTTAAAGGCTTATACTCATAAAAAAAAATTACCAACCATCCTCCAACTACTTTTTAAACCTCTCATGACCGTTGGAGGTCTCAATTTTTTCTTTTACACAATTTAATAACAACTTTATTACATGCTTTGCAATGTTTTCTCTTTTTGATCCTCATAATCACCTGACTTATTAAAAATGGTCTAATGAGACCTTATTTACGTAAGAGGAATGACTTATTCAAGGAAACAACATGCTATCAACCTCGACACCACCTTGTCAACTTTGACAATCAACCTCGACACCACCTTGTCAACTTTGACAATCTTCTCCATATGATTTACAATTCTTACAAGATGAATACAAAGCCCACAAAGTTGATTGATTACAATATAATGGTCACATTGGACCTTATTTGAACTCAAGAAATCAACAAAAACTTCATTTTTTTTCACCATAGGGTGTAGGTGTCCCTAAACCAAGATGTGGAGTGGTAATGTGTCTGATCATAGCCTAGAATTTCTCAGTATCAATATTGTCAAGTATGGAAGAAGTGGATGAAGCCTTTTCTAAGATATCCCTATGTGTAGGGGATAGTTTCAGTAACTCCAAGATTGAGATTTGGGTAGGTTTCTTCTTCAATTGGTCTAGAATAATATAATTGCAAGGGTGCTTCTTTAGAAGTTTGGGTGATTCCCTAGGTTGTGATGGTGCTTCTTGGATTGTAACCTTTCCTTGACATGTGGTGACTCCACACTCTACACTAGGCCCTTTGATTGTGATGACTAATATGAAATTATTGCAAGATGCCACCACATTTTTATACACATGACCTACGTTGGTATAATATTTCCCTTTTCCATTATTGTTTCCCTTGTTATGATCTAACATTGGGTTCTTGTATATTTTAAGATCTCGATTTCCTAATTGTTGGTCTATGGTTACATCTCCATTATCTATAAGATCATGAATGATGTTTTCCAATTTCATGCAGCTCGTTGTCTTATGCCCCTTGAATTTATGGAAATCACAAAGATCATTTTCATTGTACCATGGTGGTTTTACTTGAGGTTATTGGTAATTTTGATAGTCAAGGAGCATGATGAGATTGGATTGCACCAAATTTTGCATGACTTATTCAATAGGTTGCCCCAAAGGTGTGTACATATGTCGTTGAGGGTAGTTATTTTTGGGGCTGGTACTCTTTGCATGTTGGCATTGTTGACTTGGTTTTTTTGTGACTGTGTGTTTGTTTGTTGCATGCTCTATTATGTGTTTTTTGGTTGGGTGTTTTTTTTTGTCTAGGATCACTTTAAACTACTTTTGCATCAACAACACCATCATTAGTAAGGTTCTTATTCTTGGCCCAAACATAGGGCTTGTCATGGGAATGAGTGAATGGGAAGTTGTCCTTGTATGCTTGTGTATTTCCCTATGCAATAAGGGATTTTTCAATGCTAAGAGCCCTAGGGATGAGTTTCTTCTATGACAAGACAGTTGCATTTTTAGTTGAAAGGGTATATTTTTGTCCATGTTGGCAAGTACGATCCCTATTTTTTCTCATTGAGAATCAACCATTTTCTTTTGCTAGCTCTATGCCTCCATCATTGTAAGAAATTCACAAAGGATTCACCTTTGTTTTGTTTTAGGGTGTATAGTTCTTCCAAGCTTACATCCATGTCTAGCTTGTAGGAGAAGTGATCCACAAATTGATCTATTATTTCTTGGAAGGTGTGAATTCTAGGAGGTAAATGTGAGAACCATTCCATTGTTGGGCCTCCAAAACTACATGGAAAAAGATGCATCAAATAGGAGTCATTGTACACAACTTCCATACATGCCACATAAAAGTCCTTAATATAATCCTTTGGATTTTCATACTTGTTGATCATGAAAGCTTGTGCCTCTTCAAACAACCTTATGGGAAATTCAGTGAGTGGGGGGCCAAATTGTGCCTCACTGAAGAACCTTCGGGATTTTTATAGAAGACAAATCTTCTCTATGTGCTTGGGGAAAAGGGAAGGAGAAATGTCAAAAAATGAAATGGTGGTGATTCACCAAAGATTTTATAACATTTCAAAGCTTACAGCTTCCTAATTCTGATAAAATGGACAAAAAATGCTACAAATCCTTCATTATTGGGAAGAGAATGAGAAACTAAGGCCTGAAAGAACACATAGCAGTTATTCATATCTCCCTATGAGAAGCACCCATTAAGGTCTGATAGAAATAGTAAACTTGAAACTTAAAGGAATATTTTAGACTTTTACAGAGGACTTGCAACACTTGCAACATAATATGGAAGCTAACACAATCTTCATAGAAAATGAAATAGTCTAATAGACATGATTCAATTTTTCAAAGACAACATTTAGCAAACATAAAAGCTAATGGCCTATAAAATAATCATCAAGACTATATCAGTATGACGTGACATAGAACTTCTAGTATATACAAAACAACAAAAAGAAATTCATGACAAGGGCCATAAATGCACAATTTCAAAGATTTCCTCTTACTAAAAATTGTTTTTGCAATAAATCATATAAAAGAAAAGGTCAGATGCCAATCCAAATATATTCTTAACAATTTAGAAACATGCCATAGAGTGAAAACAATGCTATGTGAAAATCCTCCTATTCCTCCCCTATAACTTCTATAGACAAGAAAAACTTTTCTTCTCTGATGATGTTCATGATGATTGATTATTTTTTCTCCACCCTACAAACCCATTTATATAGCCAAAGGTATGAGCCAACTACAGCTAATAGAGATGAACAATTCACAAGTGTCTACATTTGATAAGCCGCAATTTGATCTAGGATCTAATTTGATCGCATCAATCCTCGCTAGCAAGGAATGAGTTGTTTCATTAATGGCCCTGGATATTGCAAAAGCTTTATGAAAATATGTTGTCATAGGATGATTAGATCCTATTACATCCTGTAAAAACATGATTTGATCAACTATGAGGAATAATGATGCCACCCCATAAGACCAATCTCGAAGAAAAGAGTTTTGCTGCATTATCTGACAAACTCCACTAAAAAGAGATACACCCATGGGAGAAACAACCCACCCAAAAAAGGTGAGTGATGTGGATCATTGGAAAGAATTTTCCAAATCTATGATAGTAGCTTGGGGACAATCCTTGTCATGCAGCCACGTCTCAATTCAGGCTCGAAATGAAGACAATATAAGGAAAAGATGTGTAGCCACTACATGACACATTGCACACCTTTGTGTGAGAATAACCTTTCTCCTTCGAGGTGCAATGCCATTAAAATGAAAAAACAAAGGGACAAAAAAGAAGGCTGCAAGGGCCGAAAAACCAAAACTAAAAAATTGAAGGTAAAATTTTCTCCACATTTTTTGGTGAATCACAGGGGGCCTTTGCTTGCAGAGGCATGAACCCAGATAAAAGAATCCTCAAACTTTGAGGAATGCAACATGCTAGAACTCCTATTATTCATTGGAAGGTGGGGTAAGGGCACACAGTCTCTCGTAAACCTAATCAAGATCAAGAACCTCTTTGAAAGAAAATCCTCCCCATTTGGATGCAACAACTTCGATGTGGTAGTAGAGATGAGTTAAATGGAGGTTAACTTTCTTGAATTCTACAACTAAAGGGGATGGGTTAAGACCTTGGAGTGATGAGAAGTCCTACTGTTTGAGACCAATGGCCTCTTTAATTTTCTCTTCTGCCAATACCCCTTTTTCATTTGAGAATAAGAAGGGAAACCCAATATAGACTAGATCCTGCAAGTCTTCCTTGATGTCTCCAACCTTTTTAGTCAATGTCACCTAACAAGCCTTACTTTCCTGGGAAACTCAATTGCAAGTGATAAATTCATTCATCTTTCTATTTTTTTCCCTTTGGTTTCAAATTTCAGTGCCTCTCAATGCTTCCTCAGCCGCCTTATATAACTTAGTTATTAACCTTCCCAATTCCTCAGAATGGGGGGTGATCATTTGTAAGATTTGCTTGACTACTGGGCTGACCTTGGTGTTTAATCACTTGTGCATCCATTAGGAACTTCAAGAATAGCTTCAAGGCTTCTATTGTAATCATGATCCTTTCCTAATGAGAGGATATCATTCCTCTGAATATTGAGAGGATTGTAAACACTCGTGCTACAACCAATTCCTGCTAGAATTGGGACTCCTTAGCTCTCATACTTTCCTTCAATTGATCCATTTCCTAGAGAGCATTCGAAAATCTTGAGCACATTTCTATCTCTCTGTTGCAAGTCTATAGAATAGATTTGATGTCCTATTTCTCCCATCTTTAGTTTTTGTTTATTCCTAGACCTTTTGAAGATTTTCAGCTGCTTGAGACTAGGTGTTAGCAAAATATTACAACATATCAACCCTTTGGTTGTCCTTTTTCTATAGTTATTTTTGCAACTCTGTACATACACCATTTTTTTTGTCCATCATGTCATCAGATTCTTTCTACTTGTGGACATGAAAAAAGTAACCCTTCTAATTTTTCTTCCTATTTAGGCCTTCCTTGTGATTTTCGATTAATTTTTCCTTGATTTAATGTTGTAATGTGATTAATACATTCATATTCGGTCTTGGGTCCTTGCAAATGAAATAAAATACATGTCTTGTAAAGGTGTTGTAAAGTGTTGTAAATGCCTTTCACACTTTTCTAGACTTTTATTAAGCATTTAAGTCTAATGGACCTATTATCCTTTAATTTAATATTGCAAAATGTATTTAATTATGTTTTCACATTAATCTAGAAGGCTTGTAAATTAAACCTGGTTTTAATCTAGTGTTGTAATGTGTTTCACACATTCACATTGGATGTTGTGTCTTTCTAGGCTATGTGGACCTCATTTTAATATTGTAAAGTGTATTTAATCACACTTTCACATTGAAGTTTGTGTCTCTATCCCTAATTACTCTTTACATCATAATTAATAGGCCCCTATGACCCCATATTATGCATCCCGAGGCTTAATTTGATCAAAGACCTAACTAGAACAACATAGAAGTTAAAATTATTTACTCCCCGACATCCCAGATAGAAAAAGAGCCCTTGTGGGAACCATTCACCATTAGGGGTGAATGAGTCCCATCCACATGGGACCCATTCAGCCTTGATGGTGAATGAGTCCCATTTGAGCTATTTTCGGGGTTTGAGTGGGAAAAATTAAGTTTTAAGTTTAATCTTCTTCAATGTCAGCCTTGGGGATCAAATTAATAGGAATTTTAGGTGGATTGCCTATATAAACAAGCTTCCAAGCCCTAATTCAAAATTAATCCATTATTCATTCATCATTTATCATGCATTCAAGACCAACAAGCTAGGGTTTTAGCATTCTAAGTCATCAAGATAGCTTTCAAAGGAATTCAAGATATATCATCATGGAAAGTTTCTAATTCCATTATTTCATGCTTCATTACAGTGTTTCTTCAATTTTGGTTTAATTACCCAAAAAGGGGTTTGACCAAGGCAAACACACATACCCTAACAATCAACATTTTCTCTCTCTTTCTCTGTGTGTTTGAAAATTGAGGTATATTGAAGACTTTGAAATCATTGAAGAATAGGTTGCAAAATTGTTGTAGTCATCTCCTTATTGACTAGGTCAAAATATGCATAAAAAGTCACTTAGAGTGCCGAAAATCAAGGTTTCAGAAACCAGACACTTATAGGAACAGAAAGAGAAAACTAAGAGCATTTGTTTCCACTTTTGAGTTTTTAGAAAAGTCAAAGTGGACTCATACACCATTAGTGGTGAATGATTCCCACTGTACCTATTTTTCACAGGTTTATATAGATTTGGACACCCATTTTTTTGAAATGGGCCCCAGTGCAATTTTCTAGATCTAAGACTGATTCGTCCAGAATGGCGAATGAGTCCCAGTAGGCCAAATTTTTAGTATCATTAGAATTTTCAGTCTTCATTGTAGTCTTCAATACATTTCCAAGTGCATTCTTTCTATTTTAATTTCTTGTTATGTTTTACTTCTATTTCTATTCATCTTTCTAGGTCTTTTTACATACAACACTATGTTTTCAAGCATCTTGCATTTTCTTGGTTTACATTTAGTAGTTAATTTCTTTTATCAATTTCTAGCCTTGAGGACAATTCCCTTCGACAGATTTCAATCTTCTTTGCATTAGAATCTCAAGGGTATGTTTTGGAATGTGAGCATTAAGAAATCGGATCCCTTTTCTTGAACAAAGAAGTAGTGTATCCATTTCCTTTGTCCTCACTACCTTGCTGATATTTTTTCAATGACCTTTTGCATTTGGGTCCTCATATCTTCAGCTGCTTTGCACTTGGATTCAACCTCGTGCTCCAATCTTTGCACCTTGGCACAAAGCTGATCCTTTTCACTCTGAGCTTCTTCGAACAACTTAGCTACTTCACCATGTTGATCATGTGCCTACCTTAAGCGAGCCATGTCCATATCCTTTCATTTGATCTCTGCTTGTAATATTTCTACTATGGCCTTTATAATTACCAACTCTACCTGGTACTTTTTCAATTTTTTTCCCAATTTTTCATAGTCAGTATAGACCACCTTCTGTGTTGCTTTGTCTAGGCACACTTTTTCATGTTGAAGAGTTTCACTCAAGTTGATACCTAAGTTTGGATTTCATAATCCTCGAACTGAATCTCTCCTTCTTGATTAGATATATGCAACCTCATAGCTAAGATCATCAGAGCATTCCTCTCTTCATCAAAATAAGTCTCTAGCTTCAGAGTAGTTGGATTAGTTGTGGCCTTTACCCACAACTTCTACTTCCTTTCTTGTTGACCGTATTTGGTTAATTCAATATGGTTCTGGAGGCTTTGTGGATACTCAATACTTTTCACAACAATAGAAACACTGGTGGGGAGGCCATATAGGGTAATAGAAAGGGTGCTTTTGGTCGACTAAGTTTTTGAGGAGGCAAAAGGAAGTGTTATTAGGGAAAAAGTTGAGATTCCATGTATGACCTGAGTAGGAGGGGTGATCATTGGGGTAAAGGGGGAAGTAGGCAGAAAAAGAGATATATTCCTAGAAGAAGGCAAGGGTAAAAAAACTTGCAGCATGGGTGACTCTATGTTTACAATATGTGCCTTGGATAGGGAAATCAAAGAATCAATCATAGTTGAGGTAAAAGATGCATGTTCAACACGTGGGTTCTCCATATGAGGTTTTCTATCAAATATAGTTGGGGGAGTGTTAAGGATGAGAAGGTCAAAAACTACGAATGGAGAGTTTTGTTCTGCAAATGAGGGGGCATCAACAACCAATAATGTAGTAGAAGAAAGGATGAAGGGTGTGAAACTTACCTAGATTATCAAAGCCAAATACATCGGTAGAACAAAGTCCACTTCCTCTTCTCCCTTAGCCGAGGTGCTTGGTCTGCTTACATCTTGGATTCTCCTTTTCTTTGTAGGGAGAACATTGATTACTTTAGATTATCTAGCGACTGATCTCAACCAACCTTTAGCCTTTGGAACTACAAAATATTTTCTTGGAGACCATTGGGTCTGCTTACCCTTTGGTGAGATGCTAACAAAGGACGAAATCTATGATTCCTTGTGTTTTGGTCCCTTTTCTTTCCTCTTTCCTACTTCGGGTGCCTAAGGTGGGAGGTCAAAAAATTGGTGCGTGCTCCTATTTAGGACGTTGTTTTGATCCTAGATTATTATTGAATCCAACCTCATCATCATAAGTCTCCTTGAAACTCCCATCTATTGCTGTAACTATCCGGTTTGGTCTCCTACCGATATTTCTAGAAATCAACTATCTTCCTTTCAGACCCCCCAAAAGTTTTGAGTTGTGTCCTAAGGGATTTGTCCGTATAGATGCTTTATCAAAATTATTCCACCCTTGTGTAGAATTTGAGCCATGTGGGTTGCATGAATAATGTGAAGGCTAAGTCAATAAATACTTTTTACCTCTCCTTGATTGGGTTTTTCCTTGCTTCCCAATACAACTACTCTTTTCATGCTTGAAAGGGAAATTCCCAACAAGATTATATTTTCATCTGTCACAAATAAGGACTAGATCGAGGTAGGATAAATTTTTGGTTAACACATCCTACACTTCTCTCCTTATGAGTATTACTTGACCTTTGGAAATGGTGAGAGGAAGTGTGTAGTGCTTTCTTGTGTCTCCCAACCCCATAAGCATTATTGACAATTGTTGCTTGATGGCATGCCTCCAAGGTGATTTTTTTGTCTATTATGAATTTTAGAAGCCTAAAGGGCTCCTCATTAAAACCATGACATCTGATAAAAGTAAAATCTGCCCCCATAAAATAATCAATTGAGGTTTGGTGGTTTTTCATCCTGTCTAAACCTTCAGGGGAAAACCTACTTGGAGAATGCTAAGACAAATCTAGAAGTACTAGTTGCAGAAAATATTCAACAAATGAATAATAATCCCATGTGCTTTCAAGCACATGGGTCCAAGTTGAAACTAGTTTATGTAAACCCAACACATCAAACAAATTGAGCAAAAAATGGCCACTAAAGAACTTAGGGTTTTGATTTACAATTAAATGAACTAGAAAAGAAGAATACCTAAATTTGAAAGAGCAATTATAATTTTTTAATTGTGTAAGCATATTTTTTTTTATTTCCTCAACAAAACAAAATTGCTTCATGATCTTTCCCTTCTTCAGCATGAAAGCCAAGCCCATCTAGAACTTGTATACCTCATCATCCCTCTCATGGCCATATACAAAAGCCAACATTGAGAAGACGACCTATAAATCTAAATGGAATTATTTGTGTGACAAAGTGAAGATAATTTCATTGTTCTATGATTCCTCGTTTGTTTCATCCTTTCAAAATTTTGACTATTTTTCCCTAGTCACCCAAAACTCTTCCATTTTCCCGTGATAAAATCTCTCAACTTCCTAGTTTGAGGGGATACATAGTATATCCTGGATGGATCCTACATTAATAGTGACCCTCAACTTGCTACCATTGATAACCTTGGAGCCCTTGTCTAGCCTTTCTATGCATATGTCAACCAGCTCCAAACATGGATGTTTGGAGGGTACCATAAATTGTGGTAAACCAGAATGCCACAATCACGTTGTAAATTCATCGGTTGAACCTCTGGTGAGCATCCTCTGAAATTCCCCTTCATTAAGGCCTTTAGGGTTTATGTGTAGCTTTGGGTCATAGATGTCTACAAAATCCTTAACTGCCTCATCTTTGGCGTGGTCACCTAGCTGTATGACTTTGGTATGCAAAAAGCTTCGTTCCTATGGTGATAGAGCATTAGCATAAGAAATATCACCAAAGATGTTGATTTAGCTAGGCTTTGTGAATGAGATTCTAGCATTTTGACTAGAAGATGACACTTCAGCCATTTTCATGTTCTTAGAAGAATTCTACATAATAGATGAAACTTTCAAAGAAGCCAAATGTACTCAAGGGTTCAATACTTATAATTTTTTTTCCTTTTAGCACATTCAATTCTTAAAGACACATTGAATAAATGCATTTCCATTATCAATATCTTGCTAACCGCTACCAATGAGGGGATACGTGTGTAGTGGGGGGCTGTACTTCTTGGAAATGTCATATTTTTTGTATTAATGAAAATAGTACATTCCTTATGCTTCCCTTGGGGAATGATAACCTTGAGCAATGGGAAGCATACTTAGAAGAGACATTTTCATTAATTAAGCAAGAGTTGGCTTCGAAAATGTCTTTTCACATACGTGATCTGGTTGGCATTAATGAAGATGATGGAAACATGGAAACAAGATGTATGTGCAAGCATTAACTCCCAATACCTACATTAACTCCTCAAAGCCTTGCCAAAAATCCTTCGTAAAATTTACCTTTTACTTCTTATCGTCGACCCACAATTTCCATTATTGTCTAATGGGATATTTTCTTTCCATTTTCTAGCTTTTCTAGAACACATTTTTGTATAAATAGCAATGTCCACCTTGCGAACATAATCATCAAGTTGGAATTAAGTTGGTAAGTCCTTTCTACTATGTTTTTTCTTTTGTGATTTTGGTAATTTTCTTGATGCCATTATGAGTGGTCTGGGTACCCAAATTTAGCTCAAAAGCCAAAAGCTACAAGCATCCTTTGTTGGAGAGGTTAGTAATGATGGGATTAGGTGCCTGTTGTGAACAAAGAACTGCATGGTTATTGTGACTGTATACACCTAAAAATGGTCACATCACATAGTCTAGTAATGAATTAAATATTTTTAATATTTAATTAAATCTTTGAGTTCAATCTGCGTATAAATAAATTTAAATAATTTATTTATATTGTTCAATCTTTCATTTCGATTAAATAAATAAGTTTATTTAATCATCTTTTCTTATTCATTTCTTAATTAATTAAATAAACATTACAATTTATTTATATTAATTATCATATAATCTTGGCTTGAATATTTTATTCAAATAAAGATTAAATATTCCTCTTTTCTAATTAATTCCTCTAAATATCCATTCACAATTAAATATTCCAAAAATATTTAATTAAATTCCTCTAAAGTTCATTCACAATTAAATATCTCAAAATATTTAATTAATTCTTCTAAAGTCATATCACAATTAAATATCTCAAAATATTTAATTAAATCTTCTATAGTTCTAAAATCAAAAATCAAACTCACATAAATGAAATTAAATAAATTTATTTATCTAGGGATTATCTTCAACAACCGTGAAACAAATTTCCAAAATAGAAAAGTTAAATTTCTCTGTTCCTGTGCAAGATTGTTCCTGTGGGTTGAAGACAAGGCTCCATTCTTCTCTCCAACCTCCCAACATTCTCCATCTTCCTCTCAACATCTCCATCTCCCACCATTCAAATCTACCAAACAATCTCATAGCCATTGATTTTTGCCAGCCAGGCTCTTGCCTACAAAAAGCTATAAAAAGGACTGCTGGGTTTTTGAAATGATAGAGAAGCTTTCATACAAATAAAATATAGCCAAATTGCAAATAGCTTTCAAGCATCCATAGCATAGTCTTTAGCATTCATAGATTGTAGAATCATAGTATATCATGGCATATCCACTTCATATCATAGCATTCACAATTCACAACCCCTATGCATAATCGACAGCCCTTGTGCATATCTGTATCAGTATTTTCACTCCACCAGCATATAGCATAGAGAAGCTCCTTCCTTTGCATACTCATTCTACAGATTGCCATTTGGAGAAGCCAAGCTTACACAATCTGAGAGAAACAACTTCAAACAAATCCCTGGAGATAGAGGAAGATGGAATGGCTCTGAAGAAGCTTCGCTTGTTTCTTTGAATTCAATTTAATTAGCTTTTCTTCAGTTTAAAGTTTCATTTTGTGTGTTTTATTGTTTTACTTTGATACTAACATATTTAACAACACATTTTTGGCCCCCACTATGGGTCTCTTGCCCCAATTTTAACATTTTATTGCAGATTTTCCTGACAGGTTACGACCAAAAATAGCAGATTAGCACAAGAAAACACGCTTCAGCAAACTTCATACCTAGTTCAACACTCGTGAATCATCCTGCAGCGCCCATAAAGCATCTTTTAGTGCTCTTGAAGCATCTTGCAGCGCCCTTGAAGCATCCTGCAGTGCCCATAAAGCATCCTGCAGTGCCCTTGAAGCATCCTGCAGTGCCCATGAAGCATCCTGAAGTGCCCATGAAGAATCTTGTAGTGCCCGTGATGTCTATTATAGTGCACTTTTGCAAAGGCTGCAAATTGTAAATTGTAATTTAAATACAACTTGACCGAATCTGACATGACCGCGGATAGCTAATAATTTTAAAAGAATCAAGCAATCCTAGGATAGTCACATAATAAAGAATGAAGCAATCCTAGGATAGTCACATAATTAAGAATCAAGCAATCCTAGGATAGTCACTTCACTTTTTATTTTGGGCTAAAATGAACTCCATGTTTGTATGAAGCAACATCTTCACTTAGCATAGCAAAATCTTTATTTGGGCTTAAAATTGAATCTTTGTTTGCCTTGCTTAAACCGTGATAGGCCTCTGCTCTCCCCTTAATTGGGTGATCAAAATGCCAAACTCATCTATTTCATTTTATGCAATTTCCAGTTTTGTTAAAACCTTTTAGAGAGCCTACTCTTGTGGGAAAAAGTACTCACCCAAGAGGAACGACTCAAGTGGGTTCAAGCCAAAGCCAGACTATTCCACCCCAGTATAAAATTTAAAGAAAAATTGGGAAACCCTCTTTTGACGGTAGTGTGGAAGATAACCATCCCCAAAGCCTTTGTTCTAAAGGTAGGGAGGTCTCTCAAGGGAGTATATCATTTTTTGCACCGAACGAAAACCCTTACTACGAACTTAGTGTAGTATCCAATTGAAGTCAGTTTCCGAATGTCATAATAATCACAGTGTAGGGGAGGGAAGAATCTACCCCCAAGATACTCACCATATAACTGCCAAGGATTGTTTGCTCAGGGGATCTGGTATCCACTTTAGTCACTCTGAGTATGCACCTGGAAAAGACAAAAACACGGGTGCCCTTTCGGGGGTGACATGGTTGTGTGAGTCGATGCAGTTTTAAGATGTGGGTTGTTGATTACTATGATGACCTACTTGAGAACTAAGAGTGAGTCTGTTTGATCTATCTATCATGTGTAAAACCTATTAAAACAATTTTTGAAGAACATTTTGATCATACACTTGATGTTTAGCATAGTACTTAAAACAACTATTCTACAAATTGTTTGATGTGTTTTCAATACATTAATTCAGAAAAGATCATCCAAAATTCACAATCACATTGATTACTCTCATGTTAAGAGATTGGAAATCCACAACCTTTGTTAAGAAGTCCGTTTTCAAAAGGATCACAAAACTAAAGAAACCCCTTAGCTACAAGAAACTATTGAAGAAAAGATGATTCTTGTATCAAAGTCGAAAGGTTTTACTTAAACATAGAACCTTTATACATTGATATCATGACTATGTTAGAGGTTTCACTGATGATTATGCTATAGAACCTTTGTATTCACAAGCTTTCTTTCAAAGAAGAGCCCTTTCTCAAAGGCACAACCATAGTCAACTTATTCGTTTCTGTTATATTCCCCAACTTGCAATTGAATATTCTACTCATCCAAATCAAATTCTGCAATAGAGAACTCAATCACATAGGCATTCATCACAAAATCCATCCTTTTACAAATCTATGATCAAAACTTCATAAAGTACAAAGTCATCCTTTTCTTGATCTTTTGCTTAAATTCCCACCAACAGGATTTTCATCCTTTCAATTAGGGAACAACACAAGCTAAAGGTTAGAAATCTTTCAATTCATAGAATTTTCATTCTATCCTTTCTTTTATATCCATCACAAGTTGCACTATTTCATTCTTTTGATCAAAAGTGAGTAGAGCTTGGAACAAAACTTATGCCTGTCTTCATGATATCTCAAAAACACATGGAAAAAGACGAAGGAGAAACCACTACAAGCAAAATGGGTGACCATACTGAGAAAGAAGAGGATACATTTAATATTGATGAATTAACAGAAGAATAGCTTCAAGAAGCAAAGAAAGATCCCCAATTCCATACTCTTATGGAAAGGATTTTAGAACGAAACAAAGAAAGAAATTTTCTTTCATTAGCTAATCAAGGAGCTAAGTTACCTCACAATTTTGATATATAAGGGATTAAACAAAATCCTGAAACTCCTCCTAATGACTTTAGTGCCTTTACTCAACAGATAAAAGAATTACAAGGGAAAATAAAGGAGATGCAAGGGGGTACAACAAAGAAGTATGTTTTGGAAGATATATCTCCTTATCCATTTGATAGGAGTCTTCAAATGATCCCTTTTCCAAAACATTGCAAAATTCCTAAATTTGATAGGTACAATGGAAAAACTGATCCCATTGAACATGTGAGGGATTTCTAATATGAGTCTAGAATTCGCTTATGACGATACCTACTTAATGCATTTCTTTCTATGAAGTCTGGGTGCACAATCCATGGAGTGGCTTTCCAAGATCACTCCCCCCATCACAACCTTTAAGGAGTTAATAAATCAGTTTATATCACAATACTCCTACAACATCCAACACCAAATAACAATGCTTGATCTTTGTAAAGTGAAACAAAAAGTAGGAGAATCCTTCACTACATTTTTGCAAAGGTGGAGAAGGTTATTTGCATGCTATTCCCGTCCTATTCCTGGAAAGGAAAAGATGGATATCTTCATCAATAGCCTAGATCAAGAGTTAAGCTATAGGCTTAACCTTCATTTCCCTCATAACTTTGAAAAATTGATTGAAAACACAATCACCATTGAAGGGGCCTTGGTTAAACGAGGAGTGATAAAACTTGATAATCCAAGTACATCCAACCAAAACAACAATGATAAAACAAGGTTTTGGAACATAAATAAAAATGTTGTCAATGATGGTATAGTAGATGCAAATAATCTATGAACAAGACCATTTATCTTTAACTTATCAAGTGCTCCACGAACCAATCAACAAACAAATACCAACCAACAAGGAAATATCAATCAACAAGGAAACAACAATCAACAAGGATAAAACTTCAAGCAAGAAAGCATGACCAATCAAAACATTAAGGATAATCATGGTAATTTCAATATCAATCTTGGCAATACCCAAACATCAAATTCATCCAGACCTCCATTCTTTTCAAATTGACAGAATTTTACCACTTTGGGTCAATCTCTTGAGTCTGCTCTCAAGGAGCTTCTTGATAAAAAGGTTATCACCTTACCACCACAAAGAGATTATGAGCCATGAGTCAAACCACCATCATGGAATGATTCATAGTATTGCAATTATCATCAATGTAAAGGTCATATAATGAATAATTTCCAAGCTTTGTGAAATCTAGTACAAGATTTAATTGACAATGGCACCATTACAATTGAAGGACATCATACCAATGACGATCATCAAGCATTCAAAGATCCTTTACCGAACTTTCAAAAAGGGGAAACATTGGATACTAAAGCGAAAAGCATACATAATGTTGAAGAAAATATAATCCATCACATCTATGTAGATGATCAGCAAGTTAATGTTATTAAAATCAAGGGAAAACAAGAATATCAACAGGTTAATGTGACTACGAGAGGACAAGCAAGAGTTGTTCTAAAAGGAAGTTCATCTAAGGAAACTATTCCTCCTCCAAGTCAATATAATCTATTTGATCAATTGAGAAAAACATCAGCTCAAATCTCCATCCTTGAACTTCTCAAAATATCGCCCATACACAAGAATATTTTAGAAGAAGCTCTTGTAAACACAATTGTCGACACTGATCTGGATATAAACAAATTTCAAGCCATGGTGGGACATTTGTCTTCCCCCACTTGTCTTTCATTTTCCAAAAAATATGATGCCTCCATGACACATCCACATAATTCATCGCTCTATCTTGAAGTCATGATCCATAAACGCCAAATCAGATGTGTCTTAATAGATGGAGGAGCTGGTTTAAACATTTGTACCTTGAAGCTAATACATGCCTTGGGAATATCAGAAAATTCCATTGATCCATGAGGGAAAATAACTATCAAGGTATATGATGATGAAGAAAGAGCTTCTAAAGGACTAATCGTGCTACCTATCAAAGTGGGACCTGTTGTGAAGAATACATTTTGTGAGGTTCTAGATCGAGATCTTTCCGATAACATACTTTTGGGTCATCCATGGATTCATGATATGCAAGCAGTACCATCAACATACCATCAATGTCTTAAGTTTCCATACGATGGATAGGAAATAACTATACAAGCTGATTACAATAGCACCCAAACTTGTTCAAATCTCTGAGCAACTCAAGACGCCTTTGTGCCACATAATAGGGAGGCTCTTACTATTTCTTCTTCCAATTTACAAGGCTAATTGCAAGAACTGAGAAAGAATCTTGACACTAAGCTAAATTTTAAAGACAAAGGAGTAGGTGAATGTTCACTATCTCTTTCTAGCTTACCTCCTTCTCCGAGGTCACATGGTCAGCCAACCTTATCAAATCAAAAGATTGCAATAGCCTCTACATCCCAAGCTTCTGTGCCAATCACAAAGTTTGATGGAAAATTCATTAAAGCCAATGCCACTGAAGAAGAAGCTGAAGATAGGGACATCCTAAGTTGGCTATACAAAGATGAAGATGAATCCCTCTTGCACATTAAGTTACCTACAGAACAATATGGTAAGGGGTACACTATCATGCAAAAAATGGGCTATGAAGGAAATGGTCCTATAGGAAAAAGAAGAGAAGGAATCGTGGAACAAATTCAACCTATTTCAATACATCCAAATGATAAAACATGACTTGGATATGGTAAAGATACAAAAGACTCTACTTCACAGCAAGCACAACCAACTCATGAGGGAGGATCAGTGTCAGATAAAGCTCATGAATTAGTTTTCCAATTGTAGAATAGTTTAGATACTGATTCTAATGAATATAAATGGGAAACCATTTATAATGATGAATTTTGGAGAGACAAACAAGTTGATACCATACACAAATATGCACCTTTTCTCATACAAGGAGAAGGTTCAAGGCCTCCACTTGATTATGTTTTACAAAGCGATCATGACTCAAGTGAGGACGAATCAGATTTTAACTAGATTGACAATCAACAGGAGAATACCATCATAGACCTTGTCTACCATGAAGATGATAACCACATCATGACTTTGATAGCTCAAGACCTTACCCAACCTAATGATCCCATGCCTTTAGTTTATCCAGAACTTATTGATTGGGACAATGACGCACCTATCCATATCCCTACATTCCATGATGATGAGGACATTATAAATTTCCTTTGTTTCTCTAATGAGGAAAACAATTGTTTCATCCAAGAATTTCATACTCATGATTTTGATAAGGAGGGTGTGAAGTCTTTTAGCTACAAAATAAATGAAATAAAAGATGGATCTATCGGTGAAAATTGAAAAATGGTAGTGATAGATCACAACAAGAGAAAAATAAAGAGTGAATCCGACAGTGAAAACCTTTTTGAGGCACTGAAGGATGAGAAACTTGACACTCTTCCCAAGCATAATCACGAAATATCTTCTATTTTGATCGAACCGATAGAATCAATTAACATAAATATAGCAGAGTAGCCAAAAATCTTACAAATAGCAGCGTCATTAATAATTGAAGAAGTCCTAAAATTCATGGAGTTCTTGAAGGAGAATCAAATCAACTTTGCTTGGTCATATGTTGATATGCCAGGGTTAGATCCTAATCTGATAATGCATCATTTATCTATCAATGCAGGGGCAAAACTTGTGAAGTAAAAGCTCAGAAAAATGCATCCACCTGTTGCATTATTGGTCAAAGAGGAATTAAAAAAGCTTTTAGATGTTGGATTCATTCAGACTATTGACTATCTAGAATGGATTTCTAATATTGTACCTGTTTCAAAGCTAGATGGAAGGATTAGAATTTGTACAGATTTCAGAGATTTGAACAAAGCTTGTCCCAAAGATGACTTCCCTTTGCCAAACATAGATATGATTGTTGATTTAACTGTTGGCCATGCAATGTATTCATTAATGGATGGATTTTTTAGGATACAACCAGATAAAGATTGCACCAGAGGATCAAGATAAAACAACATTCACATGCCCTTGGGGTACTTATTGCTGGAACGTAATGCCATTTGGGTTAAAGAACACTGGAGCTACTTATCAAAGAGCAATGACGACAATTTTTCATGATATGATGCATACATTCATGGAAGATTATGTTGATGATCTCCTTGCCAAATCTCACACACGAGAAGGACATCTAGAAATATTATCAAAAATCTTTGTCAGAATGGAGAAGTTCAATGTTTGACTCAATCCAAAGAAATGTGTTTTCGATGTTACATCTGGAAAACTCCTAGGATACATTGTTTCAGAAAAGAGCATAGAGGTTGATCCAGGAAAAGTACAAGCTATAATGGACATGCCGCCACCACAAAATATTAGTCAGCTTCGATCATTGCAAGGATGATTACAGTCTATCAGAAGGTTTATAGCTCAACTGGCAGACAAAAGCTTACCATTTACACATTTATTGCATAAAAATGTCCCATTCAAATGGGAAGAAAAATGTGAAGCAGCATTCAATCAGATCAAGCAATATCTTATGAACCCACCAATTTTAATTCCACCCGTTCCAGGAAAGCCACTCATACTCTATATTTCAGCAACAGAAGTATCCTTGGGAGCATTACTAGCACAAGAGGATTCTATAGGCAAAGAAAGGGCCACATACTATATCAGTAGAACTTTAACAAGCCATGAATTAAACTACACTTTCATTGAAAAAGCTTGCCTCGCAGTGGTGTTTTCTTCTCAAAAGTTGCGACACTATATGTTGGCTCATATAGTTAAGCTGATAACCAAAATTGATCCACTAAAATACGTTTTAAGCAGAGCTACTTTAATAGGAAGACTTGCAAAATGGGTAATGATCTTAAGTGAGTTTGACATTCACTATGTAGATCGAAAAGCTATTAAAGGACAGGTCATCGCAGATCAATTGGTCGAAGCACCTTTACAAGAAGAAAATCCAATGCACATTGAGTTTCCTGATGCAGATGTCTTCACAGCAATAATTCAGAACTCATGGACACTGTACTTTGATGGATCTTATACACAACATGGCTCGGGGGTAGGGATTATTTTTTTCACACCTGAAGGACATACCATTCCACAATCATATCGGTTGATGTTTCCTTGCACAAATAACATAGCTGAATATGAGGCATTGCTCATAGGGATAAAGATAGCCTTGGAGTGGCAGATTACAGAGCTGCAAGTTTACGGTGATTCACAACTTGTCATTAATCAAATTAATGATGATTATCAAACTAAAGATGATAAGTTTCTACCCTACAAAAACATGGTGGATGATTATAAGAAGTATTTTGTGTCAATCAATTTTTCACAAATCCCAAGGATTGATAACAAAGCTGTAGATGCAATGGCTACAATTGCTTCCTTATTACAACTATCAGAAGATCAAACCAAGCATGAATTCTTGGTGGAACAATTGTTTTCTCCCGCCTATGATAATCCTGAGACCCAAGTCATATGTCATTTAACCAGTTCTGATTTACCTTTATATGGCAAGAATTATACCTATTTGAAAGATAATATCTTACCTCCAGACTTATCACAAAACCAAAAAAGGAATTTCATACGCCAATCATCTCGTTATACTTTGATCGCCGATATCCTTTCCTGACGTGGTCTTGATGGTACGCTCCTTCGATGTCTTGAACATGATGAATCTGAAAAAGCCTTACAAGAGGTTCATGGTGGTATTTGTGGAACTCATTCAAGTGGTTTAACCTTAGCCAAGAAACTTGTCAGAATGGGATATTATTGGCCTACCATGGAGAAAGAATCTTTTAATTTTGTCAAGAAATGTTCCAAATACTAGATCCATGGGAATCTTATTCATGCACTTGCACAGGAATTGCAACCTTTCACTCCGACATGGCCTTTTTCTCAATGGGGACTAGATCTTGTTGGAAAAAATCATCCTTCATCATCAAATGGGCATAAATTCATTATCACAGCTATGGAGTATTTTACAAAATGGATCGAAGTTGTTCCTTTGACGACCATGACTGGTAAACAAATCTCTTCATTCATTCTGAATTACATCATTTTTAGATATGGAATTCCTAATTCTATCATTACTGATAATGGGAGGCCTTTCAAGAATCAGGATGTTGATGAACTTTGTGAAAGATTTCACATCCAACACAAGTTCTCTACACCTTACTATCCATAGGGTAATGGTCAAGCAGAAGCTTCCAACAAAACAATCTTGAAGATCTTGAAGAAGACAGTAAATGATGTCGGTCGTGATTGGCATGTCCAATTAAATCCAGCTTTGTGGGCATACAGAACCAACATTCGCACACCAATAGGAGCTACCCCATATGCCTTGGTCTATGGAGCAGAAGCAATCTTACCACTAGAGGTTGAAATACCTTTGCTTAGGGTCTCACTCAAGGGATTGATAAATGATGAGGACTACAGAGTATCTCATCTGCAAGAGTTAGAACTGTTAGATGAAAGACGTCAACATGCAGCTGACCATTTGAAGGGTTATCAACAAGTTATGTCTCGTAGTTATAATCACAGGGTTAAATCACAGACATTTCAAGTAGGTGACTTAGTCTTGAGAGAAAATCCATGTAATCAGCAAGACAGAGAAAAGAAAGGAAAATTTGAACCAAACTGGCTTGGTCCGTTTGTCATCATTGTAGCATATGGTTCTAGTGCATATCAGTTATCTACATCAGAAGGGGACTTGTTTGAAGAGCCAATCAACAACATTCATTTGAAGAAATTCTATGCCTAAATCATAAAAAGTCCTGAAAAAATATAAAAAAATCATAAAAAGTCCTGAAAAAAAAAATCTAAAAAAATCATAAAAAGTCTTGAAAAAAAAAATCAGAAAAATCCTGAAAAAGTGCAATAAAAACAAGTGGTGAAAACTTGGCAAACAGGTGCTACTTGTGATCAAAAAAGGCTCCTCCATCTATTAGCTTATGTCTTGCATTCACTTTCGGCATCATCCGTTCATATCTATCATCTGTACATATCCACATCATATGACAGGAATCCTTATGTTTCATCATGGCTTGAGGAAATTTGTACATATCCATAATCTTTAGGTTGTGTTTACACTGGGGGCAGCAATATAGACTGAACAAGAGAGGGGCAACGAGCTTTTCGAACATCACAAACAGATACGAGACGGTTTATTAAAATGCAACATTGTCATATCAAATCAATCACCACATGTTTATCCAATGCCAATTGAAATCAAAACAACATGATCCAAACAAACATCAAAACAAGAACATCAATGATGATAACCAAGTTGGATGATCTTAATCTGAATAATGTTTGAAATATTTTAGGCAAGATTTGAATGGTTGTTTGATTTTCTATCATATCTCTGGAGCAATTCAATGATGTACTGAACTAGAAAAGCAAGGAAGGAGTATGAATTTTTTTTGTCTGCTGTTTGCAAGGAAATCATTAGTACTATTTAAATTGGTCGTGAGACATGCTCTACTACGTATCATTGATGACATTTTGGAATTTGCATAGGAAAAGGGTTAACTCTTGTCTGTTTATGCAAGCAATACTGAGGTCATCTCGGTTCAATTATACCTAGATGCTTGTATTAACTTGCTATATCAAAAATCATGAAAGCAATACTCAGGTCATCACTGGTGCTAACATACCCTTTGATGCTACATTGGAGATGGGATTAATCATTCCAATAAAATTGAAGCCCCATTGTGTGAAGGGTTCCTCAATCATGATTGGGATCAATGGCATAGTAGAGTTATTTTTCTTGTTGACAAAATATTGGCATTGGGTGCATTTTCATGCAAGATGGTGGGCTTTAGAGAACATCGTAAGCTAGTAGTAACCTACTTGAATGATCTTCAAAGTAGTGGTATTTTAGGAGAAATATCTTCACACTCAGCTACTATGGAACTTGTTCAAAATCCTTTCGGCCTATAGCTTGTCCACGCACAATGGAGGAGGACTCCATTGTAGTTTCCTTAAAATAGAAATCCCTTGATCAGTATGTATCTAGTGCCTTGTAGCCTATTGTATCTTTATTTTTGGGGTGAGACATTGGTTGGGTATTGGCCAATCTACATAAATCATGTCTGATTAGTCACCCATGACTCATTAGATTTGAACTAATTTGTGTTGACCTAGTCGGTCTCTCTTTCTTCATGAGTGCCCAATTCTTGCGTAAGGTGTTGGTAAAGGCCTCTTCCTTGGACCAACTTGGTTGGTTGAATTTCCACATCCTACTCCAGGATCTTAGTGATCTAGTTTGCCCTCTTCTTATTTATTTTTCCCTCTATGATGTATTCTCTAATGTTGGGATGAGCAACGAGGATTGTTATTTTGCTTACTGAAACCAAATGCCAGAAATTTTTGAGGCTTTTGAAGATGGTAAAGGGCTACTTTTCAACAAAGCTATATAGATTTAGTATCCTTTAAGGGTTTAGGAATGAAAATTAATGGGATTCTCTCAGCCTCCCTCTTCATCCTTTTGAGTGAGAATGGAAGCTATGCTATGCTAGCCATTGTAAATGTATAGGAGGAAGTCCTTGGAGAAGTCCTAGTTAGATAACACTAGAGATATAGAGATGGATGCCTTAATCTACTTGAAAGAAAGCTTTCCTTCTGGGGTTCATTTGAATGCCAATCCCTTCTTCAACATCAACATGATGGGTCTTGTGATTCCTATGAAATTCAAAATAAACTAGCTAGTGAAGTTAATTTTTCTTAGAAATGACTATAGCCCCTTCTAGTTGGCACACATTGGTAGTCTTATTATATCCTTTACCCTTTCAGGGTCTATGGCTATTCCTTCTTTCGATACCACAAATCCAAGCAACTTACCTTGTGGTATGCCAAAAACACATTTTTCAGGATTTAAGGAAATACCGAACTATTGGAACTTCTAGAAAACCTTTTCTAGATGATCAAAATGATCATCTTTTGATTTGGAGAAATTGGTTAGGTCATCCAGATATATTAGGATGATCGTATTAACAAATCCCTTAAAGGTGATATCCATCACTCATTGGAAATTAGCACCCGCATTGGAGAGTTTGAAGGGAATCTTTGTGTATGTGAAAGATCCCCAATTAGTGGTGAATGTTGTTTTGTGCTAGTCCTCCTTTACATAAACCTAGTTATAGCTAGAGAAATCATCGAGTAGTGAGAACATCTCCAACCCAGCCATGGTTTGTAGAATTTTCTCCATTGAGGGAAAATGATAGTGGTCCTTTAGCATAACTTTATTTAAATCCCAAAAATTCACATAGATGTGTAAGTCACCATTCTTCTTATGCATCAAGACTAGATTGGATACCTAGGTAGAATGCTTGATCATTTAGATAATCTTTGACTCAAGCAGCTTGGTAAGCTCCCATGCCATAAATGCTTCCACCTTCGAGTTAACCAGTCTTTTCTTTTTCCAGACGGGTTTAGAGCCTTCAGCTAAGTCGATAGCATGCTCGATAACACTAGGATCATATCCCTTGAGTTTACCATAGGTCCAGGCTACAACTCTATTGTATTTTAAGCATAAGTCCTTTAGCCTATCCGTGTCTTCCTGTGTCATGTTTCTCTCAAATTTTAGATTCCTTCCATCTTCGATGTCGAGATCTTTGTAGTCCTCTTCGTCGATCATGAATCTTCTCTTACTATTTTTGGCGTCTTTGCAGATGAAGATTTTCTCAAGAGAGATTAGGCCTCGTGGGAGCTTATTGCATTTTGATTAGATTACTTTTCCTTCGACAACTTCTTCATCTTCAACCTTTGGTTGTAATGTTGCAAAATTGCACCTAGGGGCAATTCCACATTTTTGCACCTTTTCCTAGCATTTATGACACCTTAGAGCATTAATCCCATGAGTCAGAATTTCACAGTTCTTACCCCATGTGGACTAGTGGTAGAGCAATAGAATCCTAATGATATGTTGCCCAAAAAACTAGGCCTTGGATTCCTGCACGACATGTTGACGTTTGTGCGGCATGCTAGCGTCCTGGCAGTTTTATGAGTTTGAAATGAGGAATCTAGAATTTTGACTCTCTCGACACATGTCCTAGCAATCAGATTTTGGGTGTAACGACTCTTTGCTACCCTTGCATGAAATTAAAACCCCTAATTTTCTCTCATTTTGGGGTTCAAGTCATTCAATAAAAGCTCTACACATTTTTTAGTTCTCTTCATTCTTGATAACAACTCTCACAAGTGAAGCCATGTCGGACTAATGTCCTTCCAACAACTACAGCTTTCAAGAAAGCATTCAATAGTGGATCCATGTGATCCAAAGAGGGTCTAGGCCCATGGGTAATTTTCTCTGCCTATCTTTTACTCTTTTCTATCTACTTGCTCATTTACTGCTTAGTGGTGTGGGTTCTACTCTTGAAGCGGGTTTTTCTTTCACCCAACGCTTTGTCTATTTCATTTACACTCCTTTCCAACTTGGCTATTCATGGAGGTGGGAACACTAAAATGGGGGTCTGACTAAGGAAGAACCCTATACAACCCCAGCCTTTTCCCCTCATTCTTTTGTGTGTAGGTTGCTAAGTGGAGCTTGGAGTGAAGATTTAAACGTCCAGTTAAAGGTAAGTTTTCTCCAAGTTCTCCTTGTGCCTTACTTTCTTCTTTCTATTTGTATTTTTTTCAAAAGACCTTAGATATGAGCTAGAAGGTGAAGATTTATTCTATTCACCTGAGTTCCTAAGATTTCTATCACTACAGATGCTAGCATGCCATTTAGATGACATCACACCACACTTGCATCCTGAATCTTCACTGCCGTCCTTTAGCCGAGAGCTCCTCTATTAGAGGAAGAAATCTAGAAGTTTCAATCCATCAAGATCTAAAGTATTCTTCTCTAAAATATAACTTGAGTACATTTTCATTACCGTTTCTTTATTTTGTTTATGTTGAGGTGGATAAGGGTAGTTTGTTCCCTAGTGATCTCTTGAGAATGAAGAGATCTGTGTGCAACGAATCCCTCTTATCCCACATTTTGGTGAACCCGACGTGAACCATGTTAGATCTATTTTTATAGTGTTTCCATGTTTATGATAAAACCTTCTCTAAAGAATATTTTGATATGTTAGATGACGCTCTAGATGATTTCTTAGAAGTTCCCTCCTCTATCTGCAAACCTTCCAAGCAATCTTCCTCTCTGCAAGCTGAGGAGTTGATGAATGTAGTGGTGGTCTCGGTGGCTCCTCCAAGACCTAAGAAACCCATCATTTATGTGACCCTGATTGGCCCTTCTTATGGGGAGGATCATTCCATCTACAAAATTTCATATCGAAATGATTCACTAGACTTATACTCATGGTTCGTAAAAGATACGAAATACACTTCTTATAATGTTGTTGGGAACACATATAATATGAGAAGAAACAAACAAAACTTGGATCAACAACCTCTTGTTCCTACATTTCAACCCACTCAAGTTCCTACTTATCTACCACCTTCTCAACCAAGTCTTCCTTCAACACCTAAACCTACAATTAAAGCACCAGGTGGTTATGATCTTATTAAGGAACTTCAAGTTACTCCGGCCAAGATCTCACTTTGGTATTTGCTTTAGAATACTTTGTTTTATCAAGAGATGCTTCAAGAAGCATTGCAAAATATTCTCTTTCCTGCCTCTGCTAATCCTATGGATGTTAATGTGTTGTTGGCTCATATTCAAGCATATTCGCCAAATATTATGTTCCATCCACAAGAACTCTCACCTCTGGATGTGTAGAAGCAAGAAGACCCCTTGATGACTATAATTAATGTTAATAATATTGGTATTAGGCATACTATCATTGACAGCAGTTTGACTCTCAACGTTTGCAATATCTACCTACTACATAATATTAAATTTGATTCATCTTCTTTAGCTTCTTCTTCCTTGTACATTCGTGGATTTGATAATGTTGGCCGTCAAGCTCTAGGCACGATAATACTACCATTGCAATTAGGTCTCGTTACCTTACCTACTTTGGCTTATGGGATTCATGGACCCTTACCTTACAATCTTCTTTTGGGGAGACCCTAGATTCATGCTATTGGTGTCATAACTTTTACTTTACACAATTCCTTAAAATTCATTATAAATAATTGGGTATTCATGGTTAAATATGATCCAGAAGTTGTTCACCTTTGTGAGCTAGCGATTGTTAGTTGGGCTTCAGTCATCTCCACTCTTAAGAATTGTATTCCATCCTTAATTGTTGATGCTATAGCATGTTCCTCGACGATACCCTCCATGGAGGTTGTCCCTGAAGCAAATGTTGTTAAAGATGAATCACCTAAAGCAGAAAGTCCTAAGTCTTTCCCATCTTCTCCTTCTTCTTTTGAGTCAAATGCTTTCTTTGGTGATGATTGGGGCTCTCTAGAATTATTTTAATTCTTCATTATAGAATAAAAAGTGAGTCCTATTTGTATAGAGTTTTCGAATGCCTTTGATGTGAAGATAGATGATGCTCCCATTAAGGAAGGGAAATGTGATCCTATCTAGGAGACCAATCCCCCCTCTACTAAGGAGAGTACTCCCAATCTTACGAAGGAGGTTAATATTTGCAAACCAAGTGAAGAAGGTAAAATTTCTCCCGTGGATGTGTTCGATGTTCATTAGTGGAATGAAACCCTCTACATAGAGTTGCCACCTCCCGAAGTTTTGCAAACTCATTATGGTTTTGGATATTAACTCGCTTCTCAGTATGGCTATGGGTAGAAGGGCCTAGGGAATATCAAGCAAGGAATTCAAGTACCTATTCAATTTAAGCTGTGAAAGTGCTATTTGGGTTTGGGATGCTCTATTGAACAATCTAAGTAGAAACCTTGGTGGACTGTCAATATGATTTTAGCTGAACCACTGAGTTTGGTCCATCCTAAATTGATAGAGGATAGGGGGAAAGCCGAGAAAATACCTTAGATGTCTTCTCTTTAGATGAAGCACTTGAGGAATTCCTAGGTGCCTACTCACCATTGCCTCCCTTCCATCACAAGAGACGATTCTTGTATCGCCTCCATGAACAAGCATACTTTGGAGAATCTATCTTGAGTATTGATGAGGAGGACCCTCTATCTAATGTTGGTAATGATGTTCCAATATCGCATCCTAAAGATTGTAGTTCTCTCCTTAAGGGAGATACTACTAAAATCTCTAAGGATCTTAAGTCTTCTGAAAAAATAATTAGGATTGGGAAGTGTCTTTCTTTAGAAGAAGCAAATGAATATTCTGATCTCTTACATTTTCATCCTGTTATCTTTGCTTGGATGTACAAGGATATGCCTGGTATTGATGAGTCTATAGTGGTTGATAATATCATCCTATGTGTTGATGCTAAGATGATTAAGGAAAAAAAATGAAAGATCAATCCTAGGGTGGCATTGATGGTTAAGACTAAGATAGAGAAGCTGTTAAAAGTAGGCTTTATCCATCCAATCGACTATTGCCCTTGGATCTCAAACATAGTTGTTGTTAGTAAACCTGATGGTCATATTCGTATATGCATTTACTTTGATGATCTTAATAAGGATTCTCTTAAGGATGATTTTCTATTTCCTAATATAGATATGATTGTGGATTTGACTGCAGGCCATGCATTGTTGTCTTTTATAGATGGTTTCTGAGTTATAATAGATCCATATTAATCTGAAAGATTAGTACAAGATAGCCTTCACTACCCTTTGGGGTACCTTCTGTTATGAGGTCATTCCCTTTGGGTTAAAAAATGTAGAAGAAAATTACCAATGGGCAATGAACCTAATATTTCATGATTTTATTCATAAGAATTTAGAGGATTATGTTGATGACATCTTGGTAAAATCTATAACTCGTCAAGATCATGTAAAGAACCTTCATCTTATTTTTTAGAGGCTTCGGCTCTATAGGATGAGATGCAATCCCCTTAAGTGCATCTTTGATGTGGACACTAAATTTTTTTTGGGATTCATAGTTTCTCACCATTGAATCGAAGTTGACATAAATAAGATTGATGCTATTGTTAATATGCCTCCACCCAGAAGTATTACTGAATTGCAAATTTTACAAGGGAAAATTTAGGCAATTCACATATTCATATCTCAGTTGGTTGATCATACTCTTCCCTTTACTCACCTATTAAAGAAAGATGTTCACTTCATATGGGGTGTACAGTGCCAAAAGGATTTTGTGTCAATCAAATCCTATTTGGCTAATCTTCTTATATTGATGCCAACTATGCAAGATAGACCCTTTCTACTTTACCTCACAACATCACCATATTCTTTGGTATCTTTGCTAGCCCAGTATGATGATGTCAAGAAAGAGAGAGTGGTATACTACGTTAGTTTTGTTCTGGTCAACTACGAAACTTGTTACTCCCCCATAGAAAAGCAATGCCTTGATCTTGCCTTTGCTACACAAAAGTTAAGGCATTACCTTCTCCATGTTGAAACACATGTCATTGTAAAAAGTGATCTTCTAAAGCATTTATTCTCTAGTTTTGGCCTTGTTGGGAGGTTAGTGAAATGGGTAATGTTACTCTTTGAGTTTGACATAAGGTTCATTACTGAGAAGCCAATAAAGGGTCATGCGGTTGCTGATCAATTTGCGGATGCTCCCTCATCTCACTCCTTCCCAGGGTTAGATTTGTTTCCTAATGAGAACATTGTTGTGATTAGCTATGACCTTGAATGGAAAATGTACTTTAATAGGTCAAGATGTTAGATTGGTTTTGGGGCGGGTGTGATTTTGATGTCACCTAAAGGTAAACTAGTCCCTCTCTCCTTTCAATTGGACTTTCCTTGCACTAAAAATATTGTTGAGTATGAAGCTCTCATTACCATCTTGTGTTCTGTGATTGCACTAAAGATAAAACATCTCCATATATTGGGGGATTCCAAACTCATTGTGAACTAGATTACAGAAGCCTATCAAGCTAAGAAAAGTAAGTTGTCTCGGTATTGAGACCTCAGTTTGTCCTTTCTTAATAGGTTGTCTTCTTTCATGATAGACAACATCCATAGAAGGGAGAATAGACATGTGAATTCCATGGAAAGCACTTCTTCCCTAGCACCCTTAGATGAAGATACAAAATAATACAACTTCATGGTTTAGGTCTTGCGAACTCTAGTAGCTTTTGATCAATCTGAATCTGATGCTTTTGTGTGTTTGTTGTCAATAGATTTGCACCTTGTTGAATGCAATATTCAGCAACCTACTGAAACATGGAAACCTCTTTTAGATGTGGGTGATCTTGAATGAAAGAGGAATCTCTAGAGTGAGCTGGTTCTCTAAATGATGAATTCTATTCTAAAACAACCTCTGAGGAACGGGATAAAGGATAACTTGAAAATAAAGCCTATGACTAATAGATGATTCACCAAACTTTATGAAAATTCAGACTTAACCACTCATAACAACTTCTCTATTACAATAATTATCACAATCTCATTGGCACATATCCCATTAGTGATTTGCATGAAGATCTGGAGAACAAATACAGTATGCAACTTGAAACATGTAATTCTGAAACACAACCTTATAACATCAAGACATAAAAGGATTCTGATTTAAAAACACAAATACATTAGATTGCCATTACAAAATCTAAGACAAAAGATAAGAAGGAGAAATTTGTTGTTCTATTAAAACTGAAAGAGTCTTTGCCTGAATCCGAAACTAAGTACCAAAATTGTTTTACAAGCTCAAAAATGTGCATGAGAAAGAAAAATGATCTAAACTTCCTGAGAGAGGAGAGCTGAAAAGACTAAGTCTATCAAAACATAGCTCTCAAGAAACCCTAATCCGAGCTCAAAAAAAAATCAAGGAAAAAAGGCTTCAAACTGTCTGAAAAAACTGCCTAAAAGTAGAAAAAAGCACACTGCTTTTATGATCATATAGTCAAGCCTCTAAAAATAGGCTGATCTTGCTTTAAAAGCTCAAAAACACCTTATCTGATCTCCAAGATAGGTCTGAAATCCGACCAAGAGGAAAAATCAACAAAAATCTGCTAAAAATAGCAAGAAATCACAACGCAATTTATAGAATATCGCTTTATGATTCTACTTTACAAGATGTAGATTTGCACAATTTATCTTATTTTTGCAATTAAAGATTTAGAATCTTTTTCACAAAAGAAAGTCTCCTTATTTCTCCATTACAACATTCTAATTTTCTCACAAAATCATAAAAATATTAATGCACATCATTATCCTCTCATCATCTTATCAAAATCTCTCATTGATTTCTCTAAAATCAATTTTAAAACAAAAAACCCTCAATAGGAACTGACCCAAAACAAACAAATCCTAGGTCATAAGGTATCCATCACTACACCCTTAATTGACTTTCCATATTCAAGCCCTTCAAAAATACTAAGGAAAGAATAAGCCTTAAAGACTTAACCTTCGACCTAACAAAGAAGATTCGGCTCCCTTCACATAAGCTTTAAACTCATATTTTAATAAAGTCACAATGAAAACATAATGAATTTCAGCCTCCATTCTAAATTTGGCATGTGTTATAATCGAATATTCTCGATCATCATAGGGTCGAATTAGGGTTTTGATCAAAACAAAGTCAAACCCTAATGATCACTCATTTGCACTCTCTAGTTTGAAGGAAAGAAGCTTTGCCGCCACCATGACTGAGTTGAACTCGAGCTCGAATGCTTTCATAATCTTCTCCATTCCTATCAGTCAACTAAAAATGCTAGTGGGTAAGCTTTGTTCTATTTGTATCGAAGTTCTTTCACTTCATTATTAAATACCAAAAGGCCCTAAGGCCGCGACATGTATGAGTTTATTTCCTTGATTTTCTTTTGCTGTGTTTTGATTTACCTTGGTTGACATGAGCTCGAGTTCCTCCTAAAATCTCTAAGAGAGCTCGTGGGTTATTGCTTTCTCTTACTATCACAAAGGTGAGCTTCTTATTATAGTTTCATGACTTCTATGGCTCCATATTTTAATCTTCTGGCCTTGAGGCCGCAACTATACACATTCTAATATCATTATTTCCTTGCTTTTCCATGCTCATATCTATCATTGTTGTGCTCTATTCCCACTATAAGGGCTCAACCATCACTTAAGAACTCGAGCCCTTCCATTTGGAAGCTATCTACAACTTCGACCGCAACTAGAGAGCTCCATCAGAAACATGGACTGGTAACTTCTTTCTTTGCTAACATTAGCTCTCTAGAAACATAGAGGGTTTCTTCTCTACTCGTAGATTTTTGGCCATATCAGGTCGTGCCAAATGTGCATTGTAGAAAGCATTCCCTTGAATTTTGGACTTGACCCAGAACAACAAACTCCTCTTTATGCCTTTCTGAGTGTATATATGCTTGTGGGTATTTGAAATTTGAACAAGACTATAATTTATTATTGTCTCACGTAAAATCTTCACATGGGTTGTCATGATTATTGCATTTTCTATTCTTTGCAAACAAACCCTGAACTGGGTACTTGTTGTTTGCTTTTATTCATATGAGCTTGAGCCAAATAAAAATAATGATTCTATTCAGATTCCTGAAACAAAATAATGACATGGGTATTGGAAATTTTCAAAGAAAAATGCATGTATTCTTATTTTTTGGTAGAGCTTGACCATCCATACTTTGCATTTATTCTTGCCATTTATTTAACAGATCCTCACAGATGATTGAAAAATGTTAAAATTTTGTATTTCCTTTTGCATTTAATCTTAAGGGTTCCACTCAAATAACTAGTGATATGTCTGAATTTATGTAACAAAAGAATGTCTTGAATATTTGTTTTCACTTTTAACTTCCTTAGCATTCTACACTTAAAGAAAAGAACACTTCACCATTGATTATTGATGCTATTTGTCATGACATTTGTCCTCAGAAATAAAGATCCCTGTGAGAGAAATAGAAATTTGTGTATTTATCCAAACTCAGCTTAGGAACTTGACCATCAAGTGACACTTTACACTTCAGTTGCAAAAACCTCATACTTGGCATTGGTTATTAAAGCTGATTTCGACTCTTCTCCAATCCCTACATTTTCATTTTATCATGATAAACTAGGCTTCTTAAAGCATTTTGAACTTCCTACTTCCAGCATGATTCTGTGATTGTTTGTTATGGAAAGGATGACCTCTTAATGTATATTATTTCCATGCCTATAATTTGTATGCACAATAGTGTCTTTTGATTTCTCTCAACTTTAACATAGCAACTTCTACCTTCTGTTCTTGAACTCCATAGAGATTTTTAAATTGAGACATTGCATCACTTTATGGACTACACCTTACTTGACCCTTTTCTTTACATGATTAACACCTTTTGGAGCATTCTGAAATGACCATGTCATATTGCATTCTCCAATGTTGCATTGCATTAAAACTTGATATTCCTCAGGCTTCCTATCGCCTAAAACTTCCACATATCTGCATCTAAAAGATTCCCCTCGTGCCTTCCAAAGTCTGATTTTGACAACTCTGTTCAAGTGTGCTTAGCTAAAAAGTGTTTGAATGTACAGTGATTGTTGCCTTGCCTTAAACATTTATAAATGATCCTGTTTGAAGAACCATCCCAACAAAACTAAGTTAGCTATCCTTGCTGTAGCTTTTCATTAACCAGTACTCCATATCCAGGTACTGTATCACTGATGCTTGCTACTGTATCAAGTTACTTCCCTTTGCACTGAGAAATGTTCTCCTTTTGAATCCTTTGATCTTAGCATACAACAACATTGCTTTCAACTCTTAGACTTTATGTAGAGGCTTAGATTGAACATTGCAACACCATGAACCACCTCTACTCACCAATTCCTATGCATATCTAAAACCTCAAAAACACCATTGTGGAATGAAACTTTTAAACTAGAAGTGGCTATCATTTGTCATTTGAATGCACTGTCTGCCTTTTGTACTTTTTGGCAACATCATACTCCATGCATTTTTTATATTCCACTTATCAAACTGCTTTCAAAATCTATCCTCTTTCGTGATGAAAGTTAAAACAAAACATTAAGGCATAATGTATGCTTGTTCACTATCCTTGACTATAAAGAGAAAGAATTGATGAACTGAAACTTGCATGACATATATGATTATGATCAACACAGAACATGAACTTATTCAGCAATATCTGATGTAAATGTACTTAGTTGAATTCATTTAGTGAACTAAACTCACTGCTCACCAGTAGCCTTCAAAAAACAAACCTTATTGTTATGAATGCACAGTTGGTTTAGTTGCTTGATGGATAACTCTATTTTTATTGTTTCATTTTTTCTTCATTTTGCTTTATGAACATGATGATGTATCTTGAAATTAGCCCATTAATGAATAGGGCATCGTGTCGAGCTCTACCCTTGTGGGAGCCCATTTTCCTCCACATGCTTGGTATTTGAATAACGTTCAACTTCATGATTTTACCTATACCTACACAAGGAAGCAAACAACTTTAGCATAAAAAATAGAACATGTTGATCATGATATTGTTACTTCTCCTTTAGCTCATTTTTTTCATACTGCACTTGATTGATTTCTTCAATGCATGGTTAATAGTATGTTGTACTATTGTGGGTACTCCATATAAGTTACATCATAATCAGAGCCACTAACACCCCTCTTTTCCTCTTACAGGTTGATGGAGCTCGAGAAGATAATGTGCACCATTTGGCATCAAACATTGATAATCAGGCAATGATGATTATGCCGTCACTTGTGTGTTTTACTTTCTGCATCTCTTGTAGTGCAATGTGCTATTAGCAATGTGTTGTAATAGTTACATCCACAACTTGTGTGGATCTTTGCTTTCAATTATGCTTTTCAATTGAAAATAAAAAATGCATTTTCATGCAATGTTGTAATATCATTCTGATTGTTGAAATCAAATGAAGCCTTGTAAAATATGAGTTTTTATGAAATAAATGAAAGAATTTCAAAAGCTATTTTGCTCATTTGTTCAATTCTATATTTCTGTCATTTCTAGAACATTTGAATGGAATTTTGGAAACTTAATTTCTGAAACTCTATTTCTCCTTTAAAGATGCATAACTGTTACTCAATGCATAATAATGATAATGTGAAACAACATTGAACTTAAAATGCAATTCCACCTTATGATGTGATAACATTCAGCTAGCTCCTCCAATTGAGCTATGGCCAAAAATTGGTAACATTTTGGCTATTTCCGCTATATGCTTGCCTACTAAGCATAGATGAATGGCCTTTAAACAATTCATTGGGCATGG
The DNA here is from genome assembly GCA_007258455.2 of Sequoia sempervirens. NCBI lineage: Eukaryota > Viridiplantae > Streptophyta > Pinopsida > Cupressales > Cupressaceae > Sequoia > Sequoia sempervirens. The sequence continues at coordinate 118,289,363 of VDFB02086081.1, read as the reverse complement.
AGTCAATTCTGCCCCTTCTTGAAACTTAGAAACTTGAACAACAACACTCCAAACAACAGCAAGAAAACAAAAAAAATTTGAAGCAAACTAACAAGCCTTGATGTCCAACAGAACAATGCGCAGCAACACTTAGAGAAAGCAAAATTACTGAAATGAAATGTGCGAAACACACTTATTTGCAAACTACTCTATCAAACTATGAGATAACTTATCTCAAAGGTAGTGTTTGAGGTGGATCTCATTTACTAGGATAGACAACACCTCGCCAGTCATCTTTGAAAGTTGGAATACATTGTGCTCTTTGCATTCCTGTGATCACATAAGGCCCATCCCACATTGCATTGAACTGGAATGTCGTCTAGGTCTACTTTTAAATTCATTCCACTTGAAAACTAGATCTCCAACAATGAAATCACGAGGCTTTGCCCATTTGTCAAAAGTATTCTTCATTTGAGCTTGATGTATTTCCAGCTGTCGGAGAGCTTCTTTTCTAGTTTCTTCGAGCTCGACCAGCTGTGCAAACCTCACTTCAAGAGGTTGTTCATTTAGCAACTCCAGTTCTTTAACATAACTCAATGTTGGTAATTCAATAGAAATAGGAAATTTAGCCTCTCTGCCATAAGTTAAAACAAAAGGTGAAAAACTAGTGGCTCTTTTAGGAGTTATTCTATTAGCCCAAAGGGCTAACTTCAACTTTTTCGTGCCACGTCCTCTAATTAGCTTCTACAATCTTCTTGATTATCTGGATTAGATTCTTATTTGTGGATTCCACCTGTCCATTACCTTGTGAATAATAATTTGATGATGTGTTCAAATAGATGTTATTTCTGATAGACCAATCTGAAATCTTCAGTCCGGTGAAAGCTACGCCATTATCTGAAATGATCGAATCTAGAACACCAAATCTCGATATGAGATCCTGATAGAAATTAAGCACTAAAGTCTCATTTGCTTCCTTTAAAGCAACAACTTTGGTCCACTTTGTAAAATAATCTGTGGCAGTAAGAATCCATTTGTGATCCGCACTTGAAGGTGGATTAATAGGGCCAATAAAATCTAAGCCCCACTTGGTAAATGGCTATTCTACCTAAATCGGGTGCAGCGGCAGCGGTGCAAGCCTCTGTTTACCAGCAAATAAAGCACATTTCTCACACTTCCTGACCCATGCAATAGCATTTTTAAATAAATCTGGCTAGTAAAAACCATCTCTCATGATTTTTAGAGTTGTTGTTCTTGCAACAAAGTGACCTCCTAAAGGTCCATCATGAAATTCTGCTAGCAGCTTGTCAACTTGATCAGGCTTAATACAACATAATAAAAAACCTTGGAAATATCTCCTATAAAGAATTCCATCAATGATTGCATAAGGGATGGATTGTAATCTGTAGTACCTTTTTTTGCTTTGTCTAAGCCTTCGGGGCACTCACCAGTTTGCAGATAATGTATCATCTGCTGCAACTATGTAGCAAGAGGTTCTTGAACAACACTTGGAACATCATTTGTGGACATTGCTTCCATATTTGCAGCCTCCTTTAAGCTACTGTCCTCACTTCTAGCAATATTTTCACACAAACCTTTTCCTCTAATGAGCTTGGTTGCTTTTATATCAACATCAAACTCCATTACTTTGGTGATCCAACTAGCATGCTTATCATTAATATCCTTGTTAAGCAAAAATCTTTAACAGTCGAATGAGCTACTAATAAATGAATCTTGTTGTTAGACAACATGTGTTTGAAATTCTTCAAACTCCTTACAATAGCAAAAACATGCTTCTCCACAAAAGAGTATTTTACCTCGTAGTCATGCAATACTTGGCTGAAAAACACAACAGGCTGCTCCAAGCCTTCATCGTTTTGCTGGCATAACATAGCCAAAACTGTATCAACTCCTCCAAAAGCATACAAAATAAAATCTTTGTCAAAGTTTGGATTAATGAGAGTAGGAGCGGCTGCGAGCGCTTCTTTGAACTACTCGAAGCTCTTCTTGCCTTATTTGGTCCAATTGAATGGCATATTCTTCTTCAACATAGAAGTGAGAGGCTGCAGCAAGGCTACAATATTTGGTATGAACCTCCTCATGAAATTTATTCTCCCAAGAAAGCTTTGCAAGCCTTTCTTGTGAGCTGGTAATGGCAATTCAAGAATTGCAGAAACTCTTTTAGGATCTATTGAAATACCTTGCTTTGAGACGATGTGTCCAAGTAGTTTGCTTTCATGCACTAAAAATATACACTTATTTGGATTGAGAAACACTTCAAACTCTTTGTACCTCTGAAAAATTTGTTCCAAATGATCCAAATGTTCATTAGCATTTCTAGAAAAAATAGTAATATCATCTAAATATACCAGAACAAACTTGTTCATAAGGCCATGAAAGGCCATATCCATAGCACACTAGAAAGTTGCTCCAACATTTGATAAGCCAAAAGGCATCTTCTTGTAGGCCATCATACCCCACTTGGTTGTAAACGCTATTTTGAACTGGTCTTCTTGCTTAACCAGAATCTGGTTATAACCTGAGTAGCCATCTAACAAAGAAAATCTGTCAGAACCAGAAACTACTTGTAAAATTTGCTCCATGGAAGGAAGCGGATAATGGTCTTTCAATGATGCTCTATTCAGATTCGAAAATCAACACAAAGTCTGATTTCTCCACTCTTCTTTCTGACTAGCACTAAATTTGACACCCAAGAGGTGTGCTTGATAGAAAAAATAATACCTCTTTCAACCAGTTTATTCAATTTAGCCTTCATAAGGTGTTCTAACTTGGGATTAAGCGGTCTGTTTCTGCCTTACTAGTTTTGCATCGGGTTCAAGCTCGATGGTGTGCTAGGCTAATTCATCTATATTTCTGACATAACAGAACAAAGGCTTGTTGTTCCTCTTGACTGCACACCTTACCTAGCTTGAGAAGCTTGCCCTTGAAGATCTCGATGGCTGCATAATGTTCTTCTTTAACTATCAAGCTACACTTGTCCTTTCGCACTTGATCATTTGAGTTAAACATCGATTCCATGGTCACTAATCCTTTCGGTAGCTTGTTGGTCTTTAATTGCACAATCTGGTCCTCATATTGCTGCTACGATTTTTGTTGATTTCCATCTGTGATCTCAACTTCAACAGTCAAAAAATTCACGATTTTCTCATCGTTGTCAAAAACCTATGAGCTCATGTTATTGTCAGGTACAGAAGGTCTGACTACTATCTTCACATACTGACATGCCTCTACCTTATGAATCTCTTTGGGAATGTCAAACTGGGTTCCTATGGCAACGAGCCTATTAGCATGCTTATTTTGATTCTGAGGAATCGTCGTGATGTTAAAAGCATTAAAATCTTCCATTAAATCCCTTACCTGATGCTTGTATTTTTTAAGTAAATCATTCTTAGAAGCATTTAGATTTTTAACTTGATTAACAATCAATTCAGAATCACCATAAACTTGCAAGCATTTAATACCTTGTTTGCGGGCCCACTCAAGGCCATGCACCAACGCTTCGTATTCAGTTGTATTATTTGAACAGTTGAAAGAAAATCTGAAAGTTGAATAATATTTATCACTTTCGGGTGATATCAACATAGCTCCACCCCTGCCACCAACACTGCTCCTCGAACCATCGAAATAAAGCTTCTAAAGCTCATTATCTTTTCCTGCATATGGTTCATCCTCTTTACAAAGATTAGGCATGTTGCAATCAGACTCTCGAATCATATAGACTCCTAATCTTACCTCATCTGTGTTTTGAAACAAATCAAGCTCATGATCTTCGATTACCCATTCATCGAGACTGATGTAGTCTTCCTGGGTGCTATAGTCTAAGGTCATGGTTTGCTCCTCCATTGCAGAGGTGGCGTAGAGATTAGCATTTATAGGGCTTGGGGAGTATGGTTCGATATGGTCTTTGGCAAGAGGCTCAGACTTAATGGTCACTTTTGTACCATACCTTGTTCTAAAAAATAGATGAGACCAATCAGAAGACAAAAACCCACCCAACTTGGCTATGAAATCTCTTGACAGACAAATGGCAAAGTGCGGCAGTAAGTCTATGACATGAATATCCTGATGAATAGCAAAATCTTGGGGATGCGTGCAAGGTAAGGGCTAAATTTTTGATAATACCAGCAATCTTAATAGCAGACCCATCTAATTGCGCTATGCCTTTCTGAGGGTTAGGCTTGTAAACAAGGCCTAATTTTTCAGCTAAACTCTTAGGTATGACTGAACTACTAGCACTAGAATCAACCATACAACTATGAACAATTTTATCACATATGATCAAACTTAAATAAAATGGAGGGGGCTTTACCTCTTTTGCTTTCTGCCCATTCTTATCTTCTAGGTCATTAGCCATTACAACCTTCACAACTCCTTGATTAGCGTTGTCAAAAATAGATAACTCAGCTAAAGCATTCTGCAGCAAACTTTTCTGCCCTAGGAGCTATAAAGCATCTAAAATTGACATATTGATAGTGGATTTATTGAGATGCTCGATAATATTGAATGATGAAGCATTTACCTTCTGCTGGTTTTTTATGATAGTAGCTTCATTTTGCTTCTATAAAGGCTGAGAATGCATTTTCAGTTGTTCCTTGTTGGGTATCTCCCACCCTCTTTCCAGAATCTGCATTTTAGGCTGCATGGTAGTGTTAACCTCTGATAAAATAGGCTACTGCTATGAATTTCCATCTTGTTGTCCTAAATCCATAGCTCATTTTTTAGATCTAGTATTAGCTGAAATAGGAGAATCTTGCTGATCTTGTCCATTCACACCATAGAACTCAAAGCTCTGCCAGTTCAGCAAGGAAACTTCTACATTATCTTGTTGTTCTTGATTCTGATTTGCAACATGTTCTGAGGCAGCATATATATTCTATACCATTAGAGCTTGATTTATTACTCTGTTGGCGCACGACGATTGGTTGTGGGGCTAATTGCATGGATAACACCAATCACAATCCTAGGCAACATTATTTTGCTACACAAGTTCCTTGGATGAACTGGCTGCATTCAAGTTATATGGCTAGAATGGCCTAGGGTTAAAATTTCTCCATTGGGCTTGATAATCATTTTGAAAAGTGGGCCTATTTTGTTGGTTTTTCTAGTAAGGGGCTTGATAAGGCTTGTGTTCTTGGCCAACCTGCTTCTTAATAGTCACAAGATCATTCCCAAAGGTCTTTAGTATGCTTTTAAGCTCTTGCATCTCTAGATTTAGGGCTAAGACAATAACTTCTTGGGCTGTGTTATGATATCATATCACTAGAACTGGCGAGACAATAGCCAGATGAGGTATAGCAGCAGGAATAGGTGGATGTATTTCTAGAAACAAGGGCATAGGATGCCTAGGAGCTATGTCTCCAGCTTGAATGAGGCAATTTTCAGAGTTAATGGAAATATTATAAGCGTTGGGAAGTGTTAGACCACCCATAGACTGAGTCATAACAACAATCTTATTGTTCAAAGCTTTTAGATAAAATAGAAATGCATGTGCTGGTAAGGGTTTTACCATTGTAGGAATCTTGTCCCAGGTTCTTTGGAACCAGTAATTAAAGTCTACCAAGTGTTCATGTGGCACCCTTTGAATGGTGCTCAACTGCTCTAATAAAGATAAATTGTCAGATTTATCAGTAAAATGTTGGTACAAGTCGTTACCTAATGCGTCCCACATCACGATTAAATTTGCTGCGAGGCCTCTAAACCATTGCAATGTTTTTCCCTTAAGTGACACATCTAACAACCTTAGAGCAATGTTCTCCTGCATGATATTGTGCACCAAGCATAGTGTGGCCACGTCACGGATGTGCTTAACTGGTGTAGTGTAATCTTCCCCGTGAAATATGGTAGTCCTCAAAGGGCTACAACTAGAATATCATCATGTTGAGCAATATCTAATGGACTTCCTCCATTAAAGGGTGTGAATGGGTATTGCCATTGGTGGTACTTGTGATATTGGAACTGGTACACCAGGTGATAGAACTAGGGCACCAAGAACAAGAGGTGTTGACTTCGATCTTGCAGGGGTCTCAAAAATCCTTCTTGTTGTCCTACCTCTTCTTTGTGATGGGGACAACTCTCGATACTTGAATGGTGTTGAACTTGATCTTGTTTGAATATTTCTCATGTGCGGGCTGCACTAGCATGCAAAATAGAACTGGAGTCACCAGGTATATTGTGATAGCCTCCAGAAGGCTAGAAAATATGCTGCATACACCAAACAACAAACTGAAATATTAAATATTCTCTGAAAGTAGCTTTCAAAGTCCCACCTGGCGTGCCAAAAATTGTTGTCAATAGATTTGCACCCTCCTGAATGCAATATTCAACAACCTACTAAAATATGGAAACCTCTTTCAGATGTGGGTGATCTTGAACGAAAGAGGAATCTCCAAACTGAGCTGGTTCTCTGAATGATGAATTCTATTCTAAAACAACCTCTGAGGAAAGGGATAAAGGATAACTTGAAAATAAAGCCTATGACTAATAGATGATTCACCAAACTTTATGAAAATTCACACTTAACCACTCATAACAGCTTCTCTATTACAGTAATTCTCACAATCTCATTGGCACATATCCCATCAGTGATTTGCATGAAGATCTAGAGAGCAAATACAACATGCAACCTGAAACATGTAATTATGAAACACAACCTTATAACAACAAGACAAATGGATTCTGATTTAAAAACACAAATACATCAGATTTCCATTACAAAATCTGAGACAAAAGATAAGAAGGAGAAATCTGTTGTTCTATTAAAACTAAAAGAGTCTTTGCCTGAATCCAAAATTGAGTACCAAAAAGGTTTTACAAGCTCAAAAATGTGCATGAGCAAGAAAACTAATCTGAATTGCCTGAGAGAGGAGAGCTGAAAAGACTAAGTCTATCAAAACATATCTCTCAAGAAACCCTAATCCGAGCTCAAAAAAAAATCAAGGAAAAAAGGCTTCAAACTGTGTCAAAAACAACCTAAAAGCAGAAAAAAAGCACACTGCTTTTATGATCATATAGTCAAGCCTCTAAAAATAGGCTGATCTTGCTTTAAAAGCTCAAAAACACCTTATCTCTCCAAGATAGGTCTGAAATCTGACCAAGAGGAAAAGTCAACAAAAATCTACTAAAAATAGCAGGAAATCACAAAGCAATTTATAGAGTATCGCTTTATGATTCTGCTTTACAAGATGCAGATTTGCACAATTTATCTTATTTTTGCAATTAAAGATTTAGAATCTTTTGCAAAAAAGAAAACCTCCTTATTTCTCCATTACAACATTTTGATTTTCTAACAAAATCATAAAAATATTAATGCACATCATTATCCTCTCATCATCTTATCAAAATCTCTCATTGATTTCTCTAAAATCAATTTTAAAACAAAAAACACTAAATAGGAACTGACCCAAAACAAAAAAATCCTAGGTCATAAGGTATCCATCACTACACCCTTAATTGACTTTCCATATTCAAGCCCTTCAAAAATACTAAGGAAATAATAAGCCTTAAAGACTTAACCTTCGACCTAACAAAGAAGATTCAACCCCCTTCACATAAGCTTTAAACTCATATTTTAATAAATTCACAATGAAAACATAATTAATTTTGGCCTCCATTCTAAATTTGGCATGTGTTCTAATCGAATATTCTTGATCATCATAGGGTCGAATTAGGGTTTTGATCAAAACAAAGTCAAACCCTAATGATCACTCATTTGCACTCTCTAGTTTGAAGGAAAGAAGCTCTGCCACTGCCATGACTGAGTTGAACTCAAGCTCGAATGCTTTCATAATCTTCTCCATGCCTATCAGTCGACTAAAAAATCCAGTGGGTAAGCTTTGTTCTTTCTGTATCAAAGTTCTTTCACTTCATTATTGAATACCAAAAGGCCCTAAGGCTGCAGCCTGTATGAGTTTATTTCTCTGATTTTCTTTTGCTGTGTTTTGATTTACCTTGGCCGACATGAGCTCAAGTTCCTCCTAAAAGCTCTAAAAGAGCTCGTGGGTTATTGCTTTCTCCTACTGTCACAAAGGTGAGCTTCTTATTATAGTTCCATGACTTCTATGGCTCCATATTTTAATCTTCTGACCTTGAGGCCGTGGCTATACACATTCTAATATCATTTTTTCCTTGATTTTCCATGCTCATATCTATCATTGTTGTGCTCTATTCCCACTATGAGGGCTCAACCATCACTTAAGAACTCGAACCCTTGCATTTGGAAGCTATCTACAACTTTGACCGCGACTAGAGAGCTCCATCAGAAACATGGACTGGTAACTTCTTTCTTTGCTAACATTAGCTCTCTGGAAACATAGAAGTTTTCTTCTCTACTCATAGATTTTTGGCCATATCAGGTCGTGCCAAATGTGCATTGTAGAAAGCATTCCCTTGAATTTTGGGCTTGACCCAGAACAACAAAGTCCTCTTTATGCCTTTCTGAGTGTATATATGCTTGTGGGTATTTGAAATTTGAACAAGACTATAATTTCTTGCTGTCTCACGCAAAATATTCTCATGGGTTGTCATGATTATTGCATTTTTTGTTCTTTGATAACAAACCCTAAATTGGGTACTTGTTTGCTTTTATTCATATGAGCTCGGCCCAAAATAAATAATGATTCTATTTAGATTCCTGAAAAAAATGACATGGGTATTGGAAATTTTCAAAGAAAAATGCATGTATTCTTATTTCCTAGCAGAGCTCGACCATCCATACTTTGCATTTATTCTTGCCATTTATTTAACAGATCCTCACGGATGATTGAAAAATGTTAAAATTTTGTATTTCCTTTTGCATTTACTCTTAAGGGTTCCACTCAAATATCCAGTGATCTCTCTGAATTTCTGTAACAAAAGAATGTCTTGAATATTTGTTTTCACTTTTAACTTCCTTAGCATTCTGCACTTAAAGAAAAGAACACTTCACCGTTGCATTACTAATGCTATTTGTCATGACATTTTTCCTCAGAAATAACGATCCCTGTGAGAGAAACAAAAATCTATGTATTTATCCAAACTTAGCTTAGGAACTCAACCATCAAGTGACACTTTACAATTCAGTTGCAAAAACCTCATACTTGGCATTAGTTATTAAAATTGATTTCGACTCTTCTCCAATCCCTGCATTTTCATTTTATCATGATAAACTAGGCTTCTTAAAGCATTTTGAACTTCCTACTTCTAGCATGATTATGTGATTATCTGTTATGGAAATGATGACCTCTTAATGTATATTATTTCCATGCCTATAATTTGTATGCACAACAATGTCTTTTGATTTCTCTGAACTTTAACACAGCAACTTCTACCTTTTGTTCTTGAACTCCATAGAGATTTTTAAATTGAGACATTGCATCACTTTATGGACTACACCTTACTTGACCCTTTTCTTTACATGATTAACACCTTCTGGAGCATTCTGAAATGATCATGTCATATTGCATTAAAACTTGATACTCCTTAGGCTTCCTATCGCCTGAAACTTCCACATATCTGCATCTAAAAGATTCCCCTCATGCCTTCCAAAGTCTTATTTTGACAACTCTATTCAAGTGTGTCTAGCTGAAAATAGTTTGAACGTACAGTGATTGCTGCATTTCCTCAAACATTTATACATGATTCTGTTTGAAGCACCATCCCAACAAAACTAAGTTAGCTATCCTTGTTGTAGCTTTTCATTAACCAATACTCCATAGCTAGGTATTGTACCACTGATGCTTGCTACTGTATCAAGTTACTTCCCTTTGCACTCAGAAATGCTCTTTTGAAATATTTGACCTTACCATACAGCAACATTGCTTTCAACTCTTAGACTTTATGTAGAGGCTTAGATTGAACATTGCAACACCATGAACCACCTCTACTCACCAATTCCTATGCATATCTAAAACCTCAAAAGAACCATTCTAGAATGAAACTTTTAAACTAGAAGTGGCTATCATTTGTCATTTGAATGCACTATCTTCCCTTTGTACTTTTGGGAAACATGGTACTCTTCATACATTTTTATGTTCCACTTATCAAACTGCTTTCAAAATCTGTCCTCTTTCGTGATAAACGTTAAAACAAAACATTAAGGCATAATGTATGCTTGTTCACTATCCTTGACTATAAAGAGAAATAATTGATGAACTGAAACTTGCATGACCTATATGATTATGATCAACACAGAACATGAACTTATTCAGCAATATCTGATGTAAATGTACTCAGTCGAATTCATTTAGTGAACTAAACTCACTGTTCACCTATAGCCTTCAGAAAACAAACCTGATTGTTATGAATGCACAAATGGTTTAGTTGCTTGATGGATAACTCTATTTTTACTCTTTCAGTTGTTCTTCATTTCACTTTATGAACATGATGATGTATCTTGAAATCAGCCCATTAATGAATAGGGAAGCATGCTGAGCTCTACCCTTGTGGGAGCCCATTTTCCTCCACATGCTTGGTCTTCGAATAATGTTTAGCTTCATGATTTTACCTATACCTACACAAGGAAGCAAACAACGTTAGCATAAAAAATAGAACATGTTGATCATGATATTGTTACTTCTCCTTCAACTCATTTCTTTCATACTACACTTGATTGATTGTTTCAATGCATGGTTAATAGTATGTTGTACTATTGTGGGTGCTCCATATAAGTTACATCATAATCAGAGCCACTAACACCCCTCTTTTCCTCTTACAGGTTGACAAAGCTCGAGAAGCCAAGGTGCACCATTCGGCATCAAACATCGATAATCAGGCAATGATGATTATGTCGTCACTTATGTGTTTTACTTTCTGCATCTCCTATAGTGCAATGTGCTATTAGCAGTGTGTTGTAACAGTTACATCCACTACTTGTGTGGATCTTTGCTTTCAATTATGATTTTCAATTGAAAAGAAAAAATGCATTTTCATGCAATGTTGTAATATCATTATGATTGTTGAAATCAAATGAAGCCTTGTAAAATATGAGTTTTTATGAAATAAATGAAAGCATTTCAAATGCTATTTTTCTCATTTTTTCAATTCTATATTTTTGTCATTTTTGGAACATCTAAATGGCATTCTAGAAACTTAATGTCTAAAAATCTATTTCTCCTTTAAAGATGCATAACTGTTACTCAATGCATAATAATGATAATGTGAAACAACATTGAACTTAAATTGCAATTCCACCTTATGATGTGATAACATTCAGCCAACTCCTCCAATTGAGCTATGGTGAAAAATTGGTAGCAGTGTTCTCACGTGGACTTGGGAGAATGGTTCTCTAATATTTACAATTACCTAAAGATTGGAAACTTTCTTGATGATGCGAGGAAGAATGATCACACTCATATACAAAATATTTCATCCTGTTATGTCATCTTATCCAATGTTCTCTATTGTAAATCTTATAATGGCTTGTTTCTTTGATGTCTCACTAAGGTGGAAATACCCCTCACCCTTAAAGAAGCCCATTCAGGCTCTAGGAGTGAACACATTGGTGGTAAATCCCTGGTGAGGAAACTAATACACATTGGGTAGTTTTGGAAAATGATGAAACCAAATTCCTTTGATTTTGTTAAAAAGTTCCCTCAATGCCAACAACATAGTCGTCTTATTCATGCACATACACAAGAGTTTTAGAATCAAACCTCTACTTGGCCATTTTCAAAATGGGGGTTGGATATTATTGGAAAAATATCACCTCCTTCTTCTAAGGGACATACCTTTATCATTACTACTATAGATTACTTCATGAAGTGGGTTGAAGCCATTCCACTTTGATCCATGAACATTGAGGCTATCAGTAGTTTTATTCTAAACAACATCGTTTCTCATTTTGGATTGCCTACTACACTTGTCTTTGACAATGATACACAATTCAAGAACAAGGAAGTAAAGCAATTCTTAGAGAAATTTCACATTAAACATAGATTTTATACACCCTACTATTTGTAATCTAATAGTCAAGAAGAAGTGTCTAACAAGAATCTTGAGCTCACTCTCTGTAAAAAAATTAAGAAGCTCGATAAGGATTAGCACATTAAACTAACATATTCTTTGTGGGGCCTACCACATGAGTGTCCATACGGTCAGGGGAACAATGCCTTACAACCTCATGTATGGTGTCAAGGCTATCATACCTTTGGAGTTGGAGATTTTGTCTTTATGGGTTTCCCTTAAAGGGTTAATTGATAATGAAAATGATTGACCTAATCATTTGAATTAGCTAGAGATGCTCGATGAGCACCACTTACAGGCCCTCAATCATCTTAAAGCTTATCAATGATTGTCATCAAGACAGTATAATCAAAGTGTGCTTCCTATAACTTTTAAGTTGGGAGACTTGGCTCTTTATGAGAATCAGAGAAATGTGAATGCATTGCCTGATCAGAGAGGGAAATTTAGTCCTAACTGGTTAGGCCCCTACATTGTCATCTCTGTGTATGGTTCTGGTGCTTATGGATTATCATCTATGGATGGAACACCTCTAAAATATCCCATTAATGTGATGCATCTTCATTAATACTATGTGTAGTGCTTGACGTGTCATATGTGTGGTGTTTTGTCTTTAAGGGTAGTAACATTGCATATGTTGACATTGTTAATTAACACATTATGAATTTTTTTTGTGCTATGATATGACCATGTGATTGTGTAACATACATACATGTGTCTTGCTATGCTATGTATCCATGCATCACATTACATATTTGAAGGAAATTAGATCATCATTGTATTTAACATACATCCATATAAGCATATAATATCCATTGCATCAACACACATGAAAATCAAGAAGCATATACATCAAAAAGGCACAATGCCATGATGTTGAAACCAGTATATATATATATATATAGTATCGGGCCACTACTATAAAAAATGAGTGGCTACTAAATATATGTCTATACAAATGATTTATAGAAAATATATATCTCTTGCTACAAAATTGATGAAAAAAATGAGGAGTACTTATGGCTATGGTGCATGGCTCCTAGAGCCCTCTAGCTTTGGCTACTACTACTGTGGTCTTGGGAGAGGATACACAATGGTCATGGATCAGGATCGATGTGAGCGCAATGCGGACAGAGCTACCCATATCCCCTTGATCTCTCCTTATAGGGAGCATATCGTGAATTGTGCCTGTCTCAGTTCCTCTTGCATCCACTAAACATGTTTTAGGATCATAGCTACCAACTGCATGTCAAGGTCATCGAGGTGGATCTAAAGGGAATCACACACCTAGTTGGGGGTTTCATCTCTTATCACTACTGCATCTCACTCATCAAACACCATCTACAGCTCCCCTGATAGCTAGACACAGTACCCCTAGATGGTGGTCACGTCTATAGTCAACTATACAATCTTTGCTCCCCACTCCTCATAAGTGGTCCTCAAACGCACTACCAACTTGAAGATGTGGGCATGTCACCCCACAAACGCTGGTCGGTAAGCCTCGAGAACCATCCCATGAATAGGTACATCAGGGACCACCTCTAATATGCACAGAGCCATCAATCTAGTCCATCCCTGTGCAGCCTCTGCAACCACAAAAAGAAAAGAGAGAAATCAGTATCACATGGCATATATGTGTGTAATCATAAACAAAGAAAACTAAAAGTATTGAAATACAAATAACATGCTTAGTATACTTGGGTCCCCTAGTTACCATGTGGGGTCAGGGTGAGGAGCGACACTGGGACTTGCACCACCAATATCGATAGTCGCTCTTGGTGCTGCCAAGGCCACCACCACCGGTAACGATAGGTCCTGATGGTGCCAACAAGATGGGGGTAGCTGGTGGAGGGTCTTATCTCCTTCACCAGCTCAACTTCTATGAAGCTTCCTCCTCCTCCTACGGTATCTCCTCCTCCTCAACCTATTGTCTCTCCCTCTGCCTATCATGTGGTGCTGGTGGTGGCATGTCCCCCTGTGGGCCCGGATCCCCTCTAGGGGCACCCTTGCTAAACACAAGACAAGGAAAGTTCCTATCCCACCACCCTGTTAGCTCTCAAAAACATAGGCTGAATGCATCAAGAGGCTGCCAATCTCATGATATGCTTTAGGGTAAAAGAAAAGGTCAAGAGAACTCAACCTTCTACTCTTTAGGTGCTGCAGACCTAGGTGGGTGTACCTTTCTGAATAGTGCAGACTTAACTTTTGATTATCCTTCTGAAATTCTTTGTCCACAATGGCAGATGACAGCGAACAAATGAAACCAAACTTGATAGCAACCCTCTGATCTAAATCCTAGAATGCTTAATCAATAGATATAAAGAAACTGAAATGGATTCAAATAGTGAAATGTAGAGACTAGTGCCTTGTTGGGTAGGCAGAGTCAAATGAGATCAAGATGAACAACACTCTTTGGATGAGATACAAATTATCTGGCATATGATTTATTCATAGCTTGTATGAACATGCAATATTGTGACTACTAAGTTCTACTTTAATGATCCAAAATCAATCTCTCTGATTACTATGATCAATAAAAGGATTTAATCTTTACTTGAAAGAAACAATTGATTAATCACACAAATACAACAAATGTGTATTGATAAATCGAACATAAAATTGTTATGTCAACTTAAATAACCAGAAAAATGAATCATGGAGACAACTTAGCAGTATTTTTCATTTAATTCAATAGATAACTGACACCAGAAAAATGCAACAACATCAACTGAATCTCATAAATACCTCCATTGTGAAAATCATGCAACAAAATCCTCTGGTCTGATAATTTTATTCTAATATATCTACTTGCAGTGTATCAAAAAAATCTAATCTCTCCCTCTCAATTAACAACTACATCATGCTTATATATACATCAACATGAGAAAAATATCAAAATAAAATATTATGTCAGCCCAACATGAAAATCGGGCTCCAATCAAGTCGGCCAACAACAGTCACCAATTCAAATTCATGTCATCCACAGGATGAATTTCTATTTTTTACCAGCGAGGGAGTCGGTGGGACATATTGCAACCTATGCCGAAGGCAATTCAAACATTAATCGTTTTGCTTGTATCTTGCTTTCATATTCGCTATAGCAACCTGTTGGTTATACCAAATTCGTATAGTAATCTCTTGTTTCGCTATAACCCCAGGATATCGGTGAGATGTCATGCAGAATTCATCAGGCTACACCGAGGGTCTTTTACCATTCACAGGTCACCAACACTCCCACCGAGATACACTTCCAATACACCTTCTCTAAGACAACAACTGTTCAGGAAGAAGTCTCATAGACCACAACAAGCTCATAGAGATCATACCTCTGTTATGTTCATCTCACTCAGTGAGACACAAGGATATCTCATGCCAAAAACTCCATTTGTTTTGATCACTATTGTTGTAGCTTACCACTCTCGGGGAGACGTCTCAAAGATTAGACCAAGCTTTACTGAAGACATCATTTACTTTCAAGTCACTGTGATACTCCAATTATTACATCGAAGTCTAGGAGTAGCTCCATGCCTTTCTTACATTTTGGTATAGCCAACCATAGTCGGTGAGACACTACGTCAAAAGCCATTTGTCATACCGAAAGCATACCTTTTACCCATTTGTTATGTTGTTGTAACCTTTTGCTTCTCTTGCCGAAGAGCGCATATCATGTGTATTGCTATAGCCTTTACCCCTCAGCAAGATGTTATAGAGGTATCACCGAGTTACATCGAAAGCCTCCCATATAGCCACATGTCGGTGTAACATAAAAATTCTTTCACCGACGAAGATCTTTATGTCGCCATAACCTTGAACCCTCGGCAAGACGTTATGTAGAGAACTCCTCACTTTGCCGATATGTGTATCATCCCCAATCACCAAAACAAAACTAGGGTCTCGCCGACAACCACCTGTAAGTAAGATCAAGTCGCTATAACAAAAGATAAGTTTTCCCGATAGGCAATATAGACTTATGCAAGCATAAAACATTAAATGGGTCAGGGAGATAATAGGAAACCTACGCCGATATGAACCAGAATGCAAAAATGCATGACACAACAAATTCAAAGGGGAAATATGGCAAAATATGGAGAAAATATGCATGAAGAGAGGGAAATGCATCAAAGGTAGGACCCACTTGGAGGATTATGAGTAAAATCAACATGTGAAAATATAAAATTTTATAGTTCTAACAGTGGCTCCGTCTGGGGATGAATGATAGTCAGATCATTGCAAGGATCCAAAATCTCTGGGAGAGCAAACCAGATAGAGAAAGAACCAATGAGCAGCAATTGAATGAAATGGTGATGGAAATGGACAAGAGACTGATGGAATGAATGCAAGATGGATGCAAGATGGAAGTGGAAATGGATGAAAACCTAAACTACTGTGCATGGAATATAATTTTAAAGAGGACCATCAAGAGTTGTCTATGCACTAGCAACCCTTAATTCTCTGTGATGCTCAAGAGAAGAAAAGCTTCAAGAATTTCCCATGAATAGGCAATTCCTGATCTTCATCAACCATTTTTTGCAGATAGTATGAGTCTTCACCCCTTTTTCCAATGACAACAAAAGGTCCCAGCCAAAGAGCTTCAAATTTACCATGCTTTCCTTTCTCCTGACACCTTGCATTCCACATCAACACCAAATCATTTTCTTCAAATTTTCTATCCTTTGCCTTCTTATCAAATAGATACTTCATCTATGCTTGTAACTTCATGTTTTGATTTTGGGCTTCTCTCCTTACTTCATCCAGTTCAGCAAGTTGCTCCATCCTGTCTTCCATAGGCTCAAGAACTTCCAAATCTTCTTGCAAGACAAACTTGTAGATTGGCAACAAATTCTGCAGGGGCATCCTAGCTTGTGCTCCATACACTAACTCAAATGGAGATTTTCCAATTTCCCTTTTCACAGTGATTCTATCAGCCTACAAAGCCAATTTTAACTTTGAATCCCAAGCCTTCTTATTCTTTCCAAGCATCCTCTTTATAATCTTCAAGAGACTCTTATTGCTGGACTCTGCTTGACCACTAGCTTGTGGATGATAAGGAGCTGCATAAGAAATAGTAATGCCATACTTATCACAAAATCTTTTGAATTCATCTGACCTGAAGCATATCCCATTATCAATGATTATCCTCAATGGTGTACCAAATCTGGTGATAACGTTGTCCATCAAGAAACTTGTTACAACTTTACTTGTTGCCTGCTTGGTTGGGATTGCCTCCACCCATTTTGTAAAATAATCAGTGGCAACTAGTATCCACCTATGTCCTCCACTCGACCTCTCTTGTATCTCTCCAATAAAATCAATTCCCCATTGATGAAAAGGGGTACCTGCTTGAAGTGGCAAAGCACCTTGATACTTTAATTTTCCAGAAAACTTTTGGAAAGCCTCACATTTTCTCACATGTGTAAAGGAATCACAAAAAACCTTTGGCCAATAATATCTAGCCTTGAGAATTTTGTGTGCAGTTGTCTTTGCTGAATAATGACCTCCACAAACTCCTTCATGCATTTCCTTCAAAACATGCTTAGCCTGTGACTCATCCAAACATAACAACAATATGCCATCCCTATTTTTCCAAAACAGATCTCCATCCATGAAAACATACTTTGATGTCTGCAACTTCAAAGTTCTCCTTTGGCTGTCACTCAATCCATTTGGACACTTCATGTATTTAAGATAATGCATAACACTAGTATACCAAGGAGTATGTACAATGCTTGCAACTGCAGCCCCTTCTTCAACTTTGTAGATCTGATTTGCCTCAATATTAGTTTCTGCCATCAGCTTAGCCAAGCCTTGGTCTCTTACCAACTTAGTAATCTGTATCTCCATGTCAAATTCTTGAATCTTGTTGATCCATCTACATCTTTTCCCTGTAACTTCAGATTGTGTTAAAATGTCTTTGACAGTAGCATGAGGGACAAAAGCAACTATTTTTGCTCCAACAAGATATGGTCTAAATGCTTTTACAGCCTTTACCAATGCAAATGCTTGTTTCTCCATTATGTCATATTTTAATTCAGACCCTTGTAATGATTTACTAAAGAAATATACAGGCTATTCATAACCATCATTATTCTTTTGTAACATGACAACAACAATAGTATGCATTGAGGAAAATGAAAAAATCTGAAAAGGCTTTGTAAAATCTAGAGATTTAAGAATAGGAGCCTCTTTGATAGCCCTTTTGATAGACATAAAAGCATCCAAAGCTTCAGCTGCCCAATCCATTTTCTATCCTTTCTTTAACATCTTTGATATGGGCTTGATGATCTTAGCAAAATTAGAAACAAATCTTCTAACAAAACTAATTTGTCCAAAGAATGACTGTATAGCCTTGACAGTTTTGGGAATAGGAATTTTATCAATAGCTTAAACTCTTTCAGGATCTATTCTAATTCCCTCCTTTGAAACAATATGCCCCAAGAGCTTACCTTCTATAACTGCAAAATGACACTTCTTTGGATTTAAACTAATACCATATTCAAGAGCTTTGATAAATACCTTTTCAAGATGTTGCACATGATCTCCAACCTTCTTCGAGTAAGCAGTCAAGTCATCTTGATACACCACCATGATAACGTTAATCAAATCAGTAAATGCAACATCCATGTCTCTTTGGAAAGTCACTCCAGTATTGGTGAGACCAAATGGCATTCTTATGTATACGTATGTCCCCCAAGGAGTAGTGAATGTTGTCTTGTATTGCTTAGATTCCTTGACTTTGACCTGATTGTATCCAGAAAATCCATCCATCATAGACAATAACTCACACCCTGTCACTTTATGTAGTATGGATTTTTAGATCTTCATATGACCAAGCAAAAACATGTTTGTACTTTCTCAACAATTCTATCAGCATTCTTCTAATTGCAGGGCTGATCTTCTTTCCAATGTAAACCTTTCGTGGTGCTATGTCAGTCCCCAAGTTAATTTCTTCAACATCTTCCTTTCTGAGTGGTGTTTTCTTCATTAGAGATCTATCATTTCCATCATATACCCTTTCCAATGCCACTAGTCCCTTGGGTAACTTATTTTTTTTGAGCTGTAAGATCTCCCTACCAAGCACAGTTTGTTTCCCATCTACTTCTTCAACAAAAGCATTGAAATCAATTTCCTGAGCTTCATACTGATCTATACAATTGAGGAATTTAAAAAGGTTTGTATCATCATTGAAAACTTTCCAGCTATAAACATTATCATGAACCGCATGCCTTGTCTTAAACTCAATCTGTGATACCCCAGCCAACATAATATCATCTCTTTTGAGTGCCACATTTGCTAAGAAATCAGCCATTATCTTTTTTGACCTGTCAATCCACTCAATTGAAAACACATCAAATAATTCAATTGTATCCCATACAACATTCCTGTATTGTTTTAATCTTTTGTTTTTTTCTGCATATTTTGATTTAATTTGTGAAACAACCAACTTAGAATCACCCAAAACAGCCAGCAATTTAATCTTGTGTTTCACAGCTATGTTTAAGCCTATCAATAAAGCTTCATATTCTACCACATTGTTTGTACATTCAAATGCTAACAGAAAAGAATATTTAAAGGTAATACCTCCAGGTGAAACAAATACAATCCTAGCTCCATTACCTTCTTGGCTACAAGCTCCATCAAAATACATTTTCCAGACACCATTGCAGTTTTGTGCAATATATTTTTTGATTATATCACTATTAATTAATTATGGCTGAGCTGGTTCTATTTTAAAACTTCCCAGATCATTATCACAAAAACAATTAATTTGATCTTGTGGTACACATTCAACAAGCTGGCTCATTCTTAGCTCCTTGTACAATTTGACTTCCTGGCTATTCACTAGTATTGTAGCATAAGATAAATCAAATTGAACATTTCCCCCTACAGCTGTGGTCCATTGCCTTGACAAAAGAATCCTGAATTGTGGAGGAGTATCAATTACTATTATGTCTATATTGTAAGCCACCTGTGGATAAGTAGCCAACTTGACTTCAACTCCTCTCATAATACCCACTACAGGTACAGGTCTGTTATCCATTGCATAACACTTGCCTTCACATGTATCAACCCACATGCCCAACTGCTTCATTACTCCGACTGGCATGATGTTTATAGCAGCACCATAATCTATCATGCAGTTGCTCAGTAATTTATTATTTATAAGCAATGTGGTGAAGAAAGGATCCACTTGTGGGGAAGTTGTTAAAATATCACCCATACAGACTTCTAATTTATTTAACTTTTCCTGCCTATTGACTTCTTCAAAATTCATATGTTTTTCATTCTGATTTGTAATCAATTGAACAACATTATCTCTATATTCTTTAATTTTCATTAATTCAAGTAGTGGTACAAACATCTTTACCTGAGATAATGCCTGTGTGAAGTCAAAATAAGAGTTCTCTGTCTTAACAACCTTCCTCAATTATGGCGCTTCTCCTTTTCTTTCTTCTTTTTCTTTTTTATTAAGCTTGCCAAGCGTCTGTATTTCTTTATTTAATTCCATAATTTTCTGCTCTTGGACAAGCTTCTTTTCAGTTTTATCATGCTGCTTGTTTTTTGGCTTCTTTATAGTTTCTTGTGTTGCCTTTTGATCTTTTATAAAAATTCCCCCAGGAACCCCATCTTGCTCATTTACTTTTCTGTTTCTCAACCAGTATTGACTTTTGGGTTTCTCAACTGTAGCAATAGTGATCCTTTCTATTTCATCCTCAGTAAGTCTCCTCACACTACACTGAGTAGGTGCCTCTATAAGAGGTGGCTCTATGTAATCTTCATCAAAATCATAAAAGATCTGTTGTTCAACCATATGGACATTATATTTCTGATGTGAAACATCATATTTATAACCTTCATTCTCTGAAGATGAATTTATTTCCTCAACATGGTGAAAAACATTTAAAGTCAAATACACCTTGTGATTTTCTCCATCATTTTCCATCAACATTCCATCTTCATGCATCCTTCGAGCTACAACACAATAGTCTGGAGAATGTGGCTGATTACAAACTTCACAAAAGTAATTATTACTCACCATGTGAGTCCCTTTCTTGCTCAATGGATCTGGAGTTTCTTTATTTCTGGGCCTAGCTGATACAGGTTTCCCATCTTTCCAATCTGTATTGTAAGGCATATCGTGCAACCTTGGCCTTTCATTTCTATTTTCATTTCTATATGCATTCTCCTATCTGTACTGATAATTATTGTTTTGTTGAGGCCTCAGGTTGTCTCTGTTATTAGTTATACTAGCATCTTTCCTGTTATTTTCAATTGTCAATGCAATTTTCTATGTTTAAGCCAAATCTCTTGTGGATCTACGTCTCAATTCATACCCAATATTAGGATCAAATGCATTTAAATAAACACTTAATGCAATAGAATCTGGCAACCTTGATCTAAGAGGAACTTTAGTATGTAACTTGTTGAATTTTTGGTTGAAATCATAAATTGAATCATTCTGATTTTTCTGAATCCTCATTAATTCATGAAGAGTTGCATCTGGAGCATTTTGATTTCCATATTGCTCTAAGATTTTATCTTGAAATGCTTAGAGTGAATTACTTGAGAATACCGGAAAGCTATTGAACCAATCCCTAGCATCTTCAAGAAGTGACATCATGAACAACTTCATGTGTAAATCTTCATAAGACATATCTATGTCCTGAATGAAAATATTAAAACTTCTTAAATGCTCTTCAGCTGTAATTGCATTACTCCCTGTAAATTTGGGCACCATATTCCTCCAACTACCATCCATAGGGTAAGGATACAACTGAAAACCAGTTAAATCAAACTGTCTGATCATGGTTGCATGTTGGTGAGGTGGAGGCATAGGGGGATGCTGATACTGAGGTATCTGATTATTATACTATGCATTATGAGGTGGGATATAATGTTGACTAGGAGGTGGATACATACCCGTATGCTGTGTGGGAATGTGAGGTGGACGATTCGGCTGCTTGTAATGATTCCCAATCTGATTTTGAGGAGCATTTCATTGAGTGGAGGGCCCTGTACCATGATTACCCTGCTTGTGAGGTGTGAAATACTTTGAACCACCAGCTGTTTGATCAACAATTTGGTCTTTTTGTAATTTAGCCTCCAATTCCTTTATCTTCTTCTCTTGCTGTTCCAACTATGCTTTTACTTCATCAGAAACTAAGAGCTCTTGGTTTCTTTTTGCCTCTTGTTCAGCTTCAAACTTAGCCCATTTCATAGCTTCGAACTCAACCTGTTTCTGAGAATCATAAAAAGGATTTCTTTGGTCTTCAGGAGTACAAAGCTCTGCACTTGAATCATCTCTCCATGTATCATAGCAGTTATTTGTTTCACAATGTGATCTTTGTGCTTTATCTTTGTTTGTTATGCACATGTCTTCATTTATTCTTTTTCCCTTATCAGCTTTTTCATCCTTGTGTGCCCATTTACTGCTACCAGCAGGAGCTCCAGTATGACCTCTCCTATACTGAGATTTTCTTGCATTCATGATGAACAGCTGAAGAAAATATGTCAGAGTCGCCACTCACTTTTATCAAAAATGAAAAAAATGTTTAATACTTCTAATTCCCAGCAAAGTCAGTGCAATAATTCTAACTCTATAAGTAAGGCTTTGATTCTGATTGTTCCCCAGAAGAGTCACCAATTTGTTAGCTCTCAAAAATATAAGTTGAATGCCTCAAGAGGATGCCAATCTCTTGATATGCCTTAGGGTAACAGAAAAGGTCAAGAGAACTCAACCTTCTACTCTTTAGGTGCTGCAGACCTGGGTGGGTGTACCTTTTTAAATAGTGCAGACTTAACTTGTGATTATCCTTCTGAAATGCTTTGTCCACAATGGAAGATGACAACGAACAAATGAAACCAAATTTGATAGAAACCCTCTGACCTAAATCCTAGAATGCTTAATCAATAGATATAAAGAAACTGAAATGGATTCAAATAGTGAAATGCAGAGACTAGTTCCTTGTTGGGTAGGTGGAGTCAAATGAGATCAAGATGAACAACACTCTTTGGATGAGATACAAATTATCTGGCATATGATTTATTCATAACTTGTATGAACATGCAATATTGTGACTACTAAGTTCTACTTTAATGATCCAAAATCAATCTCTCTGATTACTATGATCAATAAAAGGATTTAATCTTTACATGAAAGAAACAATTGATTAATCACATGAATACAACAAATGTGTATTGATAAATCAAACATAAACTTGTTATATCAACTTAAATAACCAGAAAAATTAATCATGGAGACAACTTAGCAATATTTTTCATTTAATTCAATAGATAATTGACACCAGAAAAAATGCAGCAACATTAACTGAATCTCATAAATACCTCCATTGTGAAAATCATGCAACAAAAGCCTCTGGTCTGATAATTTTATTCTAATATATCTACTTGCAGTGTATCAAAAAAATCTAATCTCTCCCTCTCAATTAACAACTACATCATGCTTATATATACATCAGCATGAGAAAAATATCAAAATAAAATATTATGTCGGCCCAACATGAAAATCAGGCTCTAATCAAGTTGGCCAACAATAGTCACCAATTCAAATTCATGTCGGCCACATGATGAATTTCTATTTTTTACCAACGAGGGAGTTAGTGGGACATATCGCAACCTATGCTGAAGGCAATTCAAACGTTCATCGTTCTGCTGGTATCTTGCTTTCATATTCACTATAGCAACCTATTGGTTATACTGAAGTCATATAGTAATCTCTTGTTTCACTATAACCCCAGGATATCGGTGAGATGTCATGCAGAATTC
Organism: Sequoia sempervirens; assembly: GCA_007258455.2. Taxonomy (NCBI): domain Eukaryota; kingdom Viridiplantae; phylum Streptophyta; class Pinopsida; order Cupressales; family Cupressaceae; genus Sequoia; species Sequoia sempervirens. Next base: position 118,265,645 of record VDFB02086081.1, on the reverse strand, counting down.
ATCGGGCTACACCAAGGGTCTTTTACCATTCACAGGTCGCCAACACTCCCACCGAGATACACTTCCAATACACCTTTTCCAAGACAACAACCATTTGGGAAGAAGTCTCATAGACCACAACAAGCTCATAGAGATCATAACTTTGTTATGTTCATCTCACTCAGTGAGACACAAGGATATCTCATGCCGAAAACTCCATTTGTTTTGATCACTATCACTGTAGCTTACCGCTCTTGGGGAGACATCTCAAAGATTAGACCAAGCTTTACCGAAGACATTATTTACTTTCAAGTCGTTGTGATACTCCAATTATTACATCGAAGTCTAGGAGTAGCTCCATGCCTTTCTTACATTTTGGTATAGCCAACCACAGTCGGTGAGACACTATGTCGAAAGCCATTTGTCATACTGAAAGCATACCTTTTACCCATTTGTTATGTCACTGTAACCTTTTGCTTCTCTTGCCGAAGAGCACCTATCATGTATATCGCTATAGCCTTAACCCTCAGCAAGATGTTATAGAGGTATCACTGAGTTACACCGAAAGCCTCCCATATAGCCACATGTCGGTGTAACATAAAAATTATTTCACTGACGAAGATCTTTATGTCGCCATAACCTCGAACCCTTGGCAATACGTTATGTAGAGAACTCCTTGCTTTGTCGATATGTGTATCATCCTCGATCGCCAAAAAAAAACCAGGGTCTCACCGACAGCCACCTGTAAGTAAGATCAAGTCACTATAACAAAAGATAAGTCTTGCCGATAGGCAATATAGACTTATGCAAGCATAAAACATTAAATGGGTTGAGGAGATAATAGAAAACCTATGCCGATATGAACCAGAATGCAAAAATGCTTGACATAATGGATTCAAAGGGGAAATATGGCAAAATATGGAGAAAATATGCACAAAGAGAGGGAAATGCATCAAAGGTAGGACCCACTTGGAGGATTATGAGTAAAATCAACATGTGAAAATATCAAATTTTACAGTTCTAACACACCCTATGAATTTTTCAACAATCCTAACATTATCTACTAGAATTATGGGTGGAAGATCCTAGTCAGGCTTGTCATCATTTAAGGGGACAAGATCAGTGATGGTAGGCCAATTATGATCCCTAAGTCTCGTTGCACTCCTATAGGCCTGTGTGTATGTGGGCACATCTGGAGGAATGGTCTACACACAACCATGTTGTCACATGACCTGACTCTAGTAGTATGGTTCAATAATGTGCTCACGACGACCTACAAGAAAATGGTCCCACTGCAGGTTCCTTAGATACTTTCCATCATCTATCCATCTAAAAAATTGATAGGGTCTCCATCTGACCTGGTCTACAACAAGAGTATAGAATTGTAAGCACCAAAACTATAGATCTCCATGCCTCCACTACCCTGTGATATCATACCAGTGGGCCATGGGGACATGATATGGCCATATCTAGGGAAAACAAACTGATCTCATGCACATGATGTGGGTGAAAGACCACAATTGTAGTAGTGTGTATGCTATGAGGCTATGGTACTCATAATAGATGTACCATCATAACTCCTGGTATAGGTGCACTAACATACTGCTTCCCTAGGCATAAATTATACGATGATCTACCATCTCCCGAATAGTATGGATGAGGCCCCCATGTAGGTGAGAGCCTTTCCCATCTATTGATCTAAAATATGATGGTCATGACCATCACTCAGTGTAGCAGGGGTGTAGTGGTCCGCACCTGGTCATTCCAATGCATGTAGATATGCCCTAAGCCATCATCGCCATCGATATGCCCCAAGTATTACAAGACTCCCTTCGCCCCCTCCTATGTTGATTGAGCGTCGTTGATAGCTACTTTCCATCTATGGATGGGTAGTCTTAGGATCCAATATATGTCCTCCAATTTGATCATTATCTCCCCAATAGGTAACTGGAAAGATGATGTGGTGGCATACCACTGCTCCATTAGGGCTATAAGCATCCTCTCGTGGTAACACATCTTTCAAATGGTGAATGCATGCCAAAGACCAACTTGCTCCAGATGTGTGACCTCATCATTAGTGAGGTGGTACCTCTACTCACACACTAGTCAATAAGCTCGCCCATCAGGATGCTCATGAATCTCAAGATAGTCCTACAAAAAATGGAAAATATTCTAAGTTAGAACATGGAATTTCATTTAGAAAACAAAAAAAATCATTAAGAATTGTGGGCATCGCACAGACATCTGCATGTCATGCAAAAATCTGCTTGTCATGTAGACATCTATGCATTGTGTAGACATCTACATGTTGTGTAGACATCTGCACATCGTGCAAACATTTGCATGTTGTGCAAATGTCTTGGTCTGCCATTGACACCCTGAAGTTGTCAGTGCATCCATGGGATGCCAGTGCAGATATCAGAATTTAGTATGAAAATTGGACAACATATCTTTTAAAAGACATCACTGAGAAAAAGACTCCTGCATAGCTCGACAAGGAAAGAATTGCTAAAAACATTCTAAAATTCAAGGTTTTGAGACATACCTAGTCCACCTCATGACCCTCTACAATGTCGTCCCTCAGTTGCTCCAGGCTAGGAATGTTGTACTCCCTCCTACTTGACATTTTGTTGACTTTTCTATCACAAAATTGAACAATTTTCTTAGAGTGAATAGTGAGAATGACCCTTCTAGGGCCTTCCTAGGTATATATAGGCCCCCTGAGGCCCATTTTTCCTAGAGTTTGTGGATCCTTGGTTTCTCTTGAATTTACCCCACCTAGTTGGGGGAAAACTCAAGAGGGGGCATATAGTCACCTCTTGATTATATTTTTAATTTTTGAATCAATGAATTTTTCTTGATCATTCTTCTCGCCGTTGTAGCTTCTTCCAATTTTTGAAATTGACCTAAAATTTGAGTTTTGCAGATCAAAGTTTTGTGCAATTTTTCACAACCACTCTATTGTTGTTTGCTAAGCTTGGTGCTGGGGGCATCTTCAGTACTAGTTAGCTCGACTTTTGTGACTTCTGAGGTCCATTTTTGTTGGCATGCAAATCTGTAAAATTCAAATTTGGGTGAAATTATTTTTCTCTACTTTAGTGTGGTTGATTTTTTCCAAAATCAAGCCCACTAAAGTGGGGGAAAAATGTAATTTCATAGAATTGCACCTAGGGGAAATTCCACATTTTTTCACTTTTGCCTAGCATTTATGACACCTTAGAGCATTAATCCCATGATTCAGAATTTTATTGTTTTGACCTCATGTGGACTAGTGGTAGAGCAACAAAAGCCTAATGACATGTTTCTTGAAAATCTAGGCCTCAGACATCTACATGGCATGTGTATGGCTACACAATGTGCTAGCGTCCTAGCAGTTTTTTGAGTTTGAAATGAGGAATCTAGAATCTTGACTCTCTCAACACGTGTCCTAATAGTTAGATTTTGGATTTAACAACTCTTTTTCACCCTTACATGCAATTAAAACCATTCATTTTCTCTCATTTTTTGGTTCAAGTCATTCAATCAAGCTCTCTACACACTTTTTAGTTGTCTTCATTCTTGATAATAACAATCTCAAAAGCAAATCCATGTTGGACTGAGGTCCTTCCAACAATTGTAGCTCTCAAGAAAGCACTCAACAGTGCATCTGTGTGCTCTAGAGAGGGTTTGGGCCCGTGGGTAATGCTCTCTCTCTGTCTTACTCTTTTCTATCTACTTTCTCATTTACTACTTAGTGGTGCGGGTTCTACTCCTGAAGCGGGTTTTTCCTTCACCACACACTTTGTCTATTTCATTTACACTCCTTTCCAACTTGGCTATCCATGGAGGTGGGAACACCAAAATGAGGGTCTAACTAAGGCAGACCCCTATACAACCCCAAAATTTTCCCCTCATTCTTTTGTGTGTAGGTTGCTAAGAGGAGCTTGGAGTGAAGACCCAAACGTTTAGTTTAAGGTAAGTTTTCTCCAAGTTCTCCTTGTGCCTTACTCTATGTTTCTTATTTATATTTTATTATTCTCTTTAGAAGACCTTAGATCCAAGCTAGGAATTGAATCTTTATTTTGTCCACCTAAGCACCTAAGCTTTCAAGGAAAACACCCATTCACTAACAATCAACAAGTTTTCTCCTATTTACATGTGTGAGTGCAGATATGGGTTCTTTGGAGATTGAAAGATAATTGAAGATTATGTTACAATCTTGTTGGCATTATCTCCCCATTTGCAAGGTCAAAATATTCACTAAAAGGTCATATACATCCCCAAAATTAGAGTTTCAGATTCGAGACCCTAGAGGAATAGATTGAGTAGATAGAGAAGACCAGATTTAGACTCTCAATTTCAAAAAAATCCAAACTGGAATCATTCACCACAAGTGGTGAATGAGTCCCACTGAAGGTGTTTTTCAAAGATCTTTGCATATTTGGATACCCATTTTCTCAAAACCTGCTCTGGTACATAAATCCAGAATTGGGATTGATTCACCCAAATTGGCGAATGAGTCCCAATAGGTAAAAAAATTAGATTTCTCATAATTTCAAAGTTGTTTCCAATCATCATCTAGTTTCCAGGTACACATTGATCACTTTACTATTTTTCTATGTTGTTTTACTAGCATTTTTAAGTCATCTTGTAGGTTATTGGATTAAATTAGGGTTTTTTCTTACATCTTGCATTTCATTATCTTGTCCAAGTTTAAACTTGGTGGTGAACCCCTCTTGTAATATGAAATCATATCCTAGGACACCCTATTATCAGATCTCTTCCTTCATTCTTCATTAGGTTGAGGTCTCTAGGGAATCCTTGAATGTTAGTTGGAGAAAAGTGATGTTCTATGTATCAAACCATAAATAATCCATTTTTCAACTAATCATTTTGGTGACCCTGCATTTAGAACATTTCATTTTCTAATTTGGATTCAATCATCATCCTAGGTCTAGCTTCCATTAACTTCGCATTAGGGTTGCATTAGTTACTTGGAATCTAGGGTTTCTAAAATTTTGCATTAGTGAAAGTGCTTATAGGTTGCATTTTTGCATCTCAAATCATTGAAAATCATCTAAAAATTTCATTTTCTTTTAGTTTATAGATCATACAAACTAAAAATCATAAAAATCACTTAAATTTTTTGAAAATTTTGAAAAAAATCCCTACTAGGACTCATTTACTAGCTTGGACGAATCAGTCTCATTCCAGATTATAAACTTCCTTTTAAAGAATTAAAAACCTTATTTCTATGCTTCCTAAGCTTGTTGGTAACATGTAATATAAATATGAAAAGTGTCAAGAACATCTGTTTTATGTATCTAGGTCAAATCATCCATGTAGTGAAGTCATTTTTAAAGCATTTCAAAAATCTTTTTGGTATAAAAAGTTTTAGATCTGTAGATATTGAATAATTTAGATAGATTACATTCTCATGTTACCATGTGTTATTTTTCAAGCATTTAGTGTTCCTAGAATATCAAATGGCTTGTATGGTTCCCTTTTCCCTTTTCATGGGCATAATCTAGGAAAGCAAAGTAAAACCTTTGATAAGCATGTTGGATACCCTCCTAGTATCTACCAGATTTTTAAGAATTTCATAACAAAAGAGGATGCAATTGTAGACAATCATAACAATCATACTTGTCCTTCTCCCAATACTTCTCCTATTACTGGGTATGTGCAGGATCATCATGGAAAAATAGGCCCTTAAGTGGCAAAACAATCAGAAAAATTAGAGTTAGGAAACTTGACATAAAAATTTGAATAAGTTATCTATATTATTTCAAAAATATGTAAGAATAGAATCTATAGAAAATTGAATGTAGTTTCTAAACTACTATGTTTGTTTAAAAGAAAAGAAATCTATTTGGTGAAAATTTGAAATTTCAATGCAATAGTACATAAATTTCAGTGAAAAAATAAGAAGTAGGTGTCTGTCTGACCACCCTAACCACAATAAAATGATAATATTTTTTTATAATATTTTAGATATAAGTAGAGGACTCATGTACCGATGTGATGCATATTTTTTTGTAATCTTTTTCCAAGTAAATAATTAATTATGAATTTTTTATTACAACTTTTTAGAAATGTAAAAAACTTGTATGTCTGACCACCTTAACTGGGTCAAAACTTCATGAAATTCAATTTTTATTTTTTTAATCCTCTATTATGCGAAGCATAGAATGTGACACATGTTTTAGATTCAAAAAATGTGATACCGTTTGAAAGCTATAGATATTTTTCAATCAATTTATCAATCAGGACTTTAGTCATAATTTGAATAGAAAATGAATAATAATTACTTTTTAAATTCAAAGTAAAGTATAATTTATATTGGTGGAAAGCTGAGAAACTCCTTTAAAAACCCTTTTTGTTTCATCAATTTTGGATAAAAAAAATGTCGTCAGCCACATACCCATCATATTGCCACTTTTTGGCCCATCATGATCCTGCACATACCCTACTAATGAAGGTATCTTGGTGAAAGAAGATACAAGCATTGAGATTCTTGATTGTCTCTCTCCTCCTCCCCCTTTGGAAGATATTAGGAAACAAGCAGATGAGATTATAGAAACATTTCTAAGCATCACCTTACCTAATCTCCATTCATCCTTCGCTTGTGAAAATGTTTTAGCCAAAGAGGATGATATCATAGATGACCATAACAATAAAAATTTCCCTTCTCCTACTATCCCTCCTTGATGTGAAGAGGATAGGTTGTTGTTAGAAGATTCACCTATTGAGAGCCATGACAATCTTGTTCCTCCCTTCCCTAATGCTCCTACCATTTGGAAAGATCTATTTGGTAAGCATGAAAATCATATTTGTCCTTCTCTTGATGCCTCCCCTACTAGTGATGAAGCTACTTTACAAAATATAACCATGGAATATGATGAACACCTTACAATCTCTCCTACTAGGGTACATAGGATAGCACAAAAGACTGAGACTTTAGAGAAAATAGACAATTAAATAGAGCCTTCTCCTAATATCCCCACTATTGATAATCAAGAAAATCCAACCATTGATCATTCCCCTACTTGTGAGGAAGTCATTTTAGAAGAACCAATCCTTGAATATCAAGAACATTTGGTTTTTAGTTCTCCTAAAAACTCTACTCCTAGGGAGAATATCATGGTGCAAGAAAATGACTATAATAATAAGGTGGCTTCCTTAGGCGATGATAAATAGGTGATCCTAGATTTCCCTTTATTAGAGATACATCGAACCAAGATCATTGAGGTTATGAGTGTACAAGTGTCCATTAGATCCCCATTGATTAATGGACCTCCTACATACCTTGTGGGAAATCCTAAGAATCCCATAATTCTTTACTCACCATCACATAAACAACAAACTCAAAAAAAACCCGAACTTGTCCTTTACCCACCTAAGAACATTTTTTTGCAGCAACCGAGTCATAATACCATTGCTCATACATATAAAACTAGAAAAAAACTACAACCAAGAAAAAAAACTTCAACATCCTTGCCTTTTCCTAATCCCATTTTTCCTAGTGCTCCCCATTTAACATCGCATAGTGGGAAGGAGTATGATCTTGTTGAACAACTAAAGAATACTCCTGCTAAGATTTCATTATGGGACCATATTCAAGCCTCCCCACACTACCACAACATGATTCAAAATGTATTACAACAAGTTCCTATCCCTTCTAATGTGCAACTAAATGACATAGCAGCCATGATTCAAGGATTGAATGTTGACATTGTTTTCCACCAAAGTGAACTCCTCCCTTTGGAAGTGAAAAAACAAAATGAATATTTCATAATAATATCTCAATACAAAAGAAAAGGGATAAATAGAACCCTTGTAGATAATGGATCTGGCCTTAATGTGTGTAGTGTGACCCTTTTGGATAAGCTCAATGCCAATAAATCAAACATTCAACCTAATTCTTTATCTATTAAGGGATTTGACAATGTAGGAAAGAAACCTCTCGGTGTGATAACTTTTCCTATTACAACTAGGAAGGACACATTAGAAACACTGATCCATGTTATGCCTCATGATATTCCATATAATCTCCTTTTAGGGAGACCATGGATTCATGCAATGAATGGAGTGCCTTCTACTCTTCATCATAAAATGAAGTATATTTACAACAACAAAGTATACACACTCAAAGTGGACCCTAACCCAAACAGTTGTTTAAATATTGAGAAAAACAAAGAGAATCCCTTAAACAATTGACACCAACTACATAATTGGAACCCATGCAGGACCAACAAAAGGATAGAAGTCCTAAACCCTTCACAATGATATCACTAGATGATTTGGGATCATTGAATTTTGAGCCAAGTTTCATGGGAGTAAAAAAGATCACATAGAAAGACTCTAAAAAGGGAAAAGAAAAATTTGTAATGTCAACACAAAATTTGGAAGACCCTTCGAAAGCATCTAGCTCATCCACTAAAGATGAAGAAGCAAATTACACAACAAATTTTGATGAAATTAATTATGAGCAACCACCAAATCCAAAAGAGATGAAAAATCTTTATGGAAAAGGTTATGAAATGATGAAACAACTTGGTTATAGTGGAAAAGGATGTGGTGCTAGAGAACAAGGTATATGTGTCCCTATATAGCTCACATGCAAGAAAAGACTACTGATCTTGGTTATTTCCCTTGAAAAGACACAAACAAGCCTTCACTCAATATCAACACTTTAACAGTAGTGCATCCTGAACTAATAAACACTAGTGGTATTGAGTGTTATATTTTGCAAGAAATGAAAGAAACAAAGAAATATTCGCTTAATGTCAATTCCATCACACAAAACACTAATTATTTGAGTTCATTGGATTTTACACCCTCTTGTAAAGGAGAGAACAAAATCTTGCAATCTAAAGAGTCTTGCATAGGTATGACATCTTGTACTAAGCAAGAGATATCTTTGTCACAAAATAAAGAAACATCCTCTAATTTTGATCAAGCGGGTATCTTTTTGAGACTCCTCCAAGAACACAACATAAATTTTACTACAAAAATTAATTTTGCACCTATCATAGAGTTCATGTTCATGCTACTAATGAATGCAAGGATTTAAACAATAAAATTAAACATCTCAAAGAATGTGGTGCTCTTCCTTGTGTTGAAGCACCTAGTTCCTCTAACTAAAAACTAGTTTCATCCTATTTGAATCATCCTTGTCCTACACTAATGGGGGTAAAGGGTTAGGTAGCCTTCTCCTTGTATGTCACTTGTTGTTCTCTCTTTTGGCTAGTTGACTGAATTTCATGTACATATAAGAAAAAGCTTGGGATGTGGATGACATGCCTTAAGTTGGCTAGCATGTGACATACATATTCATGATGTAGATCGATTCATAAAAATATGACTTGGAATAGGGATTTCCAAATAAACTCTCATTTCTTCTACTACTTTAAAGCAATTTCTCACAGTAATGGTGTTAGCAACTACTTTAAAGTGGGGGCATATATTGACACTCATGTTTCATTGTGTGATTTTATTTATTCTTGCAATGCATCCTTTTCTTAGTGGTGTCATTGGGCTTGATTCCCTCCGAGAGTGTGATATTTCTTTGACTTGTCCCCTCTTGGAGACATTAGGCATGATGTTCCCTAAGAAGAGACCTTGCATGAACTAAGAAAAATCCCTTTGAACATACCTTACACTATTTTGCATTTACAACAACTGTTATATAGCCAGCTTGCATAACAAAACTTGCATTCCTATAGTTCCATCTTGTTTGTTCATGAGATCCAAGCATACAAAGTTTTTTCTTGTTGCATGAAGCTAGATTTTTATTTTTGTGTGGAACCTTATTAAAGTTATCAGGAGGTATAACTTTGGTATGGCTTAAATGGGAAGTGTGAACAAGGAATGACTTTACCCATAGCCACTTGTGTGTGTGTGTGAGTGCATAGAAACCATGAGTGTATGTGTCTCACCTTTTAGGAATTCCCACCCCATGGATGACCTGAAGTTCCATGGCCCCAGAGTGAGCATATTGTGGATTACTTACCCCATGGATGACTCAAAGTTCTATGGCCCTAGAGTGAGTGCATTTAATTATTTCTTTCTATTCTTCCTCTTAATCTGACATTGTATGCTTGTGTATCTTTTTTTTCGCACGTTATACACCTTGTGTGTGTCCTTTTGTGCTTATGTCAGTTTGACTTAGGATCTTAGATTCTAGGGGCTTGAATGCTTCCTTGATCTTTGTTATCTTGGACCATCTGCATTGGTACGATTGGACCCCTCTTGAATGTCTACTTTAGTGTGAGTTTGAAGCAAGTTCATCCTCTCACTAAAGTGGGGGCTAAATGTAGTGTAGAAAAATGTATCCCTTTGCATTTTCACACTTGATATGCAGATAATTAAAGAAAAATTGGACAATGTCACCCTGATCTAGTGTTGTGAGGTGTTTTACACAAACACATTAGGTATTGGGTCCTTTTTAAGCTAAATTAACTTAACTCTGCCTTAATTTCATGTTGTATGATCCAAGGGACAATTTTTTAGTGAAAATTGAAGTGTTCCCAATCGTCCAAATTTTAGCTTCATCAGAAAGAGAATGACGTCCTGATTCCAACGCAACTTGAACGGGGCGAAAATGACTCCGTTTGTGCAAGTTACAACCAGTCAAACTTCTAGTCAAACTGGGTTCAGGGGCGTCCAAAAGGTGAAAAAATAATCATCTCAGAAATCGACAGAAATGGCATCATCGCGAAGAGCTCATCGAGACAATTCTGATGGCATTCGTTTCATCAAAATCTGATGTCGTCTGCTCGAGTTAGAAGCAGTCAAACTTCAGTCAACTCAGAGGGTACTGATGATGACGTCATCATGCTGACGTGTCAGTCCGTACAGTATGGAAGCCAAGTGGATGAATTTTGGCCCGACACGTGGCAGGTGAGTCATCGGTATAGAGCCAATCAGATGCTGACACGTGGCAGTCCGTACAAACAGTTAGCGTTGAAGTGGCAGCACGGTCAGCAGTACGAAGCCCACATCATCATCCCAGTCAGCATGACCTATCAACATTCCCGGTGAGTAAGAGCTTGACACGTCGGTGGCTCCGTCAGCACCCAGTTAGCATAGGGTAATCGACGTAGTCAGTCTCGTCAGCATTTCCAGCGAACAGTATGATGACACGTGTCCCTTGGGCAGCGATGCATTTCGTTTGGTTTGTTTTAACAAAATATCCGGGATTTGAACCCGCGATCAGCGCGGATATAGCAGACTATCTTAACCAAACCAGTGGCCGAGCTGATTGTAATTTATATTGGGTGCGGTTTTGTTTTATTATTGATATGTTGGGAGTTTGTTTTAAAAAACAAACTGGCTGGTGGTTTGAACCCGCACTGGCCGGTCCAACAAAAAGGTTTTCCACCATTGGGCCACGGAGACACTCTAAAAATGTGGTGGCACCGGTTCGCTTTATTGAGTTGTTGTTAGCTGAGCCTATGTCAAAATGGCTAAATAAGCCAAAATAAACCAAAACAACCTAAACCACCTAAAACCAAAAGATTGGAAAGACCAAGTTAGACCTGATACGAGCTGATCAAGAAGGATATGCATTTATTCTGGTGGTTAGGCCTAATTAGGAAAATTTCATGTATAAAAAGAGAGGTTGAGATGGGTTTTCCAAGTCCAGGTGGTGAGATAGCGAGAGAATGCTCGAGATATTTGAAGACATTTCTGCACATCAAAGTAATGTCATGCTATTGTGCTTGAAGGAGATGGTCTTGAAGCAATTGTAACTGATTTTGGAGCTAATCGGATCGGTCCTCCATTGGAGAGGGACCCAGAGACGTAGTCCTTAGGGACAAACTCCGTTATCAATTGTGGTTTCATCTCTCTATTTCTTCTCTCTTTCTTTCTCAGTTCATTATCTTGGCATTTATTTTATGTTATGTTCATTTATTCATTTGAGCATTTAATTATGTAATCATTTATGTTAAGTGTTGTAATAATTGATCTTATACATTACGCATTCTGTAAGCAATTAGTCCTATATCCTAAATAGATCAAGTTGGTATCAGAGCTTTGTGTGTGGCTTGTATTGCAATTTGAATGCTAACGAGATCCAGGTTGCAACGAGGCGAAGCAGAACTCGAAGAATACAATCCAGAGATCGAAAGATGAAGAGTTAATCAACCGTCACAGATGGAAGAAAAAGAAGGTGGACAAAGTTCAGAGCTTAGTGTCAAGGATTTCCAGAAGCTATTTCTTGACATGAAGGCAATGGTGGACGAACTTTATGCTGAAAAGAAGAAGCACGAAAAGGGAGGTTCTTCAAAGCACAAGAAGCAGGAAGATTAGAAAGACACAGAGGGGAAAGCTCCAAAAACTCCTTCTCCTCCATCTTCTCCCTCTTCTTCTTCTCCCCCTTCTTCTCCTCCTTCTCCTTCTCCTTCTTCTAATGTAAATCCATTTAAGAGCAAATCTAAGCCTGTAATTAAGCTTGATGTAAAATTTGAGTTACCTAAATACTGTGGGGAGTTAAATGCTGAGAAGTTAGACGATTGGGTCCAACAAGTAGAAGTATACTGTAGGATTCAAGGCCTAGTAGAAGATGCTTCTAGGATTCAATTAGCAACTCTCCGGTTGGGAGGTACAGCTCTCACCTGGTGGGAGAGTAAAACTCGTGAAGAAATTGCTCGCCATGGTCAAGTTAATATGTCTTGGATGGAGTTTGTTGCTGCCCTTAGGAAACAATTCTACCCTTTAGGTTACATGCAACAGTTAACCATGAATTGGCAAACCTTTAGGCAAGGTAAGGGGCAGTCTGTCCAGGAGTATACTCATGAGTTTAGGAAACGGGCCATTGCTCTAAATGTTCCCTTGTATACCCAAGACACATTACTTAAGTATATTGGTGGTTTACATTCTTACCTTAGGCACACTATTTTGATGTTGAGTCCCAACAATCTAGACGAGGTGTCTGTTCAAGCTACTCATTTAGAGTCAAGGGGTAAGAATACTTTTAGTGATAACTTTTCCAAGAAGCCATCTAAGTTCGAGGGTAAGTCTAAAGGGAAAGAAAAAGACAAAGATAAAGGCAAAGGGAAGAAGACAGCTACAGCTAAGAAAGAGGGTGAGAAACCTATGTGCTCCCATTGCAAGAAAGAGGGGCATGATGATTCGAGATGTTGGAAGCTTCATCCTGAGTTGAGGCCGAAAAGATATGGAGGTAACAAAGGCAAGCAGAAGACTACTGCAGTGATTCAACAGATCTTGGTTCTGACTCCGGAGATGAGACAAAGATTGTTGCTACCGGAATCCAAGGTAAAGGGAAAGGTATATCTCTCTCATCTGATGCAAGTTTTTCTAATGCCAGTGCAAGTACAAGTAAAGAATCTTCTCCTAAGGTGGATAAGCAAAGAAATGAATTGTTTCACATTCGTGTTGTAACAAAACACACTAAGGTTGATACTCTGTTTGATACGGGTTCACAAGTCAATTTAATATCTGAAGAAGTTGTAAAGAAACTTAATTTGGCTACAACACCTCATCCGAAACCATATCCACTCGGATGGGTTTGCAATGATGCTCAACTACAAGTAACTAAACAGTGTAAATTGAGATTTGCTATCACTGCAAACTTTGTAGATGAGGTAGAAGTCGATGTGGTCCCTTTGGATATTTGTGGGCTTGTGTTAGGGAGTCCTTATCTTTATGTCAGAAAAGCAATCTTTTATAGGGGGGAGAATTAGTATCATCTTTTTAAAGATGGGGTAGAATACATTGTACGGGCACATAAGGTGAAGACTAATCTTACTTTAGTTAATGCTGGTCAAATGAAGAGGTTGGTCAATTCAAGTAAAAACTTTGTATTAATGCTTGTAAAAGCCAAAGAAGATGATAAATCTGAGGCCTTCAAGGGGTGTGACCCAAAACATAAAACTAAAATGGTCAAGATTATTTCCGCTTATGATGACATGTTTCAGGAACCGAAGGGGTTGCCACCCAAGAGAGAGATACAACATGAAATCTAGTTACAGCAGGATGTGCCACTTCCTAATATCGGCATGTACCGTTTATCAGTTATGCAGAATGAGGAAATTAAAAAGTAGGTTCAAGAGTTGGTGGAAAAAGGAGTTATTCGTCCTAGTACTTCTCCTTGTGGTTCTCCAATTGTCTTGGTTCCAAAGAAAGATGGAACTTGGAGGATGTGCATCGACTATCGTGCCTTGAACAAGATAACGGTAAAGAACAGGTATCCTCTTCCCAGAATAGATGATTTACTTGATCAATTAAAACATGCAGTTTATTTCACTAAGTTAGATTTGCGAAGTGGTTATCATCAGATAAGAATTGCAGAAGATGATATCTGGAAGACTGCATTTAAGACAAAACAGGGACTGTTCGAGTGGTTGGTTATGCCTTTTGGGCTTTGTAATGCACCAGCTACCTTTATGAGAGTCATGAATGATGGCTTTCATCCGTTTATTGATGATTTTGTCATAGTCTATCTAGATGATATCTTTGTATTCAGTCAAACTTGGGAAGATCATTTAAGTCATGTAAAGAAAGTCTTTGATGTATTGAGAAAAGAAAAACTCTATGTAAAGATGTCTAAATGTGAATTTGCTAAGACATCCTTAGTGTACTTAGGCTATGTCATAGGGGATGGTCAATTGAAAGTAGACCCTGTGAAGGTCGAAGCTATTGTAAAATGGCCTAAGCCAAGTACAGTCACAGAGGTCAGAAGTTTCCTAGGTGCAGTTCAGTACTGGAGAAAATTTATTGCTAATTTCTCTTATATAGCATCACCATTGCATGCATTAACCAGTACAAAGGCAACTTTTCAGTGGGGAGGTCCACAGCAGAAGGCTTTCGACACTTTGAAGGGAAAGTTGAGCACTGCACCAATTTTGGCCTTACCAGATCTACATCAACCATTTGAGATCGAGACAGATGCGAGTGGGATTGCCATGGGAGCAGTACTCATGCAAGGAGGTAAACCAGTTTGCTACCACTCTGAAACCTTTTCAAGAGCAGTAAGTAACTATCCCACATATGATAAAGAACTTTATGCTTTAGTTCAGAGTGTTAAAAAATGGAAACATTACATAATGGGGAAAGAAACTGTAATCCACACTGATCACCAGCCACTTCAGTATTTGCACTCGCAAACTAAACTGCAACAAAGTAGGCACTTTCGGTGGATGGGTTTTCTACAATAGTTTCATTTGGTTATTAAGTATAAGAAAAGAACCCATAACAAAGTAGCAGACATGCTCTCTAGACCTCCTATAATGAATGCTTTGATAATCCTTCAAAATAGTTCTATGGTTCATGAAAGTTTTCAGGAACAATATGCTAATGATGAGAACTTTAAGGATATCTATGCTGCTTTAATGAATGATAAACATGTAGAAGAGAAAGACTATTATGTGCAGGATAAACTGTTATATCACTTGGGTAAATTATGTGTTCCAAAAGATGAACAAGCACAGGTGATTAGAGAAGCACATACCTCACTGATTGCAGGACACTTTGGAGTAAACAAAACATTGACTCAGCTGCAGAAATATTGCTATTGGCCTCGTATGCAAGAAACTGTAACTAAGTATATTAGAGGTTGTGTTATGTGTGCAACTAGTAAGCCTAGTAACAGGAAATTGGGTTTGTACACACCTCTACCTGTACCTTCTCGTCCATGGGAAAGTGTGTCAATGGACTTTGTTGGGGGGTTACCTATGTCTAGGAAGGGACATGATTATTTGTATGTAGTAGTTGATCGATTCAGCAAAATGTGTATCTTAATGCCATGTAAAAAGCAAGTCACTGCTGAACTGACAGCTCATATGTACTTTCAATTTGTATGGGTTCATTTTGGGTTACCTACTTCTATTGTATCGGATCGAGATTCTCAATTCTTGGGGGAATTTTGGTCAACTTTGTGGGGACTCATGGACACCAAACTGAAGAAGAGTACAGCCTTCCATCCGCAGACCGACGGCAGACAGAGGTTGTAAACAGGACAGTTGTGCATCTACTCAGAGGGTATTGCAGCAAGCATCCTAAGTTGTGGGATGAGAGTCTTCATTATGTGCAGCATGCCTACAACCATGCAACACACTCTTCTACTAAGAGGTCTCCTTTTGAGACATGCTTTGGTTATGTGCCCAAGACACCGATGGATTTTCTTTTGGGAAAGATGATGTTGAAGATGGACGCCATGATGCAGAGAAGGCTTTGAAGTTCATCCAGAAAATCCAAGCAATTCATCAGGCAGTGGAAGCACGGTTGGAACAGAGCCAAGCAAATTACAAGGTTCGCCATGACAAGCATCGCACTGATCATCATTTTTAGGTTGGAGACAGAGTTTGGTTACATATCAGCAAGGAAAGGATGCAAGGTGAAGGTAAAAAGCTTAAGCCAATTAGGTATGGTCCTTTTGAGATCCTTGAGAAGATTGGTACTAATGCCTTCCGCCTCAATCTTCCTCCATACATGCATATTTACTCGGTTGTCAATGTTGAGAATTTGAAACTGTATGAGCCTCCAATGATCCTAGATGAAGTCTCAGACATTCAAGTTCCATCAGTTGATGACCTTTCTCCAGAGTACATGTCAGAGTTGCCAGAAGATGTTATTCTCGACAGGAATGTCAGAACTTCACGAAGAGGAGATGTTGAGTACCTCAGAGTGGGCCTGAAGGGGATGCATCCAAGCAAAGCAAGATGGATGGAGATTGGTAAAGTGAGGGAACTTTACCCTCACTTACTTTCCAAGTAATCAAGCTTTCGGAGGTCCTAAAGCTCTCCAGTGGGGAGGCCTAATCCGGGGGACAATTTTTCAGTGAAAATTGAAGTGTTCCCAATACTCCAGATTTTAGCTTCATCAGAAAGAGAACGACGTCCTGATTCCAATGCAACTTGAACGGGGCGAAAACGACTCCGTTTGTGCAAGTTACGACAGTCAAACTTCTAGTCAAACTGGGTTCAAGGGCGTCCAGAAGGCAAAAAAATAATCATCTCAGAAATCGACGGAAATGGCATCATCGTGAAGAGCTCATCGAGACAATTCTGACAGCGTTCGTTTCGTCGAAATCCGACGTCGTCTGCTCGAGTTAGAAGCAGTCAAACTTCAGTCAACTCAGAGGGTACTGATGATGATGTCATCATGCTGACATGTCAGTCCGTACAGTATGGAAGCCAAGTGGATGAATTTCGGCCCAACACGTGGCAGGTGAGTCATCAATATGGAGCCAATCAGATGCTGAAATGTGGCAGTCCGTACAAACAGTCAGTGTTGAAGTGACAGCACGGTCAGCGGTACGGAGCCCACGTCATCATCCCAGTCAGCATGACCCGTCAACATTCCCAGCGAGTAGGAGCTCAACACGTCGGCAGCTCCGTCAGCACCTAGTCAGCGTACGGTAATCGACGTAGTCAGTCTCGTCAGCATTTCCAGCAAACAGTATGATGACACGTGTCCCTTGGGCAGCAATGCATTTCATTTGGTTTGTTTTAACAAAATATCTGAGATTTGAACCCGCAATCAGCACGAATATAGCAGACTGTCTTAACCAAACCAGTGGCCGAGCTGATTGTAATTTATATTGGGTGCGGTTTTGTTTTATTATTGATATGTTGGGAGTTTGTTTTAAAAAACAAACCGGCCAGTGGTTTGAACCCACACCGGCCGGTCCAACAAAAAGGTTTTCCACCGTTGCGCCACGGAGACACTCTAAAAATGTGGTGGCACCGGTTCGCTTTAGTGAGTTGTTGTTAGCCGAGCCTATGTCAAAATGGCTAAATAAGCCAAAATAAACCAAAACAACCTAAACCACCTGAAACCAAAAGATTGGAAAGACCAAATTAGACCTGATACGAGCTGATCAAGAAGGATATGCATTTATTCTGGTGGTTAGGCCTAATTAGGCAAATTTCATGTATAAAAAGAGAGGTTGAGATGGGTTTTCCAAGTCCAGGTGGTGAGATAGCGAGAGAATGCTCGAGAGATTTGAAGACATTTCTACACATCAAAGTAATGTCATGCTGCTATGCTTGAAGGAGATGGTCTTGAAGCAATTGTAACTGATTTTGGAGCTAATCGGATCGGTCCTCCATTGGAGAGGGACCCGGAGATGTAGTCCTTAGGGACAAACTCCGTTATCAATTGTGGTTTCATCTCTCTATTTCTTCTCTCTTTCTTTCTCAATTCATTATCTTGGCATTTATTTTATGTTATATTCATTTATTCATTTGAGCATTTAATTATGTAATCATTTATGTTAAGCATTGTAATAATTGATCTTATACGTTACGCATTCTGTAAGCAATTAGTCCTAGGTCCTATATAGATCATTGTAAAATGTATTTATTTAAATATTCACATTAAATTTAAGAGGCTTGTAAACAAAGTGGACCTAATCTATTGTTGTAATGTGTTTTACACATTCACATAGGATTTAGGGCCCTTCTAAGCTAAATAGACTCAAATTTGCCTTAATTTAGTGTTGTAAAGTGTATTTATTTACACTTTCACAGTGTATTTTGGGTTGTATTGCATTTATGACCTTTATATCATCATTAATAAGACCGTATGACCCCATATTGTGCATCCTATGGTATATTTTAATCAAAAACCCAACAAGATCAGCATAAAAACTTCATTTATTCACTCCCTGACATTCTAGCAGGAAAAATAGCCACTGTGGGACCCATTCACCACCTTGGGTGAATGAGTCCTATCTAGTTGGGATTCATTTTCCCAGGATGGTGAATTAATCCCATTTGAGCTATTTTAGAGGTTTGAGCAGGAAAAAATGGGTTTTAAGTTTAAATTTCCTCCATATTGGCCTCAGGGATCAAATTAATGGTTATTTGAGTGTATTTCCTATATAAATGAGCTCTCAAATCATTAGTTCATCATTCATTCATGTTATCAAGTCAAGAACCGAATATTTAAGCACTCCAAATCTTCACAAGGTCATCAAGATAGCTTTTAAGATCATTTTCAAGGCATTCGAGGGTAGATTATTCATCAATTGGTGCAACAATTCAAGATCCATCATCATGGAAAGGTTCTAATTGCATTATTTCATGTTCATTCTTCATTATCTTATTTCATCATTTGGTTTAATTACCTAAAAGGGGTTTGACCAAGGCAAACCCCCATTCACTAACAATCAACAAGTTTTCTCTTCTTTACATGTGTGATTGCGGATCTAGGTTATTTGGACCTTGAAAGATCATTGAAGATTAGGTTACAAGTTAATTGGAGTTGTCTCCCCATTTGCAAGATCAAAATCTTCACTGAAAGGTCATCTACAACCCTGAAATCATAGTTTTGGATTTAGGAACCTAGAGGATATGATTGAGCAAATAGAGAAGACTAGATTCATACTTTCAATTTTTAGAAAATCCAACTTGGAATCATTCACCACAAGTGGCGAATGAGTCCCACTGAAGGTGTTTTTCCAAAATATTTGTAGATTTGGATACCAATTTTCCTGAAACCTAATCTGGTACAAAAAATCTAGAATTGGGACTAATTCACCTAGAATGGAGAATGAGTCGTAGTAGGTCAAAAATTTAGATTTTTCAGATTTTTAGAGTTTTTTCCAATCATCATCTAGTTTCCAAGTACACATTGATCACTTTAATACTTTTATGTGTTGTTTTACTATCATTTTTAAGTCATCTTGTAGGTTATTGCATTGAATTAGGGTTTTTTCTTACATCTTGCATTTCATTATCTTATCTAAGTTTAAACTTGGTGGTGAACACCTCTTGTAATTTGAAATCATATCCTAGGATACCCTATTGTCAGATCTCTTCCTTCATTCTTTATTAGGTTGAGGTCTCTAGGGAATCCTTGAATGTTAGTTGGATAAAAGTGATGTTCTATGTCTCAAACCATAAAACATCCATTTTTCAACTAATCACTTTGTTTTCACTCTTTATGTGTTATTCTTCTAGTTCTATGAGTATTTGTGGAATGATGACATTTCCGAGCCTTATAACAACATTCTAGCAAAGATATACTGACCCTAAATCCATAGATCCCCTATGTATTTTTGGACGAAACTCCTCCCTCCTTTTTTGTGACTTAGCTTTATTTCAAAAACATATGACTTAGCATAGGTCTTTCTCAGGAAGCTCTCATGTCTTAGGAGTAAACATTGTCTACATTAAATAAATTTCTCATAGAAATGGTGTTAGTAACCAATTTAAAGTGGGGGCATACATTGATAATATCTTTTGACATTTCACATGTTTCATGATGCAATTTTATTTTTTCTTGTGATGCATCCTTTTCTTGGTGGTGTCATTGGGTTATATTTCCTCCAAGAGTGCAATATTTCTCAGTGTATGACTTTCCTCTTAGTGGTGGTGTGAATCATTGCATTCCCTAAGTTGTGAATCTTTTAATCTTGACTTTTCCTCTCTTGGAGACATTAGGCACGATGATCCCTAAGAAAAATACCTTATACGAATGAAGCAAGATCCCCTTGAACAAAAAACATATATATAATGTTCATAAGTGTTTGGCATAATGCAACTTTCTAACCTTGTGAACCTCGAACCATAAAATTCAAGGCCACCTAGCATAACACACCTTTCTTTCCCATGGATCCTTGCCTAGCATTGTGCCACCTTATTAAATTTATCAGAGGGATAGCTTTGGTATGGTTAGTACGATGAGAAGTTGACATAGAAGCCCATGAAGTTCTCATTGTACAGTGAGAAGCCGACATAGAGGCATGAATTTTTCACTAAGCCACCCTATTGGAGGACACACCTGGTGGACAACCTAAAATTTGGGTACCTCAGAGTGAGCACAAACTGATAGCTTAGATGTGTTCACATCATGTTGGACAATCTAGGATTGATTCTTCTTGGTCTTTAATGTTGTATGATTGTGTATATTTGTCATTGTTGCATGCATAAGTGTCTTGAATGTCTACTTTAGTGTGAGTTTGGAATGGGGTCATACTCTCAATAAAGTGGGGAAAAAAGGTAGTGTAGGAAAAACTATCCCTTTTCACACTTAATTTGGGAATAATTAATAATAAAGTGAGCTTAATTATACCTTGATTTAGTGTTGTAATATGGTTTTCATATTCAAATTAATTTTAGGTCCCTTTTAAATTAAATAGACTTAATTATGCCTTGTTTTAGATGTTGTAAGGTTTATCTTTACACTTCTAGGGATTTATTAATTTATTGAGGTTAATTTTCCTTAATTGACCCCTTTAATTCAAATCCAAGCCCAATTAAATGCAAATTTTGAGGGATAAAACCAAAAATTCATAAATGCCATTTCACAACACTTAACTTTCAAAGATGTGTGTCCTACGTAAGTGACCTACGACCCATTCGACCTATGGTGAATGGGTCCTCACTTAGTCCTAGGACCCTATTTTTACATGATATTTTACCTTTTCTAATGTGTGTCCTAGGTAAGTAACCTAGGACCCATTTTCCCTATGGTGAATGAGTCCTCACAAAGACATAGGACCCCTCTTTTGGATATGTTTTTGCTAGTATATTAATTATTTCAAATCTATAATTCAATGTCAGCTTGTGATATCTGAATTTCAGAAATTAATGTTAAGATATGTCTAAATATAGGGTTATTTCTCTTATTTTCATCCTTGAAAATCTAAGACTTTCAAGCAATCAAGTAATTTTTATAAGAGCATTATTAAGAGCATTTTCAAGGAATTCAAGGGAAGAATTATTGAAAAATATTGCAGCAATTATTTAGGTACTTAAAAGTGTTTGTTAGCAAGTGCTACATCAAAAGAGAAGATGAGAATTTTGTAATATTTGAATTAAGAAGTGATGAAGGAATATATTTAGGATATTCTACTCAAATCAAAGCCTATAAATGCTATAACAAAAGACTAGACAAGATTGTGGAGAGCATCAATGTCAAAATTGATGAGAGCATAAATCATATGAAATATGATTAGAACGAGTTTGAGAATGATTCGGATTATGAAGAAAATGTGGCAAATAATGAAGAAGAATTTGAAGAAGAGGTATAGAAGGCACCTACAAAGTATTTACAAAATAATCACCCATTAGATTAGATAATTGGGGATAAAAATGATGGAGTTCAAAGTAGGAGAAGATTTGGAAAGAACAAAGAACAACTAAACTTTTCTCTCCTATCTTAGATTGAAACAAAAAGTTTTATTGACGCCAACAAGGATGAGAGCTGGATAAAATCCATGGAGGAAGATTTAAATCAAATTGAGAAGAATAACACATGGGAATTGGTTCCTAGACCCCCAAGAGAAAATGTAATTGGTACAAAATGGGTGTTTAGAAACAAACTAAATGAGGATGGAGCTATTGTGAGGAATAAGGAAAGATTAGTGTGCAAAGGATATGCACAAGTTGAAGGCATTGATTTTGAAGAAACATTTGCACCAGTGGCAAGATTAGAAGCAATACAAATAGTTCTTGCATTTTCAGTTTACAATGGATTCAAAGTATATCAGATGGATGTTAAATTTTCATTCTTTAATGGAAACCTAGAAGAAGAAGTCTACATTAAACAATACATAAGGTTTTTAGCTGTCAGAAGATGATGATTATGTGTGTAGATTAAGAAAAGTAGTGTATGGTCTTAAGCAAGCACCTAGAGCATGGTATTCCAGATTAGACCAGTACCTACAACAACAAGGATTCAAGAAAGCATGTGCAAATAGTAATTTTATAATTCAAATCAGAAGGTGAGCATATGATAATTGTTGTTGTTTATGAATATGACATAATATTTGGAGGTAGCAATAACAAAATGTGCCAAATATTTTCTATGCATATGCAAGATGAATTCAAAATGTCAATCATGGGAGAGTTGTCATTTTTCCTGAGCTTACAAATTGTACAAAATGAGAATGGTATATTTATATCTCAAACAAAATATCCTAAGGAAATTCTTACAAAGATTGGTATGTAGGATAGTAGGCCAGTTAGTACACCCATGATAACTAGTTGTAAGATAAGAAAATAAAATGAATCACCAGATGCAAATCAGACCATGTATAGGTCAATGATTGGTAGCTTGTTGTATTTAACTACATCAAGGTCAAATATTATGCAAGTAGTATGTTTAGTTGCAAGATTTCAAGTTGCACCTAAGGAGTATCATGTCAATGCAGTGAAAAGAATATTCAAATACATCAAATGTACTATTGACTATGGGCTATGGTACCCTAAGAGCAAGGATTTTTCATTGAAAACATATACAGATGTAGATTTGGTTGGATGTGTAGATGATTATAAAAGCACAAGTGGAGGAGCATTCTTCTTGGGAAACAATTTAGTTTCCTATATGAGAAATAAGAAAGAATATCAGTCCTATGGATGAAGCAAAATATATAGTAGTAGTTGCATGTTGTATCAAGTCCTATGGATGAAGTAGACACTTAAGCACATCAAGGTTGAGTATAAAGAACCTATCTTTGTTCTTTGTAATAATACAAGTTCTATAAACATATCTAAGAATCTACTAATGCACTATAGAACAAATCACATATCTATTTTAAGTATCATTTCATAAGAGAGAAGGTTGTAAACAAGGAGGTCAACGTTCCTACTAAAGAATAGGTAACTGGCATTTTCACTATGCCTCTTCTAAAAGAATAATTTGAATATCTAAGGTCGAAAATGGAAGTGAATGCTCCCACACCATATCACTAAATATTAGTGATAGGGAATGATTCCAAGGGGATCCTAATTGTTACTTTCATTTATCCCTGGAAATGGAGAAAGAGATCAAGTCCGATAAACTAGTTATACAAATTTCTAACGACTTGATGGTTGCATAGTCAAGGATTTCAACTTTCTCTTTTCATTTCTTGTCAAAGTGGGAGTATATTCTCATGGGGAGTCTTCCATTTTCCATTGATGTCAAAGAGGGAGAAATTCCCAAAATAGGAGCATGGTGAGAAAAGAAGAGATATATGTCAAAGGGGGATTGAATTTTTGTGTAAATGGTTCAATTTTTATAGAGAATTAATGTTACTATTTACAATTGATATCAAACCATAAATTGAAGGATGACCATTTAGTTTTTCCATCAATGACAAAGGGGGGAATTGTTAGCATATTATTTTTATTGATGTCAAAAGGGGATAAAGGTGAGATGGAACTAGTCATGTATGAAGGGTGTGTTGGCATTGATGTCTAAGGAGAGAAATGGTATGTTGTGGATATAGTTCTAGAAGATGGAGTGTAAGTTGCAAAAGTTGCTCAAGATGTTGCATTATTGTCATGTAACTTTGTCACAGTGTTGTAGTGAATTCTTCCGATGTCCAAAAGTAAAATCAAAGACTAGATTTGAAATGGGTTTTTTGAGATCTTCTCAGAAATGTGATGAGCAAGTTCAAAGTATGCATGGTTCACTCAAAGAGGATTTATTTTTGCTCTCAGAAATTTTTAGGGTTTATCTATTAAACCCTAGGTGCTGTAGTCATGGCGCCTTAATTTTTTTTTTTTTTTTGAATGACTGTTGATTAAAGTTTGTAGGTCACATAAGTCATAAACATATATCTTTAAAATCATTTTGTGACTGACCCCTTTACCTAGTCTCTTTGATGACAGTTTATGTGTGCATCGTAACTAGTCTTCACATCGTTGTAGTGATGACAAAGGAAGATATGTTTTTTGTGATATATTATGTGCTCGTGATGGAGATCTAATGGTGCATTCTCAAAGTTATAAGATCGATGGTGGTGATCAAGCTGGCAAGATATATTGGGTTGACTAGTGGATTTCGGTAGGACTTAGTGGCTAGTCCCCTCAACATCTTGATATGAACTTCATCAAAGAGACTTCCAGATATTAGAGTGAATTAATTTAGAGTCCCTTCAACACTATTATGGTGGGTCTATCATACATGTGGTGGAATATCACTCGATCACTTCACATCACTGTTGTGAAGCAAAGTGATAAGATGGTTTTCACAATGAGTGATGAGTGGAAGATAATGGAGTATAATGACACCCTAGATAGATGGTAGAATGAGGTTACGTCACATAAAGATTTTGTATCGATGTAATGGAATTCAAAGTTTAATTACTTCATCGATGAGTGATGGACATTAGGAGCTAGTGGAAGATGAAGGGTATGTGCAGGATCATCATGGAAAAAATAGGCCCTTAAGTGGCAAAAAATTATGAAAAATCAGAGTTAGGCAACTTGACGTAAAAATTTGAATAAGTTATCTATATTATTTCAAAAATATGTAAGAATAGAATCTGTAGTAAATTGAATGTAGTTTCTAAACTACTAGGTTTATTATAAAAAAAATCTATTTGGTGAAAATTTGAAATTTCAATGTAGTAGTACTTAGATTTTAGGGAAAAAATAAGTAGGTGTCTATCTGACCACCCTAACCACAATAAAATGATAATATATTTTTATAAGATTTTAGATATAAGTAGAGGACTCATGTCTCGATGTGATGCATATTTTTTTTTAATTTTTTTCCAAGTAAATAATTAATTATGTTTTTTTATTACAACTTTTAAAAAATATAAAAAACTCGTATGTCTGACCACCTTAACTTGGTCAAAACTTCATGATTTTTTTTTTTAATACTATAGTATGTGAAGCATAGAATGTGACACATGTTTCATATTCAAACAATGTGATATCATTTGAAAGCTATACATGTTTTTTAATTAACCTATCAATCAGGACTTTAGTCGTAATTCAAATAGAAAATGAATAATAATTATTTATTAAATTCAAATTAAAGCATAACTTATATTCATGGAAAGCTAAGAATCTCCTTTAAAAACCCTTTTCATTTCATCAATTTTGGGTAAAAAAAATGTCATCAGCCACATATCCTACACATACCCATCATATCGCCACTTTTTGGCCAATCATGATCCTGCACATACCCTAAAATCAACAGTGTATAAGTGGCAGAATTTTGTTGCATTGCTTGGCTATTTCACATCACGGTTATGAAGTTGAATGAAGAAAGTATTTGTGTGATGAGTGATGAATGTAAGATGGAAGTGGATGGTGATGACATCATAGCTAGGGGTCAGGATATGATTGCATCACATATGCTCTTCACATCGTGATTTATATTTGCTATCGTCTAGTGTATTAAGTGATGAGTGATGAATGATTGGAGTTAGTGGAGTATGATGTCAACAAAGACACATGGTAGAATATTATTACATCAAAAAGGATGTTCTCATCATTGTAGTAAAGCAATGTGAAGGAATGTTTTATGCGATGAGTGATGAACGGTCAAGATCATCTGAAGAAGATTAAATGGATATTGTTGCACTTCATCACATCACAAGAATGACTTATGAAGTCATATGTGTTATAGAGATACACAATGAATGAAGACCAATAGTGCATATTTTAAGGGTGAATGATCTAATGGTCATCACTGAGGTCACTCGCATCGCTTGATTAAATCATGGTGACTCAATAATTGGAGTGATATACGATGGACATGATCAACAACAGAGATTTAAATGAAGGCTGGTCTGACTATGATGATTTAAAGATGTGAAGATGAATGAGGAATGTTGGATCATGGCACGAAGATTGCAGATCAATGACCTAGTTTCAAATATGAAGATATCAAATGGATAAGTCTATGAACACAGGTTTTCGACTGATAACTACCTTAGAGTAAAGAACTAATTGGTCCAATTGCACCCATGATGAATTTTAGTGAAGATTTGATCTACTAAACAATGACATAGATTTATAAGAAAATGAAGATTCATTTGGAGTGAATAAATAGAGAGAAAATGAAATGCATATCCGATCCTAAGGTACGAGAGAGAAATAATGAGAGAAAATTCCTCGCACAAGAATTAAATGTTGTATGGCTCGATGTAGGAGTATGGAAGTGAAGAATATATCCTAGAACTCTAAGAGAAGATCTATAGGTGGTAGAGAATCTCGATGCAATCACCATTGGTCAGTAACTACACAATACAAATCGTCAAAACATTGACTAAGTGTAGTATCTCTGTGAATAGAGAGAAGAAGAGTGAGTATAGACAATAGAAGGTATTTTGGGCTCCTGAGGTAGACAAAGAATACACTAAAAAGAAAAAAGAGAGTTGCAAAAGGCATATGAGGGTGCATTGAGGTGGACCAAGAATGGACTAAGAAAAAGGAAGAAGAACAAAGCATAACAGAGGGGTGAAGAGCAAAGAAGAGAGTTGCTGAAGAAACAATAGAAACTTGAGTAGTTATAGAGTAAGTTGTAACATTGAATTGTGTTCTTTATGAAAAAATTGTAATAATCCTATATGTTTTAAATCTGATTGGTTGGTGCCATCAAATAACTGAGTTGGTACTCATAACAGAGGATTGGTGTCTCCTTAGGGTTGGTGCTCTTAAAATTTGTAATAGAAGGTTCCTTTGCGAGGTTGGATTAGGAAAGTCGCTCTTAGTAGCATTTTCTTGCTATGATTTTTCCCATCTTGGGTTTTCCACGAATATCTTATGTTATGAGTTGCTAGATTGTGTGCATGTTTAAATTTTTGTATTGCATGATTCAATCTGCACACTAAATATTTAAGAAGTCTTTTCTAAAGGTTAAGGGGTTAAAATTTTATTATCTACTGATTCACTCCCCCTCTCAATAGATTGTTGTGTTTCAACAATTGGTATCAGAGCCCTAGGTTCCCTATGAGAAGCTTAATTAGCTCAGGTAGATCCTTGGATTTGTGAACACAAATGGATATTCAAGAAGGTTCTTCTACAAACAAGCCACCTAGGTTAGATGGAATAGATTATAATTTTTGGAGGTCTTTGATGAAGGGATATTTGGGACCTTTAGGGTTTGATGTGTGGATGTCTATTGTGAATGAATATACACCACTAACCACACCTCCTACTGATGTTGTAGAAAAAAGGGATTATGAGAACAATGAAAAAGCATGGTTTGCTATTATGAATAGTCTATCTAGATCTTTGCACATCAAGGTTATGTATTTTAAGACTACACAAGATGTCTAGGATATATTCAAAAATAACCATGAAGGAGATGACAAGGTAAAATATGCCAAGCTTCAAGTACTAAGAGCTAGATTTGAACGTCTAAAGATGACAGGCGAAGAGAAGACTGCATACTATCTTCTAAGATTTTATGTTATAGTGAAGTCCATTAGAGGATATGGAGAAGTAAAAGAGGATGTAATTGTACTAAAATTACAAAGGTCAATGACAAACAAATATGATTCTAAGATCTTTGCAATAGATGAAGGAAGAGAAATAGACAAACTTACTCTTAATGAATTGCATGGTATATTCATTGCTTATGAGATGAGGATGGGAGATGTAGAACCATCCAAGAAAGAAACTAATTTTAAGGTTGTCAACCAAGAGAAGAATGTATCTCCTAAGAAAAAAAAGGCTGAGATGATCACTTCCGAGAATGATGAGACTAATGAAGAAGAGGTAAATTTCATTAGGAGATGAAGGAGAGGATCCAACAAGTACAAAGGTAAGTTTCCCTTTAAATTCTTTAAATGTGGTAAAGTAGGCCATTTTGCTACTAAATGTCTCTACAATAAGAAAGATAATTTTGAGCACGAGAAAGATGATAAAATAAAGAAAACCTACAACCCTAAAAGAAGGAGCTTTCAAAAAAAGAAGAGTCTATGCATCCAAGATGATAGTGAAGTATCAAATGACAATAATAGCTCAGCTGATGAACAAAGCTATGCTTTTTTGTGAGAGAAAATGAGTTTCTCTTCACGGAAAAAGAATATAAGGAATAGAAAAATGAAAAGGTAGCAAACCTTCATGAAGAAGGTGAAGGAGTGGTTGACCTAGAAGGAGAACTCATCTATGCTCTAGATGAGATTGAGAAGTTGAAGAAGGAGAACAAGAAATAGAAGAAACTTGCACAAAAAGAGTTAGACAAATGAAGCAAGGATCTTGAGGG
The DNA here is from genome assembly GCA_007258455.2 of Sequoia sempervirens. NCBI lineage: Eukaryota > Viridiplantae > Streptophyta > Pinopsida > Cupressales > Cupressaceae > Sequoia > Sequoia sempervirens. The sequence goes on along the minus strand of VDFB02086081.1, from coordinate 118,236,773 downwards.
ATATAATCAAATGGTAGTAGGTCTAAAAATTCAAGTGGAGGAAGCCAAAAGAATGGAAGAAGTGATGAAATAAAAATTAAAATCTGAAATGCATAGATGCATGAAACTTGAGGTAGAAATTGTTTCCTTGAGAAAGGATTTGGAGAAAGCTATGTGTTGTGTGGTCTCACAACATGCCCCATTTTCCCCCTTGGAAAACTATGGAACCCCCCTTTTTTCCTTCTATTCCATTTTTCTTTTTGTTTGCTTTGGTGTCATTCTACAGTTTGGTTGGTTGCTAGTCTCATTTTCATTTTGCTTGGTCTTTGTTTTATCCCTTTTCTTTCCTAGATTTGGTGTTTCAGTCCTTTCATAAAATTTTAATATATTACTGGAAACCAAAATCCTAGAGTCCTACATTTGCATCAAAGAAAATGGTATCTTCATTTGGTCTTGGCTCTCCCCAGTAAGTCATCAATAGGAGTCATCAATCCCGATAATATATTTTTATTCGAGTTTGGTATTTTAACTTTATTTCCTTTTTCTTTTCCTTATTCGAAACTCAAAAATTGGAGAGTCTATTTTGAAATTGGTTAATCTCTCTTGAACCCTGTTTTTGATCTTTTCTTTCATTCCAGTTTTCTCTTTTTGAAGCTTGGACATAAATTCTTGGATCCTGGTGTTTCTTCTTAAAGTTGATACCAAAAATTATTAATCCAGGTGATCAAAAATTTATCATGTATGTTTAATGACCTATACCTCACAGAGAATCAACATGACACCTGATTGCCACGTATGATCGTTTCACTGTCTTTCTCCTCTAGTAGTGAGCCCATGCAAAAATCTAGGTGTTCATGATTTGAACCCTAATTTGTAATGATTGCACCTTTATTCGAGGAATTAATGTGATATAACAAGTAATTAATGAAGGTTGTGAACTACTTATGTACTTGGCACCACCTCAAGCATGCAATTGCTTTTGTAACACTCCACTTCGCTCATACTATAAATTTATAAAGGACATTAACTAATAAAATAATACTGGTGCACAAGGAGAGGTAAATTTTTAGAAACTGAGAATACAACTACCAAGGGTTTTGGAAGTTACATTCTAAAAGATTATCATCATCAACCAGAACTAGGTATGTTTTAGATAACTGATATTTTGTTAGTTATTTTCAAGTATGAAATATCTCAAAAGATGGTATTTCCCTTTAGAAATTAAAATGTTGATTATTCTTTGATTTTGAATTTAGCTGAAAGATGAAATGAAAATTTTATAAATTGTAAAATTTGGTTAAATTTAACCCTAACTCAAACACAAGACAAACATTTTGAAAAATGCATAACACACTAGAGAAAATGAGTACTTCTGATGCAAGAGTAGAAGATAAATTTAAATGCTACAATTCACAAGTCGTACCAATAAATGTGGTAGTTACAACACTCATATGGGATGCTCTTCTAATATTGAAATTCACACACAAGCACTACAAGAAGAAGTATCTCAATGTACCAAAAGTGCTATGGAAAATGGGTTACTTTTTCTAGGAGGGTTTCCACCAGAAATGGAGGCCCCTAAATTGGTTATGCAATGTATGAATTACTACAACCCAGCCAAAAGAGTCATTGAGAAAGAAGGGAGAATTTATGTAGACCTCTCATAGAAAGGAATTACATACAAACTTGGGCTCACTATCTACACACAAATGTATAATGTTCATATGAAATTAAAGGGAAAAATGTATTAGAATGTTGAGGCACACAACAAAAAAACTATGAGTACCCAATGGTTCCAAGAGCCGATCACCATTTATGGATGCAAAGATAATTATAGGAGAGTCAATGATCTATTCTCCATGAATTAGGTTAGAATGATGGAATGTTATAAAGCTAAAATATTTTCCCTAGAGGCACAAAATGTTACTCGACTAATGGGAGGTTGGTACATTCAGCTCCCCACTTACTCCTACATAAGGATGGAAGGGTTTGATGGACATCTGTTTATGTTGCCCAGGTACCCAACAAAAAAAATAAATTATTAGAGTTGATGAGACAGTTGAAACCAACTCAGGCTCTTTATATTCATGCTCGCAAGAAGGCCTCTTTCAAATTCCCCATTATGATAGGAAATTATAAGTGTAATGCAATCAGAGTGGCTGCCTTGTGTGAAGAAGAATTGAAAACATATAATTTTGAGTATTTCCCACTTTAGAAAATATATTATGACATTGAGGGAAATATTTCCAAGAATATAGCTAGTTACCATGCTCATGTCCATCACTTAGAAGATTATTAGCTTAATTGTGAAGATGAGCACAGAGTAAGAATAAGAAAGTATCAAATATTGTCTTTAAAATCTGGCCGAATTCTTATGCTTCATGAAATTCTAGATCAATTACAAGAGGATGATGGAAAAGTGTTGAATAAAGCTTATAACTAAGACAGATTATATGATGAAACCATTCCAAACCCAGATTATGAAGGTGAAGAAATGAGATCAATTGATGAGTTCTCTAGACCAGTTTTGTTATACACTCAACACTGAATTAATGATTTTTGTAAAGCTTTGAGAGAAAGAGGAATTGAACCTACATTCTTAGAAGATAAAAGGAAAAAAAAGAGATGAAACAACATTTGAGAGTGGGGAACCTACTAGAAAGAAAAGGAAAACTAGTAAGGTGGCTCCTAGTATAAGAATTGAAGAAAGAACCCCTAAAATTTCAAAACAAGAAATTCTGATAAAGCCATATGATAAGCAGAAAGATGCAAAAACAAGTAAAGATAAATCAAAAGTAAGACCCAAAGGCGCATCTTCCTCTACAACAAAACCAAGAACTAAACTGGTTATTGATGAAGAAGTAGGAGTAACAAAAAATGTTGACACATAGACTAGGTTGACATCTCAAAGGGCTATAACACTATTTACTTCTCCTTTTGTTAACATGGCTAGTATGAAACAAGCACTAGGAGAAAATATTGTGGTTTTGGATGAAATTTATGAGGAAGATGAATCCATAATCAAAGAATAGATGGATAGATGGGGTGCCATGTGGGAGAAAGTAAAATAAAAGAAGTTTAAAGATAAACCTATGGTACAGCTAGTAATAGAAGAAATTTAGGATATAGGGTCTAATCCTATAAATGTTGAAGAAGAAGAATTTATACAAGGAACACTCACTTCAAAAGTGGGGAACCCTAATATCCTTAAGATGGAAACATGGGAGACTTTAGAGTAGGACCCTATTGATGAAATAATTATTGAAGATACTTTGGATTCCCATCCTTCACTCGAGAATGTTCCAAATGTTAATGAAAAATTGTAGGTATTTGAAGAATTAGAGAAAGGCCATGTTGAAGCTGAAATTGAAATTGAAAAGGAAGAAGCTACACATTTTGTGGGTGATGGAATTGAAAATGAGGAAAATCCTGATGTAGCAAAGAACAAAGAAAGTAACATCTAGGGAGATGACGTTGAGCATCTAGATAGATAGGAAAATGTAAGTCTTCAAACAGAGGAGATAGTGCCAAACCCTAGTAATCCTGAATCTATACTAGAAATTATTGAGGAAATTTCCATTTTAGAGGACATGACCGATAAAGTTGAAGTAAGAGAAGAAGTTACTAAATAAAGTGGAAACTAGGAATAAAGAAAAGGTATAGAGGTAGAGCAAGATGATGATGCACCTGATTGGTTGATCAGGGAATTAGCTTCCCCAATGGAACTAGAAGTAGATACTCCTAAGCCTAGGCGTACAGAAAAAGAAAAACATGTCAGGAAAAAAAATGTAGATGGTGACAGAACCATCCACATAGCTACTCCAATAGCTGAAAAAGAAAAACATGAAATAATTCCTAAGGAGTACAAGATAACAAGTATTAATCTTGGACACTCATCTTGGAGGAAAGAGTTAGAAGAAATAAACATAAATTTGGATGCTACTATTGCTAGAGTGCAAAAATATAAAAAGAAGAAAAGAGAATTGAAAGAATGGGTTGCTACCTTGGAACATTTTATAAAGTCACTAACATCTAGTATTGATGTCACGAGTGTAGGTGGATGCAATCTATTCAAGCACAAGCTGAATTTACCCAACATCCAGTATTGATGTCACAAGTGTAGGTGGATGCAATCACAGTAGTTTTCCATAAAATTAATGTATTTGAAGAATGGATTGAGTATTGGGTAAATCAGAGGGAAGAATTTATTATCGATGCAATATGGAAGCACAAGGAAGCATATTCTGGTTAGAGAAATCTCAGAGATTTGAAAATGAATGTAACTTTTACCAGGAGCAAGTTATTGAAGAAAGGCGAAATATTGAAATTCTCATGCAAGTAGATATCCAAGAATTAATACAAGGAAACATAATTACAGAACAAGAACTTCCTTTTTTTAGAAAAATGGAAGAAGCAATTGAAATGGGAAGGTGACATGCTAATGCAATGTATTGAAGGATTTGAAAAGGCCACCGTGGAATGTAGAAAGTTGATTGATGAAGATCGAGAGTTTATTGAAATGCTAGCACATCAAGGTTGTGATCCCCAGACATTAGGACAAGAGGGTAAAGAAGCTAAAGCCTTCAAGGAATGGATTGAAAGAATAAATAAAAATCATGTTCATCTATTAACACAGGAGGTCCTTGATGAAATTAGTGCAAGAAAACTATAGCTAAATATGAAGCAGATAAAGTGCAAAGGAATGGTATCATACTCTAGGTATTAGAAGATTACATTAGGCTCAAACTCACTTGGAAGGAAGTACAAGGAATTTTAAAGGAACATATGCATCAAGTATTGAACACTTTTTGAGAGTACCAGTCAAAGAAAGACAAAGAAAAGATCCCAAAGCCCAAGCACTGAACGAAGAGATGAAGAACTGGATTTCGGACACTAGAGGCATGTCGTAAATTTTTGTTTTGTTTGAAATTTTGAGTTTGTAGGTTGATCTCGGTCCTAGTAAATTTTCCTCATTTTGGTACTTTGAAAGATGTTGATATCCTTGATATATGCAAAGTCTCCGGTGTTGGAGTATGAAGTGAAAATTTTTATTGTTAATGAAGTCAAAGCTTTGACTTTATCTAGAATATTTTGATGACAGTGGTGTATGCCACGTGCTACACTTTAATTTGGTATTCTTGACTTTCTGGATAGACTTTATGTTGAAATCTTGGGTCCGTGTTCCTATAAAAGGTCATTTCCTACTTTATTTTTATTTGAAGTTCAAAATTTGTGGATGTCGGAAGTGCATAAATTTTTTCTAAGTTTTTTTTTTGCTATTTTCTGAATTATTCTAGCATAAAAATTTGTATCCACATAGACATTGATTAATATCAGATCCAATTGGATAGCTACCTATCTCATGAATCTTTTGTAGATGGTTTTGTTATTTCAGTTGAACAAGATTGTATGCTATGCCATTTAAGGGTGCATACAAAACCTACTCGGTGTCCAAATAAACCCCCTCTCTTTAAAAGCTCACACCATCTTATATGTAGCTGTAAACAATTATGGTGAAGTATAAAGTGATTTTCTCTATTTTAGTTGATTCTTTGGGGCATGCATGGAGAATAACCGAGAGAAAATTTTAATTTTCAGTATTTTTTATGCTTTATTTTAGAATAGATGTTTAAATTCTTGAAAATATTCCAATTTTTTTTTAAATGAATGCATGATTTTTTTTGAAAATCTTTCATTTCCTATTATTGAATGCTTAATGCTAAATCTACTTAAGTGATAGAAAATAATTTGATGATATTCATGAAATATTATTTAAAATCTTTTGATTTCATGATGTTATTTTATGAATGAAGTGGAATTTTTGTGTAAAATGCCTATGATTCTTAACAAAGCTAGAAATAACCATAGTCCCTTTGTGATTAAAAACAATATCACATCACACCCAAGAGCGACCCTAGTGCAATTATGACCTAGTTATCAGAGAATTGGGATTGAACTAAAGCCAATCTTTTCTTGTTAAGGAAAAATTCCCTTTTAGATTGTCTTTGTTCCATATCTTTCAAGAAGAATAGGATCTTTGTGATTTGTCTATGAATAATTTATTCACCCTATTTGTTGCAAGTAAAACCATTGTCAACACTATGGAGCACATTGAAAAAGGATAGAAGCTGAAATGTGGTTCTAAAATTGTGGATGAACTATTGAGTACACAACATCCAACTAAGAAGGAGAAATCAAGCTTAGGATTGGAGAAAGGGAAAAGTTATTTTGTTGAAATTTCTACAAAATTATATGAATGATTTAGGGTAGGAGAAAAGTCAAAATATGTCAATGAAAGTGATTGCAAAGGAAGTGAAATTAAAGAGAAATATACAAAATTTGAGAAAACAAAGGAAGAACAAAAGAAAGTTGCAAAAAATAAGGATAACCAATCTACTCTAGATCATTAGAAGACAAGGAGAATTTTTAAAAGGATTGATGTTGATGGATTTACAAGAGTACATGATCCAAGGAGGTCAAGACAAAGAATATCACCTTATCCAACTCAACAAAATTCTATGACCAGGTATTCTTCATATTTCTATGGATATTGCTATATGCGTAATCAATTTGGCCATAGGGCTAAAGAATGTAGAGTCATTCCTAAGAGGAGTGAAAAATTTGTAAGCAAGAATCCATTTGCTCCTTTAGTGGATATGAATGTAGTTTGTTATAAATGTAATAAATTTGGTCATATAGCTAAAAATTATAGAACAAATTTTACAAGACAAAATGTTAAGAATGAGAAAAAGAAAGATCCTTCTCCTAGAGTAAACAAAGAATATGAAATTATGAAGGATAAGATAGAAAACAAATCTAAGGTATGGAAAAAAAAGGAGAAAGCTCCACACAATCAATGATTGCACAGACAACCCTGCATGCCAAGAAGAAAAATCTATGGGTGATAGATAGTGGTTGCTCTAAGCACATGACTGGAGACAAAAGAAAAATTATCAAACTCAAGAAATGTAATGGAGGATCTGTGAGTTTGGGTGATAACACTCTAGACAAGATATTTGGAAATGGAATCTTGAGCCGATATGGTAAAAACCCAACTAAAGATGTTTTATATGTCAAAGGATTGAAGCACAACCTATTAACTATGAGCCAAATGTGTGAAATTGGTCACAAATTAATCTTTAATTTAGAAGGATGCAAAATAAGAAAGAATGGAAAGATAGTTGGATAAAGATTGAGAACTGACAACAATCTTTATAACCTTTTTGAAGTAGATGTTCAAATCTATTTGATAGGACAAGCTAATGAAAGCTAGTTGTGGCACAGAAGAATGGGGCATGTAAACTTTGATAACATAGTGAAGGTAAGTTAAAGAGGTTTGGTAAGATAGATGCCTAAAATAACCAAGCCTACAAATGTCATATGCAAAGAATGTCAGTAGGGAAAGCAACCAAATACTATTTTTTAAACCAAGGAATACTCAACTACTAAGCTAGTGCAACTTGTTCATATTGATTTGTGTGTACCTACAAAGACAAGAGGTCTAAAAGGTGAAAGGTATTGAATTATGCTATTGATGACTACATAAGAATGACATGGGTAACATTTTTGAGAGACAAGTCACAATAATTTGAAAGATTTAAGATATTCAGGAAAATGGTTGAAAAGGAGATAGGTAGAATGATTAAGTGCTTAAGGTTAGATAGATGAGGAGAATTCACATAACATTAATTTTTTGAATACTAGGGCAAATGGAATCTAGAGGCAGTTCTCAATGTTAAGAACTCCACAACAAAATGGAGTTGTAGAATGAAAGAATACAGTGGTGATGGACATGGAAAAAATAATGTTGAATGAGGCCAAATTAGTTGATATGTTTTGTAGAGAAGCAATTCATACTACAATATATATTCTGAACAAAGTTCAAATCAGAGCACATAGTGATAGTACCCCCTATGAATTGTGGTATGGCAGACCTGCATCCGTGAATTACTTCAAAGTGTTTGGAAGCAAGTGCTAAACCAAAAGAGAAGATGAGAATTTGAGAAGCTTTGAATCAAGAAGTGATGAAGGAATATTTTTAGGATATTATAGTCAGAGAAAAGCCAATAAATGCTATAACAAAAGACTAGACAACATTGTGGAGAGCATCAATGTCAAAATTGATGAGAGCATAAAACATATCAAATCTTATTAGAATGAGTTTGAGGATGATGCAGATTATGAAGACAATGTGGCAAATAATGAGGAAGAATCTAAAGAAGAGGTTGAGAACACACCTGCAAAGTATGTGCAGAAGGATCACCCAACAAATTAGATAATTGGGGATAAAAATGAAGGAGTTCAAACTAGGAAAATATTTGCAAGAACAAAGAACAAGTAAACTTTTCTCTGCTATCTCATATTGAACCAAAAAAATTTGCTGAAGCCAACAAGGTGAAGAAAACCTTTATGCGATGAGCCATGAATGGTCAAGATCATCTAATGAAGATCAAATGGATATTGCTGCACTTCATCATATCATGAGAATGACCTATGAAGTCATATGTAATATAGAAATACATGATGAATGAAGAAAATCACTGCAGATTTGAAGGGTGAATAATCTTACGGTCATCATTGAGGTTACTCACATCACTTGATTAAATGGTGGTGACTCAATAATTGGAGCGATATGCAATGGACATGATAAATGATGGATATTTAAATGAATTCTCATCTAACGGTGACGATTTAAAGGTGTTATAATGAACGAGTAATGTTGGACCATGGTGCAAAGATTGTAGATCGACAACCTAGTTTCAAATATGAAGATATCAAATGTCTAAGTCTATGTAAACAAGGTTTCGACTGATAACTGACTTAGAGGAAATAATTAATTGGTCCAACTGAATCCATGATAAATGTCAGTGAAGATTTGATCTACTAAAAAGTGACACAGATTGCTAAGATGATGAAGATCTGATCGGAGCAAATAAACAAATAGAAAATTAAATGCATATTTGATGCTAAGGTTTGAAAGAGAAACAATGAGGGAAAATTATTTGCACTAGAATTAAATGTTGCATGGCTCAATGTAGGAGTATGGAAGTGAAGAAGATATCCTAGAACCCTAATAGAAGATCTATAGGTGGTAGAGAATCCTGAGGAAATCACCATTGGTCAATAACTACACAAAACAAATCATCAAAACATTGACTAAGTGTACTATCGGTGTGAATAGAGAGAAGAGTGAGTACACACAACATAAGGTATTCTAGCTCATTAGGAAGACAAAGAATATACTAAAAAGAAAAGACAGAGTTCCAAAAGGTGTATGATGGTGCATTGAGGTGGACCAAGAATGCACTAAGAAAAAGGAAGAAGAACAAATCATAATAAAGGGGTGAAGAGCAAAGAAGAGAGTTTCTAAAGAAACAACATAAACTTTCAGAGCAATTACAGAGTAAGCTGTAACATTGAATTATGTTCTTTATGAATAAATTGTAATAATCCTATATCTTGTAAATATGATTTGTTGGTTCCATCAGATAATTGAGTTGGTGCTTAGAATAGGGGATTCATGTCTCCTTAGGGTTAGTGCCCTTAAAAGCTATAATACAAGGTTTCTTTGTGAGGTTGGATTAGGATAGTAGCTCTTAGTAGCATTTTCTCACTGTGAGTTTTCCCATCTTGTGTTTTCCATGTATCTCTTATGTTATGATTTGCTAGATTGTGTGCTTGTTTAAATTTTTGTATTTCATGTTTCAATCTGAACACTAAGTATTTAAGAAGTAAGTCTTCTCTAAAGGTTAAAGGGTTAAAATTTTACTATCTATTGATTCACCCACCTCTTAGTAGATTGTTGTGTTCCAAAAATTGGTATTAGAGCCCTAGGTTCCCTAGGAGAATCTTAATCAACTTGGGTAGATCCTTGTATTTGTGAACACAAATGGCTAGTCAAGAAGGTCCTTCTACAAACAAGCCACCTAGGTTCAATGGAACATATTATAATGTTTGGAGCTCTTTGATGAAAGGGTATTTGGAATCTTTAGGGTTTGATGTGGATGTCTATTGTGAATGGATACAAACCATTAGCCACACCTCCTAATGATGTTGCAAGAAAAATGGATTATGAGAATAATTAAAATGCATGGTTTTCTTTAATGAATAGTTTATCTAGATCTGTTCACATCAAGGTTATGTATTGTAAGACTGCATAAGATGTCTAGGATACATTGAAAAATATCTATGAAGGAGATTACAAGGTAAAATTGGCCAAGATTCAAGTACTAAGAGCTAGATTTGAAGGCCTAAAGATGACAAAAGAAGAGAAGACTATAGACTATTTTCTAAGAGTTAATGATATAGTGAAATTCATTAGAGGATATGGAGAAGAAGTAAAATAGGATGTCATTGTACTGAAAGTCCTAAGGTCAATAAAAAAATATGATTCTAAGATCTTTGCAATAGAGGAAGGAAGAGAAATAGACAAAATTACTCTTAATGAATTCCATGGTATATTCACTACATATGAGATGAAGATGGGAGATGTAGAACCATCCAAGAAAGAAGATTCTCTTAACGTTGTCAACAAAGAGAAGGATGTATCTCCTAAGAAAAACAAGGCTGAGATGATCACATTTGAGAATTATGAGACAAATGAAGAAGAGAAAATTTTCATTAGGAGACGAAGGAGAGGATCCAACAAGTGTAATAGTTATTTTCCCTTTAAATGCTTTGAATGTGGTAAAGTAGGTCATTTTGCTGCTAAATTTCTTTACAATAAGAAAGATCATTTTGAGCATGAGGAAGCTGATAAAATGAAGAAACCTTACTGCCCTAAAAGAAGGAGCTTTCAGAAAAAGAAGAAGATTTTATACATCCAAGAGGATAATGGTGTATCAGAGGACAATAATAGCTCAAATGATGAGCAAAGTTATGCTTTGTTGTGAGAGAAAATGAGTTTCTCTTAATGGAAAAATAATCTAAGGAATAGAAAAATTAAAAGTTAGAATACCTTTATGAAGAAGGTGAAGAAGTGGTTGACCTAGAAGGAGAACTCATCTATGCTCTAGATTAGATTGAGAAGTTAAAGAAGGAGAACAAGCAATAGGAGAAACTTGCACAAAAAAGTAAGACAAATTAAGCAAGGATCTTGAGGGATCTAATCAAATGGTAGTAGATCTGAAATTTCAAGTGGAGGAAGCCAAAAGAATGGAGGAAGTGATGAAATCAAAATTAAATTTGAAATGGATAGATGCATGAAGCTTGAGGTAGAAATAGTTGCTTTGAGAAAGTATTAGGAAAAAGCTAAGGAGCATGTTGAAAATGGACCAAAGCTGAAAGGTGGTTCTAAAATTATGGATGAACTGTTGAGTACAAAAAATACAACTAATATGGAGAAATCATGCTTAGGATTGGAGAAAGGGTAGAGTTCTTTTGTTGATGTGTCTGTAAAATTATATGAACAATTTAGGGTAGGAGAAAAGTCAAAATTTGTCAATGAAAGTGATTGAAAAGGAAGTGAACTTAAAGAGAAATCAACAGAAGTTGAGAAAACCAAGGAAGACCAAAAGTCTACTGCAAACAAGAAGGATAACCAATCTGCTCCAAATCATAAGAAGAAAAGGAATTTTTTTAGGACTAATGCTGATGGATTTAAAAGAGTGCATGATCCAAGGAAGTCAAGAAAAATAGTGTCACCTCATCCAACTCAACAAAATTTTATGACCAGCTATTCTTCATATTTCTGTGGATATTGCTATACTTGTAACCAATTTGGCCATAGGGCTAGAGAATGTAGAGTCATTCCGAAGAGAAGTGAAAAATTTGTAAGAAATAATGCATTTGATCCTTTAATGGATATGAGTGTAGTTTTTTATAACTGTAATAACTTTGGTCATATACCTTAAAATTATAGAACAAAATTTACAAGATGAAATGTTAAGAATGAGAAAAAGAAAGATGCACCTTCTAGAGTAAACAAAGAATATAAAATTATGAAGGATAAGTTAGAAAATAAAGCTAAGAAGGTGTGGAAAGAGAAAGGAGAAAGCTCTACACAATCAATGATTACAAAAATAGCCCTGCATGCCAAGAAGCAAAATCTATGGGTGATAGATAATGGTTGCTCCAAGCACATGCCTAGAGACAAAATAAAATTCATCAAGCTCAAGAAATGTAATGAAGGATCTATGATTTTTGGTGATAACACTGTAGTCAAGATATTTGGTAAAGGAATCTTGATCCTAGATGTGAAAAACACCATTAAAGATGTTTAATATGTCGAAGGATTGAAGCACAACCTATTAAGTGTGAGCCAAATATGTTATAATGGTTACAAAGTTATCTTTAATTTAGAAGGATGCAAAATAAGAAAGAATGGAAAGATAGTTGAACAAGGATTTAGAACTAACAACAATATTTATAACCTTTCTAAAGTAAATGTTCAAGGCTGTTTGGTAGGACAAGTTGATGAAAGCTAGGTGTGGCACAAAAGAATGGGGCATGTAAAATTTGATAACCTGGTGCAGATAAGTTCAAGAGGCTTGGTAAGACAGATGCCTAAAATAACCAAGCCTACAAATGTCATATGAAAAGAATGTTAGTAGGGAAGGAAACCAAAGACTATTTTTTCAACCAAGGAATACTCAACTACTAAGTCACTGCAACTTGTTCATATTGATTTGTATGGACCTACAAAGATAAGAGGTTTGAAAGGTGAAAGGTATTGCATGCTACTAGTTGATGAATACATAAGAATGACATGGCGAAAAGTTTTGAGAGACAAGTCACAAGAATTTGAAAGATTTAAGATATTTAGGAGAATGGTTGAAAAGGAGATAGGTAGAAGGATTAAGTGCTTAAGGTCAGATAGAGAAGGAGAATTCAAATCATGTTAATTTGTTGAATACTGTGAGGCGTATGGAATCCAAAGGTAGTTCTTAGTGTCGAGAACTCTACAGTAGAATGGAGTTGCAGATAAAAAGAATAAAGTGGTGAAGGACATGGCTAGATCAATGTTGAATGAGGAAAGATTAGCTGATATGTTTTGGAAAGAAGCAATTCATACTATAGTATATATTGTGCACAAAGTTCAAATTAGAGCACATGGTGATAGCACCCCCTATGAGCTGTGGTATGGTAGGCCTGCATCTGTGAAGTGCTTCAAAGTGTTTGGAAAAAAGTGATAGACCAAAAGAGAAGATGAGAATTTGGGAAGCTTTGATTCAAGAAGTGATGAAGGAATATTTTTAGGATATTCTACTCAGAGAAAAGCCTATAAATTCTATAACAAAAGACTGGAAAATATTGTGGAGAGCATCAATGCGAAAATTGATGAGAGCATAAAGAATATCAAATATGATCATAATGATTTTGAGGATGATTTAGATTATGAAGACAATGTCTCAAATAATGAAGAAGAATTTGAAGAAGCGGTTGAGAATGCACCTACAAAGTATGTGCAGAAGGATCACCCAAAAGATCAGATAATTAGGGATAAAAAATTAAGGAGTTAAGACTAGGAGAAGATTTGCAAAGAACAAAGAAAAAGTAAAATTTTCTCTCCTATCTCAGATTGAACCTAAAATTTTTACTAAGCCAACAAGGTGAAGGAAAAATTTATGCGATGAGCGATGAATGGTCAAGATCATTTGATGAAGATCGAATGGATATTGTTACACTTCATCACATCATGAGAATGAATTATGAAGTCATATGTGTTACAACAATATGTGATGAGTGAAGACAAACAATGCAGATTTGAAGGTTGAAAGATCTAATGGTCATTGCTGAGGTTACTCTCATTGCTTGATTAAATGGTGGTGACTTAATAATTGGAGTGATATGCGATGGACATGATCAAAAATGGAAATTTAAATGAAGGTTCATCTAATGGCGATGATTTAAAGGTCTGATGATGAAAGAGGAACACTGGAACATGGCACAAATATTGTAGATCGACAACCTAGTTTCAAATATTAAGACATCAAACGGCTAAGTCCATGTAAACATGATTTTGACTAATAATCGACTTTGAGGAAAGAATTAATTGGTCCAACTGCACCCGTGATGAATTTCAATGAAAACTTGATCTAATAAATGATGACACAGATTGCTAAGATGATGAAGACCTAATCAAAACAAATAGACAAAGAGAAAATTGAATGCATATCTGATCCTAAGGTTTGATAGAGAAACAATGAAGGAAATTCTCTGCACCAAAATGAAATGTTGTATGGCTGAATGCAAGAGTATGGAAGTGAAGAAGATATCCTATAACCCTAAAAAAAGATCTATAGGTGGTAGAGAATCTCAAGGAAATCACCATTGGTCAGTAACTACTTAAAACAAATCATCAGAACATTGACTAAGTGTAGTATTTATGTGATAGAGAGAAGAAGAGTGAGTACACACAATAGAAGGTATTATGGGCTCCTGAGGTAGACAAAGAATACATTGAAATAAAAGAGAGATCTGAAAAAGGAGTATGAGGGTACATTGAGGTAGACCAAGAATGTATTAATAATAAGGAGTAAAAATCATAACAGAGGGGTGAAGGGCAAAGAAGAGAGTTTCTAAAGAAACAATAGAAACTTGAGTAGTTGCAGAGTAAGCTATAACATTGAATTGTGTTCTTTATGAACAAATTGTAATAATCCTATATGTCATAAATCTAATTAGTTGGTTCCATTAGATAACTGAGCTAGTGCTGAGAATAGGGGATTGGTGTCTCCTAAGGGTTAGTGCCCTTAAAATCTATAATAGAAGGTTCCTTTGTGAGGCTAGATTAGTACAGTAGCTCTTAGTAGCATTTTCTCACTGTGGCTTTTCCTATCTTGGTTTTTCCACATATATCTTATGTTACGAGTTGCGAGATTATGTGCATGTTTAAATTTTTGTATTTCATGTTTCAATTTGCACACTAAGTATTTAAGAAGTCAATCTTCTCTAAACGTTAAAGGGTTAAAATTTTACTATCTACTGATTAACCCCCCATCTCAGTAGATTGTTGTGTTCCAACAATTGGTATTAGATCCCTAGGTTCCCTATGAGAAGCTTAATCATCTCAAGTAGATCCTTGGATTTGTGAACACAAATGGCCAGTCAAGAAGGTTCTTCTACAAACAATCCACCTAGGTTTGATGGAACATATTATACTTTTTGGAGCTCTTTAATGAAGGGATAATTGGGATATTCATGGTTTGATGTGTGGATGTCTGTTGTTAATGTATACACACCATTGACCACACATCCTACTGATGCTACAAGAAAAATGGATTATGAGAACAATAAAAAACATGGTTTGCTATTTTGAATAGTCTATCTTGATCTATGCACATCAAGGTTATGTATTCTAATACCACACAAGATGTCTAGGATACATTAAAAAAGATTTATGAAGGATATGACAAGGTAAACTTGGCCAAGCTTCAATTACTAAGAGCTAGATTTGAAGGCCTAAAGATGATAGATGAAGAGAAGACTGCATACTATCTTCTAAGAGTTTATGTTATAGTGAACTCCATTAGAGGATATGGAGAAGATGTAAAAGAGGATGTAATTGTACTAAAAGTCCTAAGGTCAATGAAAAAAAATGATTCTAAGATCTTTGCAATAGAGGAAGGAAGAGAAATAGAAAAACTTACTCTTAATGAATTGCATGGTATATTCACTTCTTATAAGATGAGGATGGGAGATGTAGAACCATCCAAGAAAGAAGATTCTTTTAAGTTTTTCAAGAAGGAGAAGGATGTATCTCCTAAGAAAAAAAAGGTTGAGATGATCACATCAGAGAATGATGAGACTGTTGAAGAAGAGTAAAATTTCATTAGGAGATGAAGGAGAGGATATGACAAGTACAAAGGAAAGTTTACCTTTAAATTCTTTGAAGAAATCCTACTACCATAAAAGAAGGAGATTTCAGAAAAAGAAGTATAGTCTATACATCCAAGAGGACAATAATATCTTAGATGATGAATAAAGCTATGCATAGTTGTGAGAGAAAATGAGTTTGTCTTCATGGAAAAAGAATCTAACAAATAGAAAAATGAAAAGGTAGAAAAACTTCATGAAGAAGGTGAAGAAGGAGTGGTTGACCTAGAAGGAGAGCTCATCTATTCTCTATATTAGATTGAGAAGTTGAAGAAGGAGAACAAGAAACAAAATAAAATTGCACAAAAAGAGTCAAAAAAATTAAGCAAGGATGTTGAGGGATCTAATCAAATGGTAAAAGGTATAAAACTTCAACTAGAGGAAGCCCAAATAATGGTAGAAGTGATGAAATAAAAATTAAAATCTAAAATAGATAGATGAATGAAGATTGAGGTATAAATTCTTGCTTTGAGAAAGGATTTCAAGAAAGCTAAGGAGCATGTTGAAAATGGATTGAAGCTTAAATGGGGTTCTAAAATTATGGATAAACTGTTGAGTACACAAAAGCCAACTAACAAGGAGAAATTAGGCTTAGGATTGGAGAAACAGATGAGTTCTTTTGTTGACGTGTCTAGAAATTTACATGAACAATTTAGGATAGGAGAAAATTCAAAATTTGTTAATGAGAGTGATTGCAAAGGAAGTGAACTTAAAGAGAAATCCGTAGAAGTTTAGAAAACCAAGGAAGAACAAAAGTCTATTGCAAATAAGAAGGATAACCAATCTGCTCCAGATCATCAGAAGAGAAGGAAATTTTTTAGGACTGATGCTAATGGATTTACAAGAGTGCATGATTCAAGGATCTCAAGAAAAATAATATCACCTCATCCAACTCAACAAAATTCTATGACTAGGTATTGTTCATATTTCTATGAATATTTCTATATGTGTAACCAATTTGGCCATAGGGATAGATAATGTAGATTCATTACTAAGAGGAGTGAAAATTTGTAAGCAAGAATCCTTTTTCCCCTTTAATGGATATGAATGTAGTTTGTTATAAATGTAATAACTTTGTTCATATAGCTAAGAATTATAGAACAAAGTTTACAAGACGAAATGTTAATAATGAGAAAAAGAAAGATCCACCTCCTAGAGTAAACAAAGAATCTAAAATTATGAAGGATAAGATAGAAAATAAATCTAAGAAGGTGTGGAAAGAAAAAGGAGAAAGCTCCACAAAATCAATGATTACACAGACAACCCTACATGCCAAGAAGAAAAAGATATGGGTGACAGATAGTGGTTGCTCCATGAACATGACTGAAGAAAAAAGAAAATTCATCAAACTCAAGAAATGTAATGGATGATCTATGAGTTTGGGTGATAACACTAGAGTCAAGATATTTTGTAAAGGCATCTTGAGCCTAGATTGTAAAAACTCTAGTAAAGATGTTTTATATGTTGAAGGATTGAATCACAACCTATTAAGTGTGAACCAAATGTGTGACAATGGTTACAAATTCATCTTTAATTTAGAAAGATGAAAAATAAGAAAGAATGGAAAGATAGTTGGATAAGGATTGAGAATTGACAACAATCTTTATAACCTTTCTGAAGTAAGTGTTCAAAGTTGTTTGATAGGATAGACTGATGAAAGTTGGTTGTGGCACAAAAGAATGGGGCATGTAAACTTTGATAACCTAGTGAAGGTAAGTTCAAGAGGTCTGGTAAGACACATGCCTAAAATAACCAAGCCTACAAATGTCATATGCAAAGAATTTCTGTAGGAAAAGCAACCAAAGACTAGTTTTTCAACCAAGGAATACTCAACTACTAAGCAACTACAAGTAGTTCATATTGATTTGTGTGGACCTACAAAGACATGAGGTCTGAAATTTGAAAGGTATTGTATGCTGCTAGTTGATGACTACACAAGAATGACATGGGTAGCTGTAGACATGCAAAATTATCATTATGCACTTAGTTTACGTTCACCTACTCATTAAATTAATCAATCTCATCAAATCCATTCACCAAGTAAATCAGGACTATTAAATAAATCAAAGTCTCACATGAACCTTTTAATTAAATAAATCAAACATTCATTTAATTAAATACCAAATGCAATTTTCATCCTTTTCTAATTTAAATAAATCAAATATTCAAGTCAAAAGGGTCAAAACATCCTAATCACCATTAATCTAATCTAATCCTAATTATCCTAACCTAACTACTCATCACATTCTCTAGATTTTTCCACTTGCACAAATAAATAAATTTATTGATTTATTAAACCCAACATTTTCCATCAACATGGCATCTTTGTGGAATGTTCCCTCAAGTTTGAATTCAAAATCAAGTGGAATTGTACATCCAACAAAGAAATTAATGTCTATTACATGTCCCTTGCAAAAGTCAAACTAAGCATTAACTCTCAAATTCAAATTTGAAATTTCCCCTTCTTGGGTACATTTCCCAAATCTTGCACATCCCTCAACATATGACATGATGACAAGTGGTCTTTTTTTATTGGCTTCTTTTTTATCCCACATTGCTCTCTTATGAGTACTCTTAGCATTTGAGAATCTACAAATAGAGGCTTCATTCTTAATCAAATCCTTCACAACTTGATCCACAACTCCTATGCAAAGTCACTCTCTTCATTTGAGAACTGATTTTTCCCATCTTATCATCATCATCTAGCTTATCTATCAAGGATTGGGAAAGGGCTATTTTCAACAATAGCACCAATCCACTATGAAATAAATTTTTTATTATGTTTTTATATGCTTTCATTTCATTATCTTTGTTTTATTTAGTTTGCATATTTTATCATAGTCAAGTATTTCATAGGTATGTTGAATCTAATGTTTTTCAAAGGACTAACATGATGATATTATGTTAAGTTTTTTAACCATTTGCAGATTTTGACATCGCACATTTGGCACTAGAAGGAGGGCTGGATATCATTCTTTCTCACTTTTTCCCAAAAATTTTGTGTTTTTTCTCATACACAAAAAATTTCAAAGCTGGGAGCTCAGTGTCGCTGTTTTGGCACCTCTGTCTCTTCAGCGTCGCTATATAGCACAGCGGAAGACTAGAAGTGCGATGGTAGACTCGTCCCACCAAGAAAATTTGAATTATAAACTCCGTCGCTGGACTCATTGACTCGTGGGAACTTTCAAAAATTTTAAAACTCCGACATTGGAAGGAAATTGTGATGTGGGGTGAAAAGTGTGACGTAGTTGAGCTCTCTGTCCTAACACAAAGTGACACTAACTGGTAAGCAATGCTCTGAGGGCACCTCTCAGAAATCAAACTGTGACACAGTTGTGAGTTGCGACGCTGGGTGACAGTAGAAAGGGAAAATTTAATTTTGACATGTGTCTTTTGATTGATGATCAATTTATATTCTGTTTTCTAGTTTTTAACTTCTGTATTTTCAAGAATTTGATTGGTTTTTCTCACTTGTAGGTTGGAAATCAAAAATAAAGGAAGGAGCATGATGATGATATTTCATCCAATAAAAGTGTTTTTAAACACTTTAGTGTTTGTTTAACACTTCTTCAAGGAATTAGTAGCACTTCTTTCTTAGGATACTAACTTCCTTTGGGTTTAAAAAGAATCTTTTTGTTTATCTTTGCAAAAGGCTAAACCGAACAATAGGATCAACAACATACTAAATTTTGTTTTTGGTTAACAAATCGAACAAATGTTTCTCACTTGTCATTTGGTGCTTAAAAAGAACTCACATCTTTCTTTGTGGATTTAGAAAGAACAAGTGTAACTTTGTTTTTTGTGAGGGAATACTTGAACTAAAGGCATTGAAAAAGGACGTATGCACTTCTCTCGCACTTTATAGCGATCTTGAGAATCAAAAGGCCTTTTTCATGAATTTGGGTTGAGACAAAGCAATCACCTCCACACTTTGATTTGGGTTTAAAATTGAAAAACATCTTGTGTGAGTGTGAGTGGGGGCATTGTTGCATATATTCTCTCTCCTTGTTGCCAACAAGGATTGATCAAGTTACGAATAGTGTTCTTCATTCGCTTTTGTTTATCCTAGAGGGCTTGCCTTGGGGAAAAAGTACTCATCCAAGGGAATGACTCAACCGGTAACACTGTAAAGCCAAGAGTATTTCCAACCAGGATATAAATGTGGATATTGGAAGAAATGCCAATATCACACGGTTGATTCTGACAAGATGGATTCGAAAGGGGACTCTTGCCGTATGGATCAATCTCCATGAATGGAAAGTCCTTATTAAAACCCATGTCCTAGAATTTTCCAAAATCCTTTGATCTATTTGTTGGTGCAAGAATGGTCATTCTAAAGCCACCCCACACTTTTACGATCTATTAGTAGAAATGGAAAGCATTCAATGGGAGTTTCATGGGTGTTGATGCTTGGCTGCCCCGTATAAGTGAGTGTCGTGGAGGGGATCCAGTGGGGTCAAGCATCTAACCATTCATTAGAGATAAGCGTACCTGGAGTTGTCCAAGTGGGAATCCAACAAATATTATCTTACACATCCATAGGATTGTACTTATTCTTGGGTTACAAAATACATTGCTTGATCAAAAACACCATGGAAACAAACACTTGAACCTCATCCAAATTTCAACCCTTTTGAGGAAAAATACAATTGAATCAATCCATATGTTATTGCTTTCCCTTGGGATTCACATCCTTATAGGTTTCTAAACATTGGATTATCTCTCGATTTGTCTTCTTAAGTAAACAATAAGAAAACCCCTTGCCTTAAGTTCATTGAATTTCCACATAAAATATCTTGTGGGGTTTGAAGAAATTAAGACATTGGACATCTTAGTTTGAAAACCTAATTAAGAAAGTGTTTTTGGTAAAATAAAGACATTAAGAAAAGCTAAGAAAAATAAACTTTCATATGTGTTGAAGACTCACAATCCCAAAACAAAAAATCATTGGTTGGAAATCCGAAAATGAATGTTCAAATAAAATCATTTCTTGGTCACAAAGGTCTTTAGGAAGCATTTGCATACTCTTCAATACCTAGGTCTAGGAAAATGTGTCCTTTTTAGGTTCATCTTAGGATGAAAGCAAATCAAAATCCTTTTCATCCATCCTTCAAAACATCAAAACAAAATCATCTCATCAATCAGCTTTTGGAAAATCTTGAAATCATCCTTAACGCTAGGTTTTTTTGGAAAAAATAAAAAATCATCAAAATCATTGAGACTAAATCCTTGAAAACATTATCAAAAACACCTTTAGTTAGGTATGTGTAGATGCATCCTTTTGTATATGCTTAGTAAAAGTTATCAAAATCATCTTGTCTAGCTTAGTATATATAGATGAATCCTTCTTCATATACTTAGTGAAATGATCATCTTGTTTGAATAGGGGTGGGTAGATGTATCCTTATCCTCACACATATTCAAATCATCATCCATTGAACAAAGTTATCCCTTAGATCATCATCCAAAATCTTAGGGTTTTTTTGTTCAAAATCAAAAGCAAAATAAAATTATAATCAAGGACAAAATCCCAAATCCTAAACAACAAATCAAAATCAAAACCTACAAGTCCTAAAAGCCTAGTATCTCATTCAAGATTTACCAAAATATGATAACATCCATATCATCCATCTCTAAACATCATCATCATATCATCACCTTTGATCCTCAAGGCATCCTAAAAATTTCTACTTTGGGCATAAAATAGAGATTGATCCAAAGAATCAAGAGAATCATCTCCCATATTCTCAAAGATTGATCCTTGTTTTATGTTTCTAACTAGATCTCAATACAAGAAGAATATGTAAGCCAACAAAGAAACACCTGCTTCAAGCGATCTTAGCCAAAAAAATGTGGAAATGAATCCTGCCAAATCAAGTAATCCTTTGACCCTCTCATCATCGCAAAATCCGTAAGAAGAAAACCAAGGAGAGGACCTTACTTTTGGAATGTCTTGTGAGGAAATGACTGAAATTCTCCAAAATCTAGACAACCATAGAATCATTAGCCTCATGATGAGGCTCAACCCTTCGTTATACATGCTTGAGCTAGCAAAACAAGGGGCCAAGTTACCTTCATATTTTGATGTGAGTACTATAGTGGAGGCATTTTTTCCACCAATTTCATCCACCATTCCCATCTCATCTACACCTCCATCTCAAAACATCACGCAAAAAATTCCACAAATCACAACATCATTTGCTCCAACCCAACCCAATGTTAATAAGGGAAGTGCTTTTCTCAAAGCAATTCAAACACACCCCCTTGTTAATAATAAAAATTTGGATGCAAACACCACCTTGGAACAAAGCATACCCCAAAACCCATTACAGAAAAATGTTCTTCTTGCTTTCCATCATGATCCATCATCATCATTTTTTCACGCAACACCTCAAACACCTCTTCTCAGAAATTCACAAGAAGAGGGAAATATGTTTAGACCAGGGGGCATATTCAACACCACAACATTTTCACAACATATAACACCCCTTACATTTCTACCTCTCCCACTATTGCCATTTTCATCCACACCATTCCTTGGTTTAGGGCTTCCTCTCCTACCAAGTATCAATCAAACCTATATCCCAACCATTAATCAAAGCTTTACACCAAACACTCAAAATTTGTTGTTGATATCACAACAACAAACAACAAATGCACAAGCAATTGGAACATCATCAAACACCTCCCTAACAACACAAAGCATGGTATCTCAAGGAACAATCACATCAACAAAACCATCCATCACGGAAAAAACCAACACCACCTTCACAAACACCATTCCAAATCCACCACCACATCAAGCCAAAATGACATGACATTGCAAGATGCTTTCCAAAGAGGATACCAACAAGTTCAGAAACAAAAAGCTAAACAATTACTTACTCAGCAAGTTGCTGAAGCTGCTCAAGCTGCCCAAGCAGCCCAAGCCACCTTACAAGCGCAACAAGCCCAAGCATTATTGCAACAACAACAAGAAGAAGCTGCACAAGCCACACAAGAATTACAAGCACAAAGGGCCACTCAAGCACAACTTCTATTGTAGCAACAAGCAACACAAGAACAAGCCACAGAAGCACACGCTCAAGCACAAGCTCAAGTGCAAGCTCAATAATAGGCTCAACAAGCCCAATACCAAGCATAAATTCTTGCAGAAAGACAAGCAGCACAATTGCAAGCATATCAACAAGGATTAAAGCAATACCAAGAGCAACAAGAAGCAGTAGAATTGGCAACTTGATAACAAGCATTGCTGGAACAACAACAAGCACAACAACAAGTGTTGTTGGAATAGCAATAAGCGCAACAACAAGCACAAATCTTAGCACAAGAACAACAATATCAACAACAAACGTTGTTCATACAAAAGTAGGTAGAAGCCTACCTCACTCACCAGAACATATAGATACCATCAAAAAATGCACTGACCGACCCACCCATACAACCCATGATTGAAACACCTCAAAACACTTTCATCCCACCCCTTGATCTGCAAAATGATGTGACGATACAACTCAGGTTGCTCTTGCAACAAGTGCTCGACCTTGAATCAGGGTGAAAAACCAAAATGCCAAGCAACTTGTGTCCCTATCCATTTGATAGGAGCTTATTAATGAAACCATTCCCCAAGGGATTTGAAATCCCCAAATTTGACAAATATCAAGGGATGGGAAACCCTAAAGATCACATCAGGGAATTCCAAGTTCATTGCATGGAGGTCGCATATGACGATACTTATCTAATGCGGCTATTTCCTAGGAGGTTGGTAGGTCATGCTATAGAATGGTTCTCTTTCTTACCTTCAGGCATTAGAAACTTTCAAGAAATTATGGATGCATTCATTAAAAACTATGCATGCAACATTGCTATGGATGTTAGTCTTGAAGAACTCTTAGCTCTAAAACAAGGAAAGGGTGAATCATTCACCTCATTCCTACAACGATGACGATCCAAGGCCAATCAGAGCAAGTGGACCATGCCAAAAGAACAACAAGTTTTCACCATCATATCCAACCTTGAAGGCTACTTGGCATTTCATCTCAAGGTTTAGGGCATCACCACATATGATGAATTGATCTCCAAGGCACTTAGTATCGAAAGAGCCCTTATGACTCAACCCATAGAATCAACATCATACCACGAACAACAAAATAACCACCCACCATCCAATTACAATGATAAACCTTGTACGTGGGAAAGAAACAAAAATGTTACTAACGATTGTGTGTTCGATGCAAAGGTTTCATTAGTGCCCCACACCAACATACACCCACACTACAAATCCAAATTCAACACCAAAACCACCATCACACAATACACCAACCCAACAATAATCCAACCATCGATAATCTCAATGACCACAGGGGACCACCCCAATGCAAAAGTTATCCAAAATGAAAATACACCATTTTGGGGGAACCACTTGAGGACATAATGAAAAATTTGATCGACAAAAAACTCATCAAGCCTCCTACATTTGAGAATTACCAAGAACCTGATGTCAATCCTATTTGGTATAATGAGAATCAACTTTGCAAATTCCATAAAATCAAAGGCCACAGCACAAACAATTGCATGAGACTCAAAAACATCATCCAAGATCTAATCGATAAGAAAATCATAAATGTGGAACAACCTACAGGAAATTAGGACCTTAAAATATACACGAATTTGATGCTGAATCATAGCAACAAAAGGAATAAAAATGATAAAGAGAAGGGAAATGTAAATCATGTGTATGAATTAGTAGTCACCTCCCTCAATGAAGACTGCATGGTCATCACCATCAAGGGCGCCCATGCCGAAGATTGTGGAGTCACCAAAAGAGGCGGTAAAGTCACCATTGCAGGATCATCCCAACCAAATAGAGTCCCTACATCTAGATTTATTCCTAATGGCTACAATGTCCTAGATCAACTCAAGAGAACACCAACACACATCTCCATCATGGAGTTGTTAAAAATATCATCAGTGCACAAAAAAATCCTCGAGGAAGCATTAGCCTCATCCACTATCCCCGTAGATCTCAATGTAGAGCAATTCCAAGCTATGGTCAGAAATATCATAACACCTAATCTCCTTACATTTTCTAACCAAGATTTCCCTACCCAACCATCTCAAAACCTTGCACTTCACTTGGAAGCCATTGTACATAAGAGAAAAATCAAAAGGGTCTTGGTGGATGGAGGTGCAGGTTTGAACATCTATTCTCTCAGCCTCATCAAGTAGTTGAAAATATCAAAAGACTCCATCGACAAAGGAAAGGGCATCACGATAAGAGCATATGATGACCAAGAAAGATTTTCTCAAGGCACGATTAAAATCCCTATTCAAGTAGGGCCAACGCTCATAGAAACCACTTGTCAAGTCTTGGACCTTGACTTGCCGTATAACATCCTCCTGGGATGCCCATGGATCCATGCGATGAAAGCCGTAGCATCAACCTTCCACCAATGTGTGAAATTTATACATAATGGACAAGAAGTTATTGTCCATGGAGATCCAAACCTTTCTCATATTGCAAAAATCTTGAAGCAAAGTATTACAAAATCCCCCAAGTACCAAAAAATGATGAGGGCCCATCAACACCATACATCGACCATGCCACTCTCACATCCACTTCTACGACAGAGACACCCACCACTCCCACCATTCCCACCATCTCTGACATCAAGCTCATCATCGAGGAGGATGATTGTGGAAGCTACAAGCTGCCTAAGAATTCTTTTGTGATAGGAGAGTTACCACAATCTCCTAGATCACGCAGACGTCCACAAGAGAACCAAGCTTCCACATTACAAATGTTTCCTGAGGACTATCTCGAATTCACAAGATGGGGAGACCTTGGCCAGGAGGTTATTGAAGTAGATCCATCTCACATATTGTATCAAGATGAAATACTGACACCTGAATTACCAATGGATGAGACAAGCAAGGGCCTACAAATGATGCTCGCAATGGCCTACGAAAAAAATCAAATACTAGGACAAAATGACAATGGCCTCATAATACTTATCATGACAGTGATGTGACACAAAAAATCTTTGCCTTGGATGTACCCCTCTAAGTATAACCATACGTGGCTGAAGTCCTCTAGTTAGAATGGTTAATATTTCTCCTCATCCAATACTAGCAGAAGTATGTGCACCAATATCCATAGGTAGAGACATACATAACTTTATAACTGAGGCCTATATTAGTAGAGATGACGAAGATACCATGACCAATCTACCTAGGTTATTTAAGGACACCACCCTATGTATGATTAGCACTCTCTCCTTTGAAACAAACCATCAAAATCATGAGATCCACTTAGTATACCCTCAACTCATCGACTATGACCAACGAGGACCACCGATTCTTGATACATTCAAAAATGATGAGGCACTCTCAGAATTCATGGGATTGTAGGATAACATTCTAGATGGAGATCATAAAGTAGGTTTTATAATAGAGTTGGACACACATGCCTACTATGGGGAACGATTGAATCCTTCAGTCACAAAAGTGAGAAACTAAGAATCATATCCAAGTCCTTGAGTGAAAACCACACTGTGGCACTCTCTGACAAGAAAAAAGTAAAAAGAAAGGATGTATCCAATGGTGAAAACCTCTCCAAGGTGCCCGAGGATGAAGCATTTAATCTTCCTTTAAGAGCTATTCATCGGGAAAAGTCAGCAGTCTTGGCTGAAAAATGCAATCCTGTCAACCTAGGAACAGAGGAGACCCCGCATATCACATTCTATGCGGAATCACTATTATCAGAAGAATAAGAACTCCTAGCGGCATTCCTAAGGGAAAGGAAAATAAAATTCGCATGGAGTTATGTTGACATGCCAGGACTTGATCAAAAGACTGTGGTTCATCATTTAGCAGTATATCTAGAAGCAAAATTGGTCAAACAAAAGCTTTGAAAAATTCATCCTCAAATCACTTTGTTAGTCAAAATGGAGGTGAAAAAGCTACTAGATGAAGGATTCATCTTACCAATTGATTATCCAAAATGGGTGTCAAGTTTGGTACCTGCTTCAAAATCTGACGGAGCCATTAGAATCAGCACAGACTTCCGAGATTTGAACAAGGAATGTCCAAAAGATGATTTCCCACTTCCCAACATCGACGTGATAGTAGACATGACAGTAGAATATGAGATGCTATCACTAATGGACAGATTTTCAAGATACAATCAGATCATGATAGCAAAAGAAGATCAAAATAAGATAGCTTTCACTTGTCCATGGGGGACCTACTGCTGGAACATGATGCCATTCAGCCTAAAGAACATAGGAGCAACATATCAAAGGGCCATGACATTGATATTCTATGACATGATCCATAAAACAGTTGAAGACTATGTTGACAACATCCTAGCTAAGTCAAGAAAAAGAAAAAATCACATAGCAATCCTAAGTGCTATCTTTGACAGACTTGAGGAATACAAAGTCAGACTAAATCCGAAGAAGTGTGTCTTCAGTGTACAATCAGGTAAATTTCTAGGATACATAGTGTCCATGAGGGGTATCAAGGTGGATCTAGAAAAAGTGAAAGCAATCCTCGAAATGGAAGCACCAAAGACATTAAAACAATTGAGAGGCCTCCAAGGCCGTCTTCAATCCATCCGATGATTCATAGCACAACTGACAGACAAGCAGAACCCATACTCTCACCTACTCCACAAAGGAGTAGCATAAAAATGGGATACAAAATGTGTAGAGGCATTTAACAAAATCAAGGAATATCTACTGACACCACCAGTCTTAATGCCACCCATCCCAAAAATGCCATTGATCTTATACGTGTTATCAACAATAGTAGCCCTTAGAGCTCTCCTAGCTCAGAATGATGAAAATGGAATAGAGAGGGCTATCTACTATATCGTCAAGAAAATGGTCAGTCATGAGCTAAACTACTCATTCATCGAAAAAGCATGCCTTGCAATAGTGTTTGTGTCACAAAAATTTAGACATTACATGTTGGCACACAAGATAAAGCTCATCGCCAAAATTGACCCCCTCAAGTATCTACTATCAAAGGAAATGATCATAGGAAGAATGGAAAAATGGGTGATGATACTATCAAAGTATGACATTGAGTATGTAGAGCGGAAAGCCATTAAGGGCTAGGTTATTGTAGATCAACTAGCAGAAGCACCTATCTATTATGAGAATCCTCTTGTCTTAGAGTTTCCAGATGAATCCATTTTTAACCTGAACATAGCTGACCACTGGAAACTATACACCGATGGCTCATACACACAACACGGATCAAGAGCCTATGTTTTCTTCATCACCCCACAAGGGGATTGCATACCAAGGTCATACAAACTAGCATTTCTTTGCACCAACAACATAGCGGAATATAGGGATTTGACTATAGGCCTCAAGATAGCAGTGCAATGGAACATAATAGCTCTCAAAGTGTATGGAGACTCTTAGTTGATCATAAATCAAGTCAATAATGAATATTAGACCAATGATGACAAGTTCACTCCATACAAGAAATTGGTGGAGACTCTCAAAGAATCTTTTATAGAAATAACATTTGAGCAGATTCTTAGAACCAACAACAGAGCAGCAGATGCCATGGCAACAATTGGATCCCTATCAAACATCCCTCACAAGGTTCCAAAATATGAATTCTTGATTGAGTAGCTTCTTGTACCTGCATTCGAGGTACCAAAATAAGAATTCGTGTGCAAAATTGTTGGTCACGGTGATCCTTGGTATCAACATCTACACATATCTTCGCATAGGAGTCATACCCACTAACCTACCATCAAACCTAAAATGAAACTTTGTTAAAAAGGCATCCAAATTTGTCATCTTAGGTGATACTCTATACCGTAGGAGCATAGAAGGTACCCTACTATGTTGCCTAAATGCTGAGGAGGCATTAACTGCTCTAACTGAGGTACATAATGGTATTTGTGGTTCACACTCAAGCTAAATGACCATAGCCAAGAAAATGCTGAGGATGGGGTATTATTGGTCCACAATGGAAAGAGAAGCACATGATCATGCTAGAAGGTTTCTACAATGTTAGCAGCATGGGGACCTCATCCATGCTCTAGCTCAAGAGCTTCATCCTATCATCACACCATGGCCATTTTTGTAGTGGGGACTTGATCTCATTGGGAAAAAAACACCCACCTCATCTAATGGCCACAAATTCATCATAACTACAACTGGGTACTTCACAAAGTGGGTGGAGGCCATACCCATGACATATATAACTGGGAAGCAGATCTCAAAATTCATCCTGAACTATCTTATCTGTCGTTACGATGTCCCACAAGCCATTATCCTAGATAATGGTACACCATTCAAGAATCAAGATGTCTATGACTTGTGCGAGAAATTCAAAATCCAACATTGCTTCTCCACCCCGTACTATCCCCAAGGCAATGGCTAAGAAAAAGCTATAAACAAAACCATCCTCAAAATCCTCAAGAAAATAGTCAATGACACAGGTCATGACTAGCATCTGGAGCTTAATCCCACCTTTTGGGCCTATCGAACCAACATCCACACACCCACTAGCGCCACCCCCTTCTCCCTAGTCTATGGATCAGAAGCGGTACTCCCCATTGAAATCAAGCTCCCATCCCTCAGGATATCACTACAAAACCTCATCACAGATGAAGAGTTTAGAGTATCAAGACTAAATGAGCTAGAGCTGCTAGATGAGAGATGGATCGATGCTTTGAATCATTTGCAAGTCTATCAGAATAGACTCAAATGGAGCTACAATAAGAAAAATAGAAGCAGGACTTTCCAAGTCAGAGAGCTGGTCTTAAAAAAAATAAAAAAAATGTCCTAAACCCAAGCAGCAAAGGAAAGTTTGAACCTAATTGGTAAAGACCTTTCGTCATCACAGCAAGTTACAAATCAGGGGCATATCAGCTATCAACACCTGAAGGGGAACCTCTACAGGATCCCATGAATAGCTCCCATCTCAAAAAGTTTCATGCCTAAATATTTCAAGGTATAGAACCAAAAATCCAAAAAAAATTAGAAAATGTCTTGAAAAAATGGTTACTTCAGCGAAAACTTGGCAAACAAGCATCTTGGTAACAACAAAAAAAAGAAAGAAAGTAAGAAATCCAAAAAAATCAAAAAAATGATCAAAAAATCGTCCTCTAGTGAAAACCATTTCGGTGGCACTTTGGACAAGTACCTTGGTGAAAACCTAGAAAATAGGTGCCTTGTGTAAATAAGCACTTTCCATCCACCAGGATCTTTATGGCTTGCTCAGCATCATCCCCCCATTTTGCTTCCATCATCCATCATATTCAGGTCTCCACTCGCATTTGCGCCATAGCTTGGTCTTGTTTTCGTATCATGATCCCTCCTAGTACTACTCAGGCCATCCTCAAGGTCAGTTTGTCTTGCCTTTATCAGAAGTAGTCTATTGCATCATGCTGGGGGAATGTTCTCATCAGATTAGATTTGTGTATGATCTTAAAGTCCTAAATATCAAAAAATCCAAAAACATCAAAACATCAAAAAAACCAAAAACATCAAAACATATCAAAATCCAAAAACAAGTCAAAA
This sequence comes from Sequoia sempervirens, assembly GCA_007258455.2. Taxonomy (NCBI): domain Eukaryota; kingdom Viridiplantae; phylum Streptophyta; class Pinopsida; order Cupressales; family Cupressaceae; genus Sequoia; species Sequoia sempervirens. Next base: position 118,206,426 of record VDFB02086081.1, on the reverse strand, counting down.
GGTTAGTCAAAATGTCAAAAAAAAAGTCATCTTGTCAAACTACATCGTCTCTGAGCTTGAACGTAGGCAAGGTTGATCTTTGATCATCCCCCAAGACACTTAGGTCATTCCTTTAGGAGTCTATAATAATAAACTAACATCTCATCATTTATATCATCATGTGTAAATTAGTCAACTCATTAGTCAAACTATGTGGTCTCTATGTGTATAATGTAGGCAAGGCTCATCTGTTGAACAGCCCTTGAGACCCCTAGGATAGGTCTTTAGGTTAGTCTCTTGGTCAAAATATAAGAAAATCCCAAAACATTGGAAAGTTGAAAATCAAAACACTTGTAAAATCTTGAAAAAACCCCAAAAAAAGCCTCAAAACATTCCAAAAACATCAAAAACATCCAAATATCTAAAAAAAATCCATCCATCTCATCTCTATTTCACTCAAAATAATCAATCATCCATAATAAACTGATCGTCACCTTCATCCTTTGGCAACACAAACAAAAATAATCACATCAATAAGCAAAAGCAAGCTTCAATCATAAAATCAAAAGCAAACAACAAACCTTTAAAACAAAATCAAACTCTTGATCATTTTCAAACATGTCAGTCAATCTTATATCAATAGCCTATCAATCAACTTATCAAACCATCATCATCCTATACAATGCATGTCCTAGGATATATCGTTCTGACAATGGGCATCATTTTGGATATCACCTTGGATTCTTATCCTATCAAAACACATCTCTTTGGTTGAAGGTATGAAGAACATTGGTTTGTTTATGTAGTTGATCTTTTCTTTTGATTTATCTTATTGCGCTCATTCCAAGGACCTCTCGATGATATCTGAATAGAGGATTTAGAGAAATAGGAATGGGGCAACGATCACTATCTTTTGTCTGCTATGCTTGTTGGATGTTCTTGTAATATAACCTTGGCAAATACCTACTTTGTTAGGTACGTCCTAGCAAGGTTTCCGTATGTCAAGTGTGAACAAGAATATTCCTATCTGTTTGTTGAGTCAAAGTCCATCACACTAGGTACAACGCCATCCTGGTTCTTTATACCTTGATGCATTGTACCTCCATGTGTAATCAAACATAAGGTAAGTATCCCTTTTAAAATCCCAATCCTTGATAAGAAAATCATCATCATCATCTCTAATAAAGTCTCGTCAGATCATGGACTTGTTGGATCCTCTTGTCAACACCTGATTTCTTCTTTTCCACACTAACATCATGTTAGGATTAGTTTATCATCATCACTAGTGCATCCATCTTGCATCCATGAACCATCAGTATTCTACATATCATCCCACATGCATGTTCATCATAATAATATAGATCTGTTAGTCTAAGCATCTCATAAATCACATATTTGCATAAAACATCCATTGCATAATCACAGTATATCAAATCATCAATCTCATCCATCTCACATCATATCATCATTTAAGTTATTTAAGATAATATGTATTTGTTATTCTAAGCATCTTAAAACCATCTCATTTGCATCATCATCCATAACCATCCATCTTGAACCTCTTTATTGCGAGATCAACCCTCAAATCGAATCTTTTCACTCAATCTCTCGAGAGGGCAATGTACTAGTGTACCTCTTTCTGCTTGGGCAACTGAAAAAATCATAAATTTTTTGAATTTTGATCGCGACAAGTTTATTCTTTGAAGCAATGCAACAAGTACATTGCTTCAAAGATGGGAAAAATGTAGACATGCAAAATTATCATTATGCACTTAGTTTACGTTCACCTGCTCATTAAATTAATCAAGCTCATCAAATCCATTCACCAAGTAAATCAGGACTATTAAATAAATCAAAGTCTCACATCAACCTTTTAATTAAATAAATCAAACATTCATTTAATTAAATCCCAAATGCATTTTCCATTCTTTTCTGAATTAAATAAATCAAATATTCAAGTCAAAAGGGTCAAAACATCCTAATCATCATTAAGCTAATCTAATCATAATTAGCCGAACCTAACTACCCATCACATTCTCTAGATTTTGCCACTTGCACAAATAAATAAATTTATTGATTTATAAACCCAACATTTTCCATCAACATGGCATCTTTGAGGAATATTCCCTAAAGTTTGAATTCAAAATCAAGTGGACGTGTACATCCAACAAAGCAATTAATGTCTATTAAATGTCCCTTGCAAAGGTCAAACTAAGCATTAACTCTCAAATTCAAATTTGAAATTTCCCCCTCTTGGGCACATTTCCCAAATCTTGCACATCCCTCAACCTATGACATGATGACAAGTGGCCTCTTTTCATTGGCTTGTTTTTGATCGCACATTGCTCTCTTATGAGCACTCTTAGCATTTGAGAACTGATTTTTCCCATCTTATCATCATCATCTAGCTTATCTATCAAGGATTGGGAAAGGGCTATTTTCAACAATAGCACCAATCCACTATGAAATAAAGTTTTGATTATGTTTTTATATGCTTTCATTTCATTATCTTTGTTTTATTTAGTTTGCATATTTTATCATAGTCAAGTATTTCATAGGGATGTTGAATCTAATATTTTTCAAAGGACTAACATGATGATATATTGTAAAGATTGTTAACCATTTGTAGATTTTGACATCCACATTATGGTCTAACCATTTAATCAAATTCCTCTATCTAATTAAATTCATCAATATTCCTCTCTTAATTAAATAAATAATTTTATCTAATGAACTCATCTCTTTTGTTAATTAAATCAATCCATCTGATCTAATTATCGCTATTTAATTAAATAATCAATTTATTTGATTAAATATCTAAAGTCTTTCCATTAAATTAAATAAATTAAACCTTATTCGATTTAATCTAACATCATCTCTTTTAATTAAATAAATCAAAATCCTTATTTAATTAGCCTCTCATCATATTCCTCTCTTATTTGATTTAAGTAAATCCATAAATTTGAGTCAAATAGGTCAAATCATCTAACCTCTCATTAAATTAATTGATCCTTGATTAATTTAATCTCATCTCATGTCACATCCTCTAGATAATGCAAGTTGCACATGAAAATAGATTTAATTCATATATTAAATCTCTATTTTCCTCACAAGGCATCTTTTGGAATATTCTCTCAATTTGAATTCAAAAATTCCAAGTCAACACGTATATTCAACAAGGCAATAAATTTATCTTACATGTCCTTTTCCTTGAGCCAAGTGGCATTAATTGCATTTTCCCTTCCCTCTTGCATGTCATTTCAATAAATATGAAATTCAAAATTATCATTTATTGGCACAAACCTCAAATCTTGCACATCCTTCATCCATTCATAGCTTGACAAGTGGCATCATATCATTGGATGAATGTTAGTCCCACATCTCTCAAATTTGGACATTCATCCATCTTGAAATGATATAAATAAAGAGCTCATATCCTCATTTCATCATCCACAATCTCGGAAAAGTTACCATGCTCAAATATCTCTTGAATTTCATCCATCATCATTGAATTGTTGTCACCTAGAAATGCACCCTATGCAAAGTTTACAAAAAATTGAGCTTTCTAGAGCAACATGGGATCATCTCAAGGATCTGAGTCACCTATAGTTGAAATGAACCTCCGAAGAAGGCCGAATTCCTTTGGGTAACACCTAAACTAGCAATTCTGTGAAGGTAAAAGGAGAAGGAATACATACAAATAATGAAACTAAGCTGAACTATTCCTATGGTGATACATTGGGTTTTGATGAGAAATAATGAAATGAAAACAAGATGCAAACAAACTGAGAAAACTTAACTGCAATTACTTTACTTACTCACATAACCCCTTCAGTCTTATGCATCATTATTGAGAGGTTCGATCTACATACATATCTTAAGAAGGAAGAAACGAACTTCACAACTTTATGGTATGAATACAGATTAAAAGAAACATTGTTAAAGAAAAATTGCATAAGCTAACATACAGAAATGAGAGTAGTATAAGAATTAACACTTTCTTTCCTGGTGAAGTCTATGTTGTATTCCAGATTCCAATTGGGTTAAAAAATATACATCAGTTGAGGAAGGATAGCTAAAAAAAATCACTAACTCTTCTGGATGCATTATTCGAACTAACTTCAAAAAGGAAAAAAAAATGCCTTATATATCAGATTGTATCTCCCCCCTAGGGCTTACAAAAATATCAGGCTCAGAAAGATCTATCCTAAGATATTTTGATTGAATTAATGTTGCACCCCTACGTGTCCCTGCTATGTGCATCGGTGAAGAGCTACTGACTAGAGAAACCCCTTAGATCTTTTGAAGCCACCATATGTATTTACTTTTGGTCCTTGTGTCCACCTACTGAATCCCCCTATTGAGTGCCTTGAATGCTCTTGAGTCTAGAATAGATACACGTTGATTCGCATTCTGTTGATTCTCTTAGCACTGGTCAAGCTGCCAATGATTCACCCATAGCTTTCCTCGATTGGTTGGGCGCACTACACGTAGACTCCCCCACAATCAAAACTCATTCGGTCAGAATCATATCTCGGTGAGACACTTGAGGTGTCTCGCCGATGTGATCATGACCCTCTGAAACTATCAGCACAACACATGATGGTTGGTGAGACATCATAGCGGGCTTTAGAATTCATATCGATGTTGCCTCTTTTCACTAAGACTACACTATGTCGACAAGACATTACCATGATGGCTAGGAGCTCCACCGATGTCTTTTATGTTGGGGAGACCTACGATGATACCTCTCATACCTCTGGTGAACTGCTTCCTGTTGGGGTGACTCTTTGCTTTCAACAAAACTTCCTGCCGAACTCCTTGTGTTACACTAAAGATGCCATGCATGTTAGCATGACCTTACATCGATATGACTTCATTGGTGGGACCGCTAGCTTTCGGTGAGACATTGGAGTCGGGGAGACCTTACCCTGACTTGAAAGTTACACTGTAGGCTCTCTTTTATCAGGAAGACTTCATCTTATCGCTGAAACATCTCAAAAAACTTAGCTCTTACGATGATAGCCATTATCTCCATCGAGCGCGTGATTCTTTAAGATGCCGGGGAGACATTAAAGTCGAGGACATCTTACCTTGACTACTTTGTTACGTCGAAAGACTTATTTTCTGGAAAGCTCCCTTTCCTGTTGGCGAGACTCTGACTGTTCGCTGGGACCTTTCATCGAGCGCCAGAAGTCACCCCAAAGCGCTTGTTCACCATGAGTCTTCCCAAGCTCATGATTGAATGGCCTACCGACCAGAGAGATCCATGTGATAACAGGTCATACCGAACCCTCAATGTTATAGCGATAGGCTCTACAGCTTCGTTAGGCAGGACAAAAACTAGGTCATAACAACCTATTCAAAATAGAAAGTATCAAGCAGCCAATCGTCTAGACAGTTAAGATGTCATGTCAACTTGGTTCTAATGGAGGCTGAGCTTAGAATATTGAGGCACGTTTCCAATAGAGAAAACCTCCCATTGAATCCCCTATGAAATGTCATCATATGTATAGAGTAACCCTCAATGGAGACATCCCATCTAGCCCTTGTGAACATCTGCAATGGAGATGCCTTGCCTGATTGAGCCTGAGGGTGAAAATTAGGTAACATTTATGGTGACCTTTGCTGGATGTTTTCCTACTAAACATGAAGACCGGTAGTCTAGGCTTATCCATTGGGCATGAAGTCATTAAAAGGCTCATAAAATAAACAAAAATATCAGTTTTGGACATAGCCACCACTTGCTGAGATCCATGAGACATAATAGGTTGCCAAAAAACAAAACAGGGGAAGACGAAAGAGAAAAATGTGCCATCATAGCACCCAGGAAAAAGAAAATAACTAACTTGAAGTGTAGAAGCACTTATTGAAAACATAACCTAAACTAATATGTACAATAGAGGAAATCCATCAGACTTGAAAATAGGATTTAAGGTGTATCCCATTGACTAGGATAGGAAATACTTCCCCATCTATTGTAGCCAGTTGATAAGTGTTGTGCTCCTTACAGTCTCTGATAAGGAATGGGCCTGTCCACATATTGTCAAACTTGGTGTGATGGTCTGGCCTTCTTTTTAGAACGTCCCATTTGAGCATGAGGTATCCCACCCTAAAAAATATCTCTATAGCCCTTTTGTCAAATTTTTTCTTTGTTTGGAGCTGATGATACTCCAAATCCTTGATTGCTTTGTCCCTTAACTCTTTGAGTTCCATGAGCTCTACATATCTCATGGACATTGGGTCTTGCTCTTCAAACATCTCCAACTGATGTACAATGTCCAGAGTTGGAAGCTCCACAGATAGGGGTAATCTTGCCTCTCTGTCGTAGACTAACAAGTATGGTGAGTTAGCAATAGACCTCTTAGGAGTCACTCTGTCCACCCACAGTTGATTCTTTAAACTAATGTGCTAGGTCCTTTGATTATCCTATATGGTTCTTTTAATAATCTTGATGAGGTTCTTATTTGTGCTTTTAGCTAAACCATTACCCTGAGGGTAATAATTTGAGGATGTATTCAAATGAATACCCTATTTAACAGCCCAATTAGTTAGCCTTAATCCCACAAATGCAAGGGCGTTATCAGATATGATAGAGTCATGAACTCCAAATCTAGTGACTATATCCTCATAGAAGCTCAACACTGAAGACTCTTTTGCTTCTTTCAAAGGTATTGCTTCTATCCATCATGTGAAATAGTCTGTAGTAGTCAGCACCCACTTATGACCAGCACTGGATGGTGGGTTAATTGGTCCAATGAAATCAATGCCCCATATCATGAAGGGTTGCTCCACTTGGATTGGATGTAGAGGCATAGCAGGCAACTTTTCCTTTCCCTCTAATAAAGCACATTTGATACAATTCCTCGACCAGGAATATGCATCTTTGAACAAGCTAGGCTAGTACTAACCAGCTCTCATGATTTTCTAGGTAGTAGTTCTTGGGGAAAAGTGACCTCCTGCAGCTCCATCGTGAAACTCATGAAGTACCTTTTCAATTTGATGACTGTGAATGCACCTTAATAGGACACCATTCAGATCCTTTTTAAAAATAACATGCTTTAACAGTACATATGGTATGGACTGCAATCTAAAGTATCTTCTTTTAGCTCTATTTAATCCTAATGGGCATTCACCAGTTTGTAGAAATTGAGTCATATCTTGAACCCAATTAGTTGTTCCCATAGGAACTTTATCTTGAGAATTCTGAAATTCACTTATATTAGCAAGCACAACATCCTTTTCTAATTCATTTTTACTACTTAACCCTGTAGCAAACTACTCACAAAGACCTTTACCTCTAACCAGTTTGGTGATCTTAATATCTACATCATACTCCATGACCTTGGTGATCCATCTTGCTCTTTTGTCATTCAAGTCTTTGTTCAATAGAAACTCCTTCACACTTGAGTGGGCAACTAGAATATGAATCTTATTGTTTGACACTAGAGGCTTGAATTTCTTTAAGCTTCTGATCACAGAGAGAACATGCTTCTCAACAAATGAATACCTCTCTTCGTAGTCAAGAAGTATTTGGCTAAAGAAAGCTATGGGATTTTCTAAATTGTCACTATTTCTCTGTACCAACATAGCAAAGATTGAACTAGTGCTTCCAACAACATACAAAAAGAAATCCTTGGAGAAATATGGATTTACCAATGTTGGAGCAGATGCTAAGGCCTCCTTAATTTCTTCAAAACTGTTCTTGGCATCTTTTGTCCAACTAAAAACTGCATTCTTCTTTAACATAGCTATCAAAGGCTGTAACAGGTTTGCAACATCTAGGACGAACCTTCTCAGAAAGTTGATTTGGCCTAAAAAGCTCTGCAAACCCTTCTTAAGATTTGGTAATGACAACTCAACTATGGATCTGACTCTTTCAAGGTAAATAGTAATTCCCTGCTTTGACACTATGTGTCCTAATAATTTCCCTTCATGAACGGAAAATATACTCTTTTTTGGATTGAGAGAGATACCAAACTCTCTGTATTTTTCAAAAACTTGCCTAAGATGTAACAAATGTTCATCAGCATTCTTGGAATAAACTATAATATCATCTACGTAAATCAGTATAATCTTGTTGATCAGACTTTGAAATGCCATGTCCATGGCCCTCTGAAACATGGCACCGACATTGGATAAACCAAAAGAAATCCTTTTGTATGCCATGGTGCCCCACTTAGTTGTGAAAGTGGTTTTGAACTGATCCTCTTCTTTAACCAGCACTTGATTATAGCCTGAAAAACCATCTAACAAGGAAAATATTTTAGAACTGGCAACTACTTGTAGGATTTGTTCCATGGAAGGCAGTGGGTAATGATCTTTCAAAGATGCTTGGTTAAGATCCCTAAAGTCTACACAAAGTCTTATTTCACCAGTTTTCTTCCTAACCGGAACAAGATTAGAAACCCAAGAGGTGTGTTTAATTGGAAAGATGATACCCCCTTCAACTAGTTTGGTCAACTCTCTAATCATTAAGGGTTCAAGCTTAGGATTCAAGGGCCTTTGTTTCTGCCTTACTGGCTTAGCATTAGGTTCTAACTCAATTGTGTGCTGAGAAATATGAGGATCAAATCCTTTCAAATCTGAATATTGCCAAGAAAATACATCATAGAATTCTTGACATAAAGCAACAAAAGATTGTCTATCTTCACGTGAAGAAATTTTTCCTATCTTAAGGAGTTTACCTTTGAAAATTTCTAGCTCTTCATAATGTTCTTGTTTGATTTGTAAGCCAACTTTACCCTTTTTAAGTTAATCATCAGTACTAAAAATTGACTCTAAGGTAACAAGACCTTTGGGTAACTTATTTGTCCTCAACTGTATGACTTGATCACCATACTGTTGCTTGAGTTTTTCTTGATTCATCATGGAGAACTGATCTTCTTCGAGCAAGAAAGAAAGGATCTGTTCATCGCTGTCAAAGACTTACCAGTGAACGTTGTTATAAGGAACTGATGGCCTAACTACAGCCTTCACATACTGTTGTATTTTCTCTTTTCTAATATCTCCTAGAATATCAAACTGTGCCCCAATGGCTGCAAGTCTATTAGCATGCTTGTTCTGATTCCTTGGAATAGACACTAAGTTGAAGGCATCAACACCCTCAAGCATGTTCCACACTCTGTTTCTATAAGACTTCAGTGTGTCATTTTTAGCAACATTCAGGCCCCTTACTTGATTAACAATTAGCTCGCTGTCCCCATATACTTTCAAGTGGGTTATTCTTCTCTTCCTTGCCCATTCAAGACCTTGAACAAGGCCTTCATACTCAATAGTGTTATTAGAACATGTAAAAGAAAAATGGAATGTAGAGTAATACCTATCCCCTTGTGGAGAAATCAACATTGCACCTCCTCTAGTGCCATTTTTGCTTCTTGAACCATCAAAATACATCTCCCATAATTCATTCTACTGCTCAAACTAACTTTCTGCACTTCTCTCCAGATTTGGCATTTTTTGTCCTAGCTTCATGCAATACATAATTGCCTAGACCATCATCCTGAATAAGCTCATTTGGATTATCAACCACGTTCTCAGCTGCCCACTTATGCAACAATATATTAGGAATAGCTTCTGATTGAAGCTCTTGCGCTGCAACCAGCTCACTGTCAATTGAAACAAGACAATTTGTGTCTAGAATAATGGGAACAACATTAATAGGGCTTGGATTATATGGCTCGATGTGGTCTTTTGCCAACCTTTTGGATTTGATGGTAACCTTAGTTCCATATCTTGTTTTAAACAGCATGTGTGACCAATCAGCTAATACGTAACCACCTATCTTGGCTATAAAATCTCTTGACAAACATAAAGAAAAGAAAGGTGGAAGGTCAATGACACATACATCTTGGGAAACTACAAAATTAGGGCAAGCATGAAGGGTAAGACTCAAATCTTTAATGATGCCTGGTGTATTAACAAAGGTACCATCCAATTGGATTACTCCTTTCTCCAAAGGCTAATATTTTAGGCCAAGCTTGTCAGCAATCTGCTTTGGCATCACAGATCTACTAGCTCCACTATCTACCATACAGTTATGAACTTATCACCAATAATAATTGACACATAAAAGGGAGGTGGCTTTACTTCTTTTCCTGCCTCCTTACTGGGCTGTTTATCATTTCCCTGGGTATTATTTGTCAACACGGTCCTAACTTGACCTATTAGGGATTCAGACTCATCTGACACCTTAAGATTTGACAGGGCTGAACACAGAATATCCTTTTGACTAGGGGTGACTAATGAATCCCACATAGATAGCGTTACATTTGTCCTTTTCATACAATCAAGAATATTAAAGGGTACAGTTGGGTTTACTTTATGATGTACCTTTACGCCAGTGTGATCAACTTGCAAGTGTGGTTGCTCCTTAACTGGGAGTTGCTGATTCTTTTGCCAAACATGAGTCACTTGAGACATAGATGGTTCTATAGCCAATGCACCTCCTCTATCAACTACTTGATCAAGCTCTAAAGCTCTTTTCTTTGCTCTCATATTAGCTGCAATTGGAGAATTGTCTGCATTCAAACCACAAAATTCCTCACCTTGCCAATTAAGTAAAGTAGCATCATTGACAAATTGTTCTTGGTGTGGTGGAGATGCATTATTGCACACACTCTGTTGTGAACTTGAAGCATTTTGTATCATAAGTGCCTGGTTGATCAGTCCGTTTGAGCAAGTGGCTTGATTGTGGGGTTGGTTACAAGGGTAGCACCACTCATAGTCTGCTACTAAGTTGTTTTGGATAGGAACCGACTCTTTGACAACACTAATTAGAGCTGGATTATAGGCCTGAAAGGGCCTTGTGGCAACATTTTGTTTGGTGCCTTGGTAAATACCTTGATACTGCTATCTATTCCCCTGATATGCTTGTTGCTGACCTATATTCTATGGTTGATAAGGCCTACTATAAGATTGCTACTTTTCTAAACTAACAAGTTTATTACCGAAATACTGTAGTAGACTTTTGATCTCCTACAACTCATTTGGAGAACTTGAGACAATATTTTCTTGTGTTACAACAGCTGGAATAGATGGCAAGGGTGAAAAAGAAGGTATTTGTAAGGGAATACTTGCATGTATCTCTAGAAATATAGGCATTGGCAGCCTGGGAGCAAGTTTACCAGCTTGTATTAAGTTGTTTTCAACTCTAATGGCTATTTAAAAGGCATCTAGTAGAGAAACCCCTCCCATTGATTGTATTATAATAGCTATATCATTGTTAAGAGCCCTCAAGAAGTACAAAAATGCATACTCTGGAGGTTGTCTTATCATCATAGGGATTCTATCCTAGGTCCTTTGAAATCTGAAGTTGAAGTTGTTCATCTGCTCTTGAGGGGCTCTCTTAATTGTGGTCAGTTGTTCTAATAGAGACAAGTTATTAGACCTGTCTTGAAACTATTTATGCAACTTGTCCCCAAATTTGTCCCAAGTTGCAATTGAACTAACTGCTAGGCCTCTATACCATTGCACAAATCTTCCTTTTAGTGGAACAGCTAACAACCTTATTGCAACATCCTCTTGAGTTATGTGATGGAATCTGCATAACAAAGCCACATCTCTCATGTGTTCAATCAGAGTAGTTTGGTCTTCCCCTGTAAAAATTGGCAGACTCTTCAAGGCTGCCATTGGGATTTCATTGTGTTGTGCCAGATTTAAGGGGCTGCCTCTATTGAAAGCGACAAAGGGTTGATTCCTTGGAGCGACCATTGGAGGTAGCTAAATTGGATTTACTTGTATAGCAAAATGAGATACCACTAGTGGAGGAGTAGAGTGAGTTCTTCTAGAATAGATAACTATTGTTCCTCTTTTTTCTATTGCTCTACCTTTTCTTCTTGGTGGTGACAACTGCAAATATTCGAAGGGGCCTGAAATGCCTCTTGTCTGAACTTTTCTCATAAACTATAGAAGACATTGATTTCTGGAGTTCTTCTTCCTTATGGAGTCACCAAGTATGTCAAATGACTTGCATAAATCCTAGTAGTTGTTGGTTGCATACTAAACCAAAAATTGAATCTAATTTCAAGTCCCACCGGGCATGCCAGAAACTGTTGTCACCTAGAAATGCACCCTATGCAAAGTTTAAAAAAAACTAAGCTTTCTAGAGCAACATGGGATCATCTCAAGGCTGTGGGTCACCTATAGCTGAAATGAACTTCCGAAGAAGGCTGGCTTCCTTTGGGTATCACCTAAACTAGCAATTCTGTGAAGGTAAAAGGAGAAAGAATACATACAAATAATGAAACTAAGCTGAACTATTCCTATGGTGATACACTGGGTTTTTGAAATATGCTAACCAATTTTTTTGAAGAAGAAACACAAAATAACCAGCAATAGATGATTGGATTAGCGTTAGCCTCAAACTAAAAATCTGAACTTGAATGGAAGATACTGAACTAGAATTGAAGAAACTGAACTGGAATGGAAGAACTACTCAACGTCAAGAATGTGCACTCAAGATCCCACTGAGGGCGAGGTGCTAACATATGATGGAGTCTAAGAAATTTAAAATTATAAACTGTTAGGCGGATAACCAGCCATGAGAAAACAATTCCACACTACCACCAAACAGTGGGGGGAAAAGATTACAATAGAAAGCAATTCATCCGCTGCGGCGGGCATCCACAATGCTGTGGGGATTCACCACTAAGAGTGGGTATAAGATATTACAATCAATTTAACCTCACTGGTGGTAAACCATCTAGGGGACTTATGTGAGAAGATACAAAAAGAAATTGCAGCAAATTAAACTGGAACAGTACTACTGTTTACAGTTTGTACAATGAGAAATAAGCTGCAAATTACATAGGAAATATAGTAATCTTCATACACAAGATTAATAGATGTTTTTCAATGAAATTTTAACTCTCTAATAGCTGCTAATGAATCAGAAATCAGAACTCCTACAATCTGATACAGAAATAGTAAACTGGAAATATCAATCTGCAACTGTAAGAATCAATGAAATTATCATAACTCACTCAATTCTTCTCCGAATGACATGAAATGAGTTGTAAATGCTCCTTATAAGTCTGGCACCCAAGATAGAATCCAAAAACAGCCACCAAAGTCTCTAATTTATTTGGCACAAATCCCAATGCATCACCAAATGGTACGGCCCTTTGAGAAAATCAAAATTTCAAGATAAAATCAACAACTTCAAATTAAATTCTAATTTTTGGAGGGAGATGGTGCCTCAAGTCAACAATTTGATTGCTCAAACACCCAGAACGAAATTAAAATCACTCCAAAAGATATGAACAGAAAACAGCTTCAGCTGTAGCAAAACCAGGAAATTCAAAACTGTAGAATTCCCAAAATTCTCAATCTTTGTTGCTCAATCTGCTAGTCTGAAATGAGAAGCAGCAATGTTCCAACTAGGTGTTGTATTTCAAACACGAAATTGGGAAGGGGCTAGGAGGTAGCATCCTCGAAGTAATAGCAAAATGTCCATAGACATTTTGATAGCATAACAGTAAGGTAAATGATGGATGAAATGTTGGAGCCAAAAGCCTTCAATAAATAAGAGCTCAACAAAACTCTTCAATTGCCTGAGAAGCAGCTCAAAAGACACAAGAGACCTTTCCAATTCCCAAGACCAGTCAACTTCTCAGGTGGCGTCCCAAAAGCCTCCAAGAATTTCACTTTATTCAAATAATATAAAAGTGGCGTCCACTTTTGCTCAAGGAATAAAGTTCTTAATAAAATTAATAAAGCTCTTTATGAAGGCATACCCTTCATGGCCCCACTTTAAAAACAACTTAATTTATCTCCTTAGGCCAAGGGGGTGCCAACAGAGAATTAAAACATAATGCCTTTAATTAAATATTTTTCACCAAATAAAGCTCTCTGAAGACCAAGCCATAATAACAACTGCTCCAACTGAAAATGACTTAATGAAGGCTGACAACTGAACCACTGCCAAAATTAGTATTTACTAAAAATAGTAAATACCTAGAAATGCCACAAATCTCCAAGCAAGGAAACCCTAATTTCACTTCTGATCAACCTACAGATTTCCAGAAATAGGCTATCAGTCAAAGAAGAGCGTATGGCCAGAATGGGGACATTACAGTCCACCCTTCCCAAAATTGCTTGTCCTCAAGCAATGCCACAACACTCCAAACTGATCCCACCAAATATGTAGGATCCCAGGGTCCCAAGTCCATCTCGGAAAGGTTCCATCATGCTGATACTGCTCTACTCTGAACACACAAATGAAATCACTACACCAGAACTGCATAAACCATCCCTGCCACCTCAAGGAGATAACATGCCTAAAATTCAAACTAAAAAACATGGAAGGAATGGAATCAAAATCTAGCAGCATCTCATGCCCAATAATCTCTGAGGAATTAACATCTGCAATGTTAATGTCAATCACCATCCTGAGAATAAAGAAGATTACTCTAAACAACTCAAAGATATTCTCATCAACATCACTCCTCAAATCATCAAACCAAATTACAACAACAAATGTAACTCCATCATAGCTATTTGTAAAAGAATAAATAGCCCTTTGCATGTACATAACAGCCGCATCATCAAAGCTCCTCAAGGATGTATAATGCCTCTTCTGAATAATTCTGATATATGCAAGGAAATTTATGAAAACTCCCACTAAAATCTCAAAAGTCTCAAAAGGTTGAACCCAAACAAGCAAGGGTTCGCTGCCCCAAACACTAGTGAAATAATCTATAAAGAATAAATCACTGGAAAGGAACTTAAACACTATCCAAATCTGGTCCAAATCACTATGAAGCATCATTTCCCACTTTTGAGGCCATAAACCACTACTGAAAAAAAAGATTGAGAAGAGGAAGAATGAATGGACTAGCTTCCCATGAAAACTGAAATGAACCTCTCAAAATCTGATTTTAGGAAAATCATCATGCAATGAACTGAACAGTTGCTGCAATACTGAAAATCATCGTCCATAATAGAACATTTGCTCATGACCAAGGCTGAAAACATCTTCTCAAGAAACTCCAAACCAACATTAAATCATCCTTTGTTCGAAATATCTCTCCAATTTACCAGTTGATGAGCAAAAAGAACCTTCAAATGATTGGCGAAGATGGGGACATCATCAGAGGATCTGAAAATTAAATTCTTATCTCTCCAAAGATTCCTCTTTCTACTAGTAACAATTTCCTTCAAGCCATATTGAGGATTCCAAACATGGATACTCAACCGAAAATGTTCTCTAATACATCTGAAATAGTACACAACACTTCTCCAAGTACTAATCAAGGCAAAATGCAAACTCAAGAATTTAGAGTCTTCTTTGATAAACCCATGTAGCCCACTCATGAAAACATCAACATTAATGGAGAGCAAAACAAAAGTTGTCCTCAATTCCCATTCCCTCAAAGGACTAGGATGGGCCAAAACATCACTCAACTCAAGAGATAGATTGTTAAGAAAGTAAATAATTTGTTTAGGTTCAAATTTCTCCCAAACTTCATGAGTAATAAGTCTAGAATCTTCGCTTGTTGCTGTTGCAATGGAGTGACCAGCAGCTACCACCAAATCAAGAATGAAAGACTCAACATTAGAGTTCAAAGAAATCTGCAAACAAGGGTAGGAACCACTGCTGCAATATTGAAAATCCACATTCATCTTGACCAAATTGCTCGAACACAAGGGTGGAAACACCCACTCTAAGAGTTCCATTATAGCCAAGAACCATTCTTTGCTCAAAATTTCTCTCCAATCCATTTGTTGATAAACAAATGGAATCATCAAATGGCTGATAAGAAAGGAGAAAACACCATTAATTTTGAAAGTTTGATCCTTATCCCTCCAATGAACCTTCCTACCATACCCCAAAATATTTTTCACAACAAATTTCTGAGTACCAATCAACTCCAATTGCACACCCAGAAAATTATTGACTTCTTTGGTAAACCATTGAAGTTTATCCAAGAAAGCTTCAAAAACAAGGGAGCCTGAAACAAACATCGTCTTCAAATCCTTCTCCCAAGACAAGATAGTGTGAGCATTACTCAATCCAAAGGATAAACTGTCAAGCATGTAAACAATATGTCTTACCAAAACATGTTTTAACACCTTGGTGTCAAAGATGGGGAAGTCATCATGAATCAATACTTCCCATATGGAAACTTAATTCTCTAAACCTCCTATGCATTCACTTACAAGCAAGCTTGGAGGATTATCAATCACAAAATATATCTCGTCCCTACATTCTCTGAGAAGTTTGAAATCAACTAGCTGGTCTCCTACCTCCATTACACCCATCTGAACATTCGCTAACATGCACTTTGTTGATTCAAGCTCATGGCTGCAAGCTATCACTTCTTGAGGCAAGTTCCCTTCCCAACTCAAGAGTTCACACTCTTGATTTACCTTCCAATTACCATCATCTTTATGAATCTCCTTAAAATTAAGCAAGGTTTCATCAATATGGAGTTCATTAATACCTTCAACTATTTGCTTGATCTCCATAATCCTTGTATCAACTTCTTGTCCTTCAAGTGTGGCTGCAATAGGAGTTTGATTTTCTCCCTTGCATAAAGAGTGATGAGCTAAGGAAAGATCAAGGTAAAGATGATCAACCTCTTTCTCCCTCTCTTGGTAGGCATCATAGGTCTCTTCTGCAAACTTAATGGCATTATCCCTATCTGAGAGCAAATGCAAATAATCTATCTTTAATGATTCCAATGCTTCTTTGATAGTTTGCAACTTGGAAAGAGTGACTCCTTTAACTCCATTTTGTCTCTCTTCAAACTGTGACTTCCAGTAGAGTTCTTCAACAAAATTGTGTGTGCTATCAAATCTTGATAATGCTTTAACAATTTTCTCTTCTGAAACCATTAAGTTATCCTTCAAAACTTGCAGCTCTTTAGGCCCATGATCAAAATCAGCAAAGAAGCTTTGCTCATCAAACATCAACTTTTCTGATTTATTTTCTTTGACTTGATTCTCAAAATCAGCTTCCTTCCTAACAGCAATATTTTCAAACAATGAATCATTATTGATTGATTCTCTTAAAGTCTTGGTAGCAACATACTCTGCTTTAGTGGCTACTACTACCTCAAAGGAATCTTTATGGAGCTTTGCCAAACAAGCTTCTTCATCAAAGACAACGTCTTCTCCAATGACTTCATAGCTTGCAATACAAAATGAATTTTGAACTTTATCAGGATCAAAGGGAAATTTATCCCACTCAAATTTTTTAACATACCTTGGTGCCATCTCACCAGGATCCCAAATGCAAAAGGGTTGATTATAATGATCAATAGGAACAAGATCTTCATGCTCCTCTTGGATTGTTGACTCATTGAATGAGTCACTCCTCATTCCATTCAAACTGAAATCTTCATCAGTAACTTCCTCCAAGAGCTTAGTTTGATGATCAAGCTCAATACCGCCTTCACCACCATCATCATACTGGAAATAAGAGTCATCAAAGCTGGCTGCTTTGATTAATTTATCATTTTTATCTTCAACAAACCCATCATGAATAGATGTGTTGCTGATTTTATCATTAGCATCCACATACATACCAAAGAAATCTTCTTGGTCACTTGTCATAAATTCTTCATATGTATTCAAAATTGATGTTGCCTCCCTGCACTCACCCTCAGCATGTGCGGAAAACTGCATATCAATAGGTATTTCTTGAGAAACAACCTTACAATCATTGAGAAACAATATTTTATTTCCGACTTCTGCATTAATGACTACCCCATTTTTCTGCTCTATCTTCCTCATGTGTGGCTTCAATTTTCTATCACACTGAATGAACAAATCTCTAATCAACATACCAGCAGTAGAGGAATCCTTTCCTTCTTGTTCATGAATGTTTAACAGAAAATTTAAGACAGATTTTGGAATGTCATCCATCTCATTGATAGTTAAAATTAAAATGTTTCTCATTGCTGCAACTACATCCTCTTCTTGTTCACTCCAAGTTGAAATGAAGAGGTAATGGATCAAATAATATATTTGATCTTGCATACCCAATTCAACCAGCAAAATACTTGTTTTGAGTTCAGAAAAGATCTTCAATATAGTAGCTCTTCTGGAGTACTGATTGCTATCAATTTCATCAAGGTCTTGAAAACTTTTCACTATCATATTTAATATGGTCTTCATAGTTTCGACATCATAGGGCAATTGGGGAATTACAATTCTTATTATCTCCATCCTCCAAGGAATATTCTAATCTCCCAATGTACTTTCACAGTACATGTCCTTTCTCCATATCATGTACCCTCCTTCCACCTCATTTACAGATCACCATCCCTAATCCATCTCACACTCCACATGTCAAGACGTGAGGGCTTGTGATTCCTCAAATCACCATAGCCCTTCATCTTGACCTTGTTGGATGAATCTCAACCGTTGAATTCTATAGAGAATTCAACTTCCTCTATAAATACCCCCAATTTTCTCTCATTTTGGGGGAGAGATCATTGTGCTAACCAAACTCTTGTAAATTTTTTATTTGAGCCATACTTAGATAGAATTATCATTTTTCTTGCATACAACATAGCATCCTCATCCATTTTCCATCCATATTGCATCTCATTCATACATCTTTTGCCATCAAGAGGAGCATATATCATGTCAGCAATCAAAGGGCCAACCAAAAGAGTAGCTTAACAAGGTATTATCATTCCATCTATTTTGTTAGGTTTAAATTTTAGCCCAATCTTGAGGTGTTAGGTGTTTAGGTGGTTACCTGCATGTTTTGTATTGCTGCTCATTTCTAGGACCACGTTTATTCCTAATCACATTTTTGGCACGCTCGGTGGGACCCACAAACGAGTCCTGTTCTTTTACGTTTTCTATTTTTTCATTGTTTGTAGGTGCAAGTTGCAGAGGGGAAAACCTGACCTATCAGACAGGTGTACCTAATCTGCAGGGGTGAACCTGACCTATCAGACAGGCGAACTTGACCTGTCTAGGGGCGTACTTGACTTGTAGGGGTGAACCTGACCTCCACAGAGCTGAAAGTTTGTAGTTTTTATAGAGGGGCATACCTGACCTCTAGGTGCGTACTTGACCCAACAGACAGGCGAATATGACCAAAAAATAGCTTTTTCCATCAGGTAAAAAGTGAAATTTAGGCACTACTTTGACTGTTTTGACTGTTTCTGACCCCCTAATGTGTGTTATTTGTGTTGGAAATATATGCCTCAATCTCTTAGGCTGAAACCTCTAAGAGAGGCAAGTCAGTGTGACATGCTTTGGGTCTGGCCGACTGGCAGATTTGGATCTTGTGGTTTGTACAGGTCGTCGAGACAATGTTTAAGTCATGCGGAAGGAGCTTATCGCTGTGACTTGTGACTGTTGTTGTACCCTATTCCGAGTGGAGATCTCTGGCCGATAGGCCATTCATATCGTATATTAGGGAGACCCTTGGCCGAAAGGATTACTTCGGTGTGAAGTCCCAGTGATAGCTAATGTCTCGCCGACAACGTTTTCTGTTGAAGCCTTCGGGGAGAGTCTTGGGTGTTTGGTAAGAAGTCTTACTGATAGGAATGCCTCACCGACAGGGTGTTAAACATGTGGTCATCGGAGTAATGAAAGGGGTCGCTATGAAGCCTTAGCGACAAACAATGTCTCACCGATAGCTTTATCTTGGAGGCATCGGGGTAACACTAAGGGTTCGCTAAGAACTCTTAGTGATGGAGAGAAGTCTTTCCGACTGTTGTTTGGTGCTCGGTATGATTTAAGATCTCGGAGTAACGTCTCAGCGATAGCGATATGTCTTGGCGATAGATGAGCACTTCAGAGTAACTTTGAACCTCGGTGTAACCTCTTGGCGAGCGGTAAGTCTTGTCGATGGAAATGTTGAGGTCGGTGTGACTTGTGAACAACGGTATGAGTCTTGCCCATGAGGAAACTCTTGCCGATAGGAATGAAATGAATGTCAGTGGATTCGGTATGACTCGTGGCGTTCACTATATCATCTTGCCGACTGTTGGAACCTACGCCAATATCAACAATGAAGCCTTTGGGCATCGGAGAGACACTTCTTGTGTCTCACTGACATGCCAACACAGGTTGAACGCTTTGACCGAGTGAAGACCATCCTATGTGGTGAGTCATTGGCCAATCAGAGGAGCTGAATGGGAACCGCTAGCAGTTGGACTGTTGTGGCCATTACTGAGAGGAAGCTCGACAGATAGGGATGTCATGGATTTACTCAGAAGTTGTAGATGATGTCTGGTTCGATGGATCGATGGATTGTTGTGTGGTTGTATGATTAGTGGATGAATTCTATTATGTGAAGACTGTAACGTGAATGTTCTGTAACAAGGTTGTTCATGGTGAATGCTGCTGTAAACTGACATTAGAAAGATAAGTTAGAACTCTGTTTGTAATCTTTATTACTGTAATACAAAGTGACTTCTCTTGGTGTGGTGGGTTTTTTCTCCTATAAGGGTTTTCCCATGTATATCTGGTGTTCATTTGTGTTTGTCTATTTCTTTGTTTCTGTTATCTCTTTCAAGTGCATCTTAATTGGACTGTAATTATAAAATTTAAAAGGTATATCTACATTCTTCCCTGAGGTTTTGACATTAGGAGAGTTGCTTCCGCATCTAGCTTTCCTTACAAGTGGTATCAGAGCCTGGCCAGTTGTGTTATCCTTGTGGGTACGTTGGGTTTTTTGTGTCAACTTTTGTTTAGTGGGAGTCTTGTAGAAGTTTGTTAATTCTAATTACAGATTGAGATGGCTAGCATGTCAGGAAAGATTGAAATAGAGAAGTTCAATGGCAGAAATTTTGAGTTGTGGAAACTTAAGATGGAAGATCTATTAGTTGATCGTGATCTTTGGATTGCTGTGTCTGGAGTGAAGCCTACTGGCATGAAGCAAGAAGATTGGGACCTTGCAGATAGAAAGTCTAAGGGGCTGATAAGGCTCTGTTTTGGAGACTTCATTCTTCTCAATGTGCATGAAGAGAAGACTGCATCTTCCTTGTGGAAGAGACTGGCATCTATTTATCAGGGGAAGTCCTTGGTGAATAAACTATTCCTAAGGAAGAAGTTGTACACTTTGAGAATGCAGGAAGGAGGTTTTGTAGCTGATCATTTGAATGCATTCAACATGTTGATTGCATAATTAACATCTGTTGGTGTGAAGATTGATGAAGAGGATCGTTGTATGTTGATATTATGTTCTTTGCTAGATTCATGGGATTACCTTGTGATGGCTATTGGGAGTACAACATCCAGTTTCAAGATGGAAGATGTTGTTGCTTCTTTTTTATCAGAAGAAATGAGAAGGAAATCTTTTGAGATGGTGAAGGAGGCCCTTGCTATTAGAGGAAGGTCTAAAGAGAAAGGCAAGAAGAAGGAAAAGAAATATAAATCAAAATCAGAGGGGAGATCAAAGTCTCCTGGCAAAAATTCCAAGGTGAAGTGCTAGAACTGTGGGAAACCTAGTCATGTCCGAAAGGATTGTAAAAAGGAGAAGAAGAAGAAGAAGAAGTATTCTTCCGACAATGATTCTTCTCATAGTGATACAGACGCCTTCATTGCAGCCTTGGCTATGCAGACGTCAGATGATGTCTGGCTAATTGATTTTGGAGCATCTTTCCACATGACATTTCATAGAGATTGGTTTACAAAGTATGAAGAATATGATGGTGGAAAGGTGTACTTGGCAAGTGATTCAACTTTGGAAATTGTTGGTCATGGAAGAGTCAGAATTAAATTCCCTAATGGAAGAGTGAAGGGAATTAATGATGTAATGCATATACCAGGTCTGGCTCGAAACTTAATTTTTGTTAGTAAGCTGAATGATATTGGAGTGCAAGTCACATTCTCTGGAAATGGCTACAAGATGACTAGAGGCTCAATGGTGCTAGCAATGGGTGCTCATATTGGTACCTTGTACAAGCTAGATGCACATGCTATTCAATGCAACAATGTCTCTGTAAAGTCACAGAAAGCTACACATGGAGGAAAAGAGGGAAATGTTCCTAATTATGTAAACTCCATGGAAGTTAAACTTCCAGCAGAAAAGACTATGCTCTAGCATCATAGGTTAGGTCACATTGGAGAGAAAGGTTTCAAAACCTTAAAGAATAAAAACTTGGTTGAGGAGATTGAAGATTGTAACCTCGAATTTGAATTCTGTGAACATTGTATATATAGAAAATAACACCATGTTTCCTTTTATTCCAGTCCTCATAAATCTTCTGGTTTGCTAGATTATATTCATTCTGATGTATTTGGTCTAGTGAATGTTCCTTCTTTGTCTAAGTCAAGGTACTATGTATCTTTCATTGATGATTATTCGAGAAGAACATTTGTTTATTTTTTGAAAAGTAAATCAAAAGTGTTTATTCAATTTAAGGAATTTAAGAACCTTCTAGAAAATCAGACTGGAAGAAAAATAAAATATTTAAGGACTGATAATGGCGGTGAATTTTGTTCTGATGATTTCGAGGGGTATTGTAAAGACCATGGGATTAAAATACATAAGACTACACCTTATACTCCACAACAAAATGGAGTTGCAGAAAGGTTCAATAGGACAGTGATGGAGAGAGTACGAAGTATGTTGAGTAGTTCTGGCTTGGAGGAGAAGTTCTGGGATGAGGCAGTTGCTACAGCATGTTACTTGATAAATCGTTCTCCAAATTTTGCTCTTGTTGAGAAAACGCCTTTGGAAGCGTGGTCTGGTAAGAAGCCCTCTTTAAGACATATTCGTGTTTTTGGTTGTGAGGCATATGCTCATGTGCCGTATGAGAAAAGATCTAAGTTGGAGAACAAGGCTGTTAAATGTATTTTTATTGGCTATAGTGCTGGAATAAAAGGATACAAACTTTAGAATCCTTATACAGAGAAGGTTGTATACAATAGAAGTGTAATCTTTCGTGAGCTGAAGCCTTCTACCTTGGATCTATAGTCAGAGACAAAGTCAGAAAACAATAAGGATGTAGTTGAAATTCCTTCGACACCAAATAAAGAGGAATTGAAAATTCAAAATGTACCTGAAATTGAGGAGAGCTCAAGCAGTTCTGAAAGCTTTAAAGAAGAAGAACCTTAGCCTCATCAAGTGAGGAGGTCAACTCATGAAAGAAAGCAACCTGATAGGTATGGGTTTTCTTTGATAGATTCTACTTGTTCCTATGCTTTAATTTCTAGCACTGATGAGCCTAGGACTGTGAAGGAGGCATTTAGAATGTCTGATTCAGACTCTTGGTTGGAAGCCATGAATGAAGAAATGGCATCATTAGAAAAGAATGACACTTGGAGTTTGGTGCCCTTGCCTAAAGGTAGAAAAGTTGTTGGCTGCAAATGGGTATTTAAAAAGAAGATTGAATGCGGATGGCGGTGTCAAAAAATATAAAGGCGAGGTTGGTTGCAAGGGGTTATTTCGAGGGGAATTAATTATGGGGAAATTTTTTTCTCATGTAGCTAGTGACATCTATCAGTTTCTTTTGTCACTTGTAGTAGTGTATGACTTAGAGGTCGAATAGGATGGATGTGAAGACAAAATTTCTTCATGGTGATCTTGAAGAAGAGATTTACATGTCGGCATCACTTTGTGGAGAAAGGTAAAGAAACTAGTTTGCAAGTTAAAAAGTCTGTATGGGTTAAAGCAGATCACCTAGAATGTGGTACCAAAAATTTGATACTTTTGTATTGTCTTTGGGATTTGTAAGATCAAAATCGATCATTGTGTCTATTACAAAGGCGAAGTGATCAAGTTCTTATTATTGCTCTCTATGTTGATGATATGTTGTTCATAGGCAATAGTAAGTTGATGATTTCTGATCTTAAGTCTTAGTTATCCGCTAAGTTTGAAATGAAAGATCTTGGTGCAACAAGGTATATTCTGGGGATGGAAATAACCAAGGATAGGAATAGTAGAAAACTTTGGCTCAGTCAGAGTAAGTATATCAAGACTGTTCTAGAGAGATTTTGCATGAATGATTGCAAGCGCTAGTTGTTCCAGTCTTGCAGGGAATGAAGCTATATGTTGAAGACTATCCAAAATATCCTACTGAGATGGAGGATATGACCAGTGTACCCTATGCTATTGCAGTTGGTATTCTTATGTATGCAATGGTATGTACAAGGCCAAACATTGCCCAGGTAGGAGTTCTTAGTAGGTTTATGGCTAATCACGGAAGGACACATTGGGATCTTTGTAAAGAGGGATTTTTCAAATATTTGAAGGGAACTTCAGTTTTACTTTGTGTTACCATGGGAACTTGGTTGAATCACAGAGGACTCTCAGCATTCGAGGTTATGTGGATTCTGATTAGGCGGGGGACATTGACAGCAGGAGGTCCACCAGTGGATATACTTTCATGTTGAATGGTGGTGCAGTAAGTTGGATGAGTAAGCGGCAGGCTGTAGTCGATTTGTCAACTACAAAGGCTGAATACATGGTAGCTACACATGCTTGTAAAGAAGTAGTCTGGTTAACACATTTGTGTTCTAACATTGGTTTTGATGCAGGTCAAATAACTATTTTCTGTGATAGTCAGAGTGCAATTTGTCTAGAAAAGAATCCTACTTTTCATGCTACAATGAAACATATAGATGTATAGTACCACTTTGTACGAGATATGGTGGAGGATGGAAAGGTCAGTTTGGAAAAAGTTGATACTCTGGAGAATGTTGCAGATGCATTGACGAAGCCAGTGAGCACAGACAAGTTCAAGTGGTGTGCCAGTACAATGGGCCTTAGTGCCCATGATTTTCAGTAGTTTTTTTGTGCTCTAGAGGTGCCTATGTGATCTTTGTCAAGTGGGAGATTGTTGGAAATATATGCCTCAATCTCACAGGCTAAAACCTCTAAGAGAGGCAAGTCGGTGTGACATGCTTTGGGTCTGGCCAACTAGCAGCTTTGGATCTTATGGTTTGTATAGGTCGCCAAGACAATGTTTGAGTCATGCCGAAGCAGCTTATCGCTATGACTTGTGACCGTCATTGTACCCTATGTCGAGTGGAGATCTCTAGCCGACAGGCCATTCATATCATATATCAGGGAGACCCTTGGCCGAAAGGCTTACTTCGGTGCGAAGTCCCAGCAATAGCTAATGTCTCACCGACAGTGTTTTTTGTTGAAGCCTTCGTGGAGAGTCTTGGGTGTTCGGCAAGAAGTCTTACCGATAGGAATGTCTCACCAATAGGGTGTTACACATGTGGTCATTGGAGTAACGAAAGGGGTCGCTATGAAGTCTTAGTGACGAATGATGTCTCGCCGACAGCTTTATCTTGGAGGCATCGGGGTAACACTAAGGGTTCACTAAGAACTCTTAGTGATGGAGAGAAGTCTTGCCGACTATTGTTTGGTGCTCGGTATGATTTAAGATCTCAGAGTAATGTCTCAGCAATAGCGATATGTCTTGGCGATAGATGAGCACTTTAGAGTAACTTTGAACCTCGGTGTAACCTCTTTGCGAGCGGTAAGTCTTTCCGATGGCAATGTTGAGGTTGGTGTGACTTGTGAACAACAGTATGAGTCTTGCCGATGAGGAAACTCTTGCCGATAGGAATGAAATGAATGTCAGTGGATTCGGTATGACTCGTGGCATTTGCTATATTGTCTTGCCAATTGTTGGAACCTACGCTGATATCAACAATGAAGCCTTTGGGCATCGGGGAGACACTTCTTGTGTCTCACCGAAATGCCAACATAGGTTGAACGCTTTGACCGAGTGAAGACCATCCTATGTGGTGAGTCATTGGCCAATCAGAGGAGCCGAATGGGAACTGCTAGCAGTTGGACTATTGCGGCCATTACTGAGAGGAAGCTTGACAGACAGGGGCATCATGGATTTACTTAGAAGTTGTAGATGATGTCTGGTTCGATGGATCGACGGATTTTTGTGTGGTTGTATGATCAGTGGATGAATTCTATTATGTGAAGACTGTAATGTGAATGTTTTGTAACAAGGTTGTTCATGGTGAATGCTACTGTAAACTGACATCAGAAAGATAAGTCAGAACTCTGTTTGTAATCTTTATTACTGTAATACAAAGTGACTTCTCTTGGTGTGGTGGGTTTTTCTCCCGTTAGGGTTTTCCCACGTATATCTAGTGTTCATTTGTGTTTGTCTATTTCTCTGTTTCTGTTATCTCTTTCAAGTGCATCTTAATTGGACTGTAATTATAAAATTTAAAAGGTATCTCTGCATTCTTCCCTAAGGTTTTGACATTAGGAGAGGTGCTTCCGCATCTAGCTTTCCTTACAGTTTGTGTCTGTGCAAGCATTTGATTAGTGTGTGGAGGAAAATGAAAAAGAAATCACTAACAAGTTTCTTATAGGATCATATATTTTGAAACTATTATCAATTGTTGTTTATCATTTTTTCAGCGATTTAGGAACATAGATTAATTAGGGGAAGTCAATTTACTTTGTGTGTCATGTTTTCAGTTAACTATTGATGTATCTAATCCCCTTACGCCATTTGGAAATCCTGGGTGATGAGAAATCATAGCTTATCAAGTCTTTTGAGTCACCCTCTTTTACTTTTCTTTGCGGGACCTGCTTAGGGATTTCATCACCCTAAGAGACGATCCCAACCACGTGTACCAACGGGGTATATAAAGGGGGGAGAGTGAAAGTTGTACCTCAATCCAACCGCGTCGTAATGGGTGAAGCGTCGGGATGATGTGAAGAGTTGGTCTGAGCCTTTAGTATCTCGCTAAGGTTCCCGACTCACACTTGTGATGGGTTGGTGTTCACGGTTTGGGTCTCACATACCAGGTGTATATCGAGGACTCCCTAGCAACCGTGTTCATCCTAGAATAGAAGACTTTGTTGGCCATACCCATTTCTATTAGACTTAGGATTGTGTTGTCTGAACTATCTTCTTTGTGTGAAACCATTAATTTTCTGTTCAGTTGAGTCAGCCTTATCCTATGAATGTTGTTTGTTGTGTTTTGGGTCCTTTGCCTTAGTCTTTTGTCCAAAAAAACATGTTCAGATTTGTCCGCAGGCGTACTTGACCTATTTCATAGGAATACATGACCTCTTAACTAGCCCCTTTTCAGTCTATTTGTTAGTTTTGATCAATCTTCAGCCCATAGGCATACCTGACCTCTTGTACAGGCATACCTGACCCCTTGCATAGGCGTACCTGACCTTTGAACTAGGCCCTTTTCAGCCCGTTTCAGTCAGTTTTGATCAATCTTTAGTCCATAGGAAAACTTGACCTTCACATGCGTACTTGCTCTCCTGTATAGGCGAAGCTGCCCCAGACAAGCAAACTTAACCTTCACAGGCATACCTGCACTCCTGTACAGGTGAACCTGCCCTTCTGTACAGGTGAACCTACCCTCCTACACAAGCGTACCTGCCCCATTGTACAGGAAAACTTGACCTTCACAGGTGTACCTGCCCTCCTGTATAGGCGAACCTGCCCCAGATAGGCGAACTTGACCTTTGCAGGCGTACCTGCCCTCCTGGACAGGTGAACCTGCCCTCTTGTACAGGGAAACCTACCCTTCAGATAGCTGATTTCACCCTCCGTTCAATCGTTTTGAGCACCCGTTTGCCCGTCATTAACACATTTTATGTAAGTCATCATTTCATCGACCAAACCACATAAGTGCTACTTATAACATCATTAGAGTCCATATCCATCATCAAATCATCCATCCCAATCACCTAGACTTTGTTTCGAGAGTTTTGATTTTTATGTCGAAACTTCTAGAGGCCATAACTTTTGACTTGGGAGTCTAATTGGGCTGAAATTTTACAGGTGGTTGTGTTATGAGTGGACATGTGGACTCCCAATTGACTGACCTCGTTTGGCCATATTTTTGGGGCCTCAAACTTTCATCTTGACCCTCAAAATCGCAATTTAGTGTTTTTTTTCAGTTTTTGAAAAATTGTTTTCATTGATAACTCGGAATGCATGTCTCATATTTGGGATGTTAGTTGGCAATTCATCCTATCTTAGTTTTGGGTATTTCTTGAGAAAAAACTGGACTCTCAAAAGTATGTCCGTGAAGTTTCCTAAAATGGCAAAATTTGAATTTTTTTGAAAATTGCCAAATCTGAAAAAATCTGATTGTCAGCACCTTACGTCCTTTAAACCCCAGAACTTGGTGTAGAATCAATCCCATCACATCCTCCAATCATCCTATTTTGAGCTTCAATCCAATCCTAATTTGAGCTTTAATCTACTCCCAATTTGAGTTTTAACCAAAATCTTAATCTACACTTGGGCGGACCTACCCCTCAAACAGTTGATTTCATCCTTCGTTTGGTCGTTTCAAGCACCCTTCTTCTCATTTTGAGCATTCATCACCTCGTTACGAGTATCCTTTCATCCCTTCTAAGAGTCAGTCTCCCAATCCAAGCATTCGTTCATCCATTTCAATCAATCGTTTAATCGTTTCGACCTTTCATCCATCCATTCTGAACATTGGTTCCCTCTTTTTTGATCATTCGTTTACTTGTTCCAAGTTAACATTCATCCATTTCAAACCTTCACCTATCATTTCAAACTCTCATTCTACCATTCTGATCATTCATTTACTCGTTCCGAGTGAACGTTCATCCATTCTGAACCTTTGTCTATCATCTCAAACTCTTGTTCTTCCATTATGATCATTTGTTTACTCGTTATGAGTGAACGTTCATCCATTTCAAACCTTCGTCTATCATTTCAAACTCTCGTTCTGCCATTCCAATCATTCGTTTACTCATTATGAGTGAACATTCATCCATTCTGAACCCTCATCTATCATCTCAAACTCTTGTTCTGCCGTTCTGATCATTCATTTACTCGTTCTGAGTAAATGTTCATCCATTTCGAACCTTCGTCTATCGTTTTGAACTCTCGTTCACCCTTTTTGATGACCCATTTACTCATTCTGAGTAATCGTTCATCTATTATGAACCTCCTCTTGGTTCGCAGAGTCATTCATCCCTCTCAATCATCTATTTACTCGTTTCGAGTAATCTTTTATCCATTGAGACTTTTCACCTCATTCTGAGAGTCGTTCATCCATTCCAAGCAGTCGTTTACTCATTCTGAGTAGTCGTTCATCCATTTCAATCAACCATTTACTCATTCTGAACTTTCGTCTCGTTCCAATCAATCATTCGTCTATTTCTATCATCCATTTCTCTAGTCAAATGATCATTTTCCCCCATCCAAATCCTCTAAACTTCATTTCAGGTTATTATCCAAATTGACCTAAGTGTCTGATCTGATCATCATCATCAACATCTGCTTAGGATTGTCATCCATCCTAATTTAATCATCATCGTTAGCCCAATCAATCTATTTTCAATCTCAAAGTGGATTTGGTGCCGTAATCGTCCTTTTATCCTTTAATCTGATCAATCAACATCTTAAGTCACCTAGGACAATCTCTAAATGGGGTTTAGAATCCCTTCCATCATCCTGTCTGATCCATCAGTTGATCTTATCAATCATCAATTCATCCTATCCAATCCAATTCAATCACATCCCTATCCAATCACTTTCGACCCAATCAATCTACTTCCATCTTGAAGTAGATTCAGTGTCATAGTCATCCTTTGGTAATCAAATTCGATCATCAAAATCAATCCCATCGCACCATCCAACCATTTTAATCTGAGCTTTAATCCAATCCCGATCTGAGCTTGACCTAAATCCCAACTCAAGCTTTAGTCAGTTTCCATCCAAAATATTTGATCCATCATATTTATCCTTTTATCATCATGAATATGTATCCTCCATCAATAGTAGTCAAGGGAAACCCTAATTACGTGACCGGTGACAATAATGAAAGTCTTGTCGATCAAGAAGAATATGACATAGATCCCCTTGACGCTATCATCGCTAGTAAACTTTCTCCACCTGCTTTCCAAAATCCAATCACCCATTCCAGCTACCCCATTATGTCTTCATCCATGCCTACTCATGCTCCTTATGCTACCTTTGACAAGGGATATTCATTGCCTTCCCCGTCCACATATTTGTCATATCCTTCATGTAAATCATCCTCTTATCCAACACCTACATCCTCTTATCCTAATCTACTATCCCAATATCCCTATCACAATCCCCCATCAATGTTCCCTTATCCTAATCCTCCATACCAATCAACCTATCCTAATCCCACATCCACACCTTTTTATCTTAAACCTACACCCCCATCAACTTACCCTAATCTAACATCCACATCTTCTTATCCTAATCCATCATCCACATCTCCCTATCTCAATCCTCCATCTCAATCTTCCCATCCTAATCCACCACCCCAATATCCTTACTACAATCCACCACCTATATCCTCTTGTCCTAATTCACCATTCAAATAACCCTATCTTAACCCTTCATCTAATCTTAATCCCCCATCTATTCCTAGTCTTGCATCCAATTCCATTCCCCCATCTAATCCTAGTCCACCAATCCTTAGTCCTAATCCCCCACCAATCCATAATCCTTCATCCACTCCTAACACGCCATCTCAGCCTAGAGTATTCAAGTTTCTCACTCTAGAAGTTCTCCAAGGACTTATAACAAAGAAGACATCTCCCACTCCACACCTTGAAGTTGTGGAATCATGCCATCCCAACCCATCATCCACGGTCATTAGTGACAAGACCCTTCTCCACCCAACACCTATCATTGATGATACCACCCCTAGCACCGCTCAAATTGTCAAAACCATCCCATCCTCTAAATCCAATGAGCCCCCATCTCCTACCATCACATCTACTGAATCCATGGAACACCCACCTCCTACTTCGAGAGTCGTCGAACCCATCAACAACACCCAAATCCAATCCACTTCTCCCACTCCTAGTGTCACTAAAATCTACTCACATGAATGTTTTGAATCCTCCATCCCTCCATCTTCCCCACTTGAAGAGTCCCTCCAAGACTCCTGTTGATTTTCCTGATGAGCACAACAACAATTAAACAAAATATTACTATCTTGCTCTCCTGAAAGAGAAAGATGATCACATGGATATCTTAGCTCCCAAGGTCTTTGTAATCGGTTCTCGATTGTGCTGATTTCACTCAGTGATTGATGTGAACTATAATGTTCAAGGAGCTTGCTGGTGTTGAGCTTCTAGATTTATCTAAGATCAAGCATAAATTTAAACCTACTTTAACCAAGGTTTTTAAAGAAACAGAAAAAGATAGATCAAAGCTTTGGAACCGAAAAGAATGATAATTCATTCAACTTAACCAAACTTGTTACCTTTCAAGGAATTGCTAACTGAATTGCAGAACAAAATTAACTTGTTATTAACACACAGTTTCATTTATTCACAGTGCTAATTTTAACAATAGATTGCAAATCACTATTTAAACAAAACATAAAACAAAACCTCATTCCTTGAAAGATTTTCAAATTGAATGATTAACTGAAGATGAATACCATTCAGGAACACAACATGAAGTAGATTTAAATCTGGTTTCTTCTACTGTTAGTGCAACAGATAAGCAACATTTACAAATCTGGCACAATCATCAGTGTATAGAAAACCTATGTCCTTAGATTGTTTCCATCTACACTAAGAAAACTAGAAGTATACATTACTGTTTATGCTGAATCTAACTCCTATTCTATTGCTACTCTTAAGCTTTTTCTGTTACTACTTAGAAGATCACTACTTTCCTTAAAATCTCTATCTCTATGTCTTTCCTCCTCTCCTTTTACAAAGAGGAAAAAAATTCCATATATAAAGGATGTGCCCAAAAGAATGCACTGGCCCCTATTTTTAGGGTTTATAAAATATCTATTGGTTACAGGAGGGTCGACCCCTAGATCTTTTGAATAAAGTTGATTCTACATTCAATGTGAATCCCTACTATCCATGTTGGTGAAGGATTGCCCTCAGGAGAAGCCTTTAGATCTTTTACAATCATAGCATTAACTTCATGCCTTCGTGTCCATCTTCGAACACCCTTGCAGAGCCACCTTGAATGCTGTAAAGCATTATCATTAATGTCGATCGAACTTTTCCAAAAGTGATCCTAGCTGCCCCTGAAACTTGTGGTTCTTTCTTTCCTTTAGCCTTCTTCCTACTCTAGACCCTTTTGTACGTTGACCATCTATGGAACCAGCATAAGACTTCCCGCTAGATCTCCACCCCAGTGTTCACCGAGCTGCTCCATCGATTTAGGTCTTAGAGTAAGTCCATATTGTTTACATTTTGCCGATTTCCTTCATAGGTGTAGTCAACCAATCAAACTGTCAGTGGCTCACCCCTTTAGCTTCTTTTGATTGGTGGAACATAGGCCATGCAAGATTCCTGGGTGGTCAAAGGTCATTTGAATGGAATCGCATGTCGGTGAGACACTAATCGTGTCTCCCTAATGCGATTATACCTCATAACTGTTATCGACGTAGCACAAAACGGTCAGCAAGACCTCATGTCGAGCTGCGTAAGTCATCTCGATACCACAAAAACCATTGGCAAGATAGTCATTATCGATCAGAAGTCATAGCAAGTTCCCATTGGTCATACCGATATCCCTTTTCTATTTGCAAATCCATCGCTATCGGCAAGACTGTATTCCCTCAGCAAGACCTCACATCGAGCCTCTCTTCCTTTGGCGAGCACACCCATCTCGGGGAGACTCCTTCATGTCAGGAAGACCTCACCCCGAACTCATGCCCTGTCACCGAGACATCTCTGGGTCGGCAAGACCTTTCATCGAGCGTATTCCACTACACCAAAGGGAGAAAACATGTCAGCGAAACCACTACTAGTCGACATGACCTTATGTCAAACCCCTCCATTCTCCCCGAGCTCATTCTGGATCGGCGAGACCCTATCGGGTCAGTAGGACCTTATAGCGAAGCCGGCCTGTTCCGGCAATAAACTCATTTCAGTTGGGAAGACCTTGATTGGTTGGCGAGACCTTTCACCAAAACCACAACTCTTTCGGCGACACCATTGCACTCAGGAAGACATCTCCCCGAGCCCTAATCAACCGCTTGGAGTTTCTCCAAGCTCATTCTTATTCCCCAAGCTCGAGCCCCTTTTACTTTAGCAAGACACCATGTCGAGTCGGTGAGACATTTTTCTGAGTTCAAGATCTTTCGGCGAGCTCATCTCACCTCGGTGAGATTCCATTCTGTTGGCAAGAGGTCATAGCGATATCATACCATGTCAGCAAGACTCTCCATGGTCAGGGAGACCTTATGCTGAAAGTAAACCACTCTCCCTGAACTCAAAGTTGTTCCACTTCCGCAAGAGTCCACCGGGTCGGTGAGACATCTTGTCGAAGCCACCCCACTGTCACCGAGACTTCCATTTGTTGGGAAGACTTCTCCTTGAATCCAAATCCTTCGCCGAGACCAGCAACCATCGGCGAGACCTTTCATCGAAGACACTATGTTTCGCCAAGACTCTTCGCAATCGCCCAGACATCACACCAAAGGGAGAACCTTTTGGCGAGACCTTTACCATTCGGCCAGAATTCATGGCGAATACATCTTTCTCCCTGAAGGGACAACCTGTCGGTGAGACATTGCTTAGTCACTGGGACCTCATAGCGATGATACCTCTTTTCGCCAAGACCTTGTTTTACTTCAGGGAGACTTTACTTGGTCGGTGAGACATCAAGCCGACGCTACCCCCCCTTGTCACTGAGACATCAATCCAATCGGCGAGACACATAGAAACTCATAGCGACCAAAATGTCTCGGTGACCCTTTGGATTTCAAATGAATCAAACGAAACTGCAAGTCAGCAAGACTCTTCTTCTTCAGCCATACCTCATGCCGAACCTAAATCCTTTGGCGAGACACCCCACGTTGGCAAGACATTTCCCCGAGAGCACAAACCTATACCAAAGGCATCTTCCCTTTCGGCGAGACATCACTCAGTCGCCGAGACTTCATAGCGACCCCAAATCCTTCGCCGTTGCCGTTTCATTTCGGCAAGAGTTCACCCTATCGGTGAGACATCATGTCGATGTTACCCCCTGTCACCAAGACCTTGCCTCTTTGGCCAGACATCATGCCGAAGGTATAACCTTTCGCTGAGACATTATGGGTCGGCAGGACCTTTCACTAAGGAGTTTCATGCCAAATGTGATTGAGGTATGCCTTCCAACTGAGCTCCTTGAGAAATATCATCATGTGCATGATTTAATCCTGCACCCAACAAAGGAAACCGCAATAAAGATCACACAAACAAAGGTTAATTAATCAAAATCATCATTAAAATGAATCCTAGATAAGCAAGGTGCCATTAAATCTCCAAATAAAATGATCATATCAGAGTTCGGGTTTCAGGTCCACCTGTGGAATCCAAGCCGGGGAGGAATTTCAGAGAATTCAGAGCTAGGAATATTCCAGCAGAATAAACATGAAAACACCTACTAGCAACTTAATCTGATCATTATCAATCAAGAAACAACATGTGAGATCTCAAAATAGCATAAATTAATCATAAAATGCATCATCATTTGCTAATAAGTCCTATTACTCCACACTTCTTCACATTCTATCAAGTTTCAGGAAAATCGGCATGGGACAGATTTTCGTGAAGGAGGAGACATTTCGTAAGTTAAAAAAAAAAACAGGGAACAAAGGATTTCAGGAAAATCCAGAGGAGAAGGAACATCAGGAAAATTTGGAGGAGAAAGAAATCCGCGAAGAAGGTGAATCTTCGGAGGCTTGAAAATTTTAGGAAAATCCAGAGTAGAAGGAATATCGGGAAAATCCGGCCCACACGGATTTCCGCGAAGACCAAAAATCCCTGAACTACAACATTTAGCTGGAGTTTGAGCGAGATCCAGGAAAATCCAGATGAGGTGGAAAATCCTGAATTTTTCCTAGAACCTAAGGTTTTCAATGTGCAACTTGGGGAATCACTTAGGCAAGCAAGATAAACATTTAGGCTCGTGCCAGAGCAAGATCAATCCTCAAAATTGAAGGGCCAAAATAGCAAGAGTGAAAGAAAATAATAAAAGAAAAGGGTCCCCGCTTCCAACGGGGCGTGTGTGCGAAAACTGCACAATAAATGGCGACTCTGCTGGGAAAATGGTTTAACCATTTTCAAGAAACTGAAGGATTTAGCTACCCAGAACTCCTAGTTTATGAACATCACAACTCAAGTTGGGTCAATTTTAACAAGCAAGGTTGAGCTAGAAACTCAAAAATGTAAGCCAATAGTGACTACCCCTGAATCTTTGTGTGTGCTTGATGGTGCATCATCCTTTTATAAAGTTTTCCTCATCTTTCAAACAACAATGTGCAAGATTTGAGCTACATGAGTTGATTCCCTTTAGCTGTTGTGTAATGATATCCTGAGCATTGCTCCCCTGCCAGTCAGGCATCCATAGCCCCGACAGAGATACCTCTAGTTTTCTCACAGCATTGCTCTACTGCCAATCAGGCGTCCATAGCCCCGGTAGAGATGCTGGAATCACCCATTCATATTGAGTCTTCTTTTCTCTTTAGATAGTTCTCTCTCTTTTATTTTTTTCTCTTTCTCTTGGAGTTTCAAATATTTCATTCAATTTTTTTTTCAATCTGTCAGATGTTTAGCATCTGTTCTGGGTTGAAAACTACCATGGACCTCATAACAACACTTGGGAATCAGATTTTTCACTCAAATCTTACAACACCATAGTCTTAGGACAAATATACCATTACAAAGGGAGATGATCTTTGACGATTTGTGATAGATTCAGAGGAGCTAATGAAGGTTATTTACTTTGCACCTTGTTTTCAAGACTTTCCACAACTTTTATTGATAATGGGCATAAAACAATGAATTTAGGACAAAATCACCCAATCAGAAAACCTGAAAATATCTAAACCACTTCTCTCCTAATAACCAAAGTGTGCTTCAGATAACAACACACCATTTCAAAATGGAAAGAACAGAGAAGCCCCAAAGAAAAAAACAAGACAAAAACCAAACAGCAAAGGAAACGAAAGGACAAAAAGAAAAGACAACAAACAAACAACAGATTATTTACAAAAAAAAAAAAACAAACTAGAAAGAATAGAAAACTATTTACATGCAGAACATAATTATTTACATAAGTGCACTCCCCAGTAAAAATACCAACTTTATGACTCAAAATAGTGTTTAAGGAACTGTCCGTTAACAGGTAATGGAACAGGTTCTCCCGTTAAACTACTCAACCGGAAAACATTTTTTCCTAGGATCTCTGCAATTTGATAAGGACCTAACCAAAGTTTATTAAATTTCTAGTGACTGCCCTTCTTTTCACTAGCTTTATCCCATAGCAGCACAAGGTCTGATATTCTAAAAGCTTTTATTTTGGCTCTTTTGTCAAACCAACGTTTGACAACAGCCTAGTGTCTAAAGAATTGCTGCAAGGCGACATCCCTCTGCTCTTCTAATTTCAACAAGGCAGCTAATCTTATTTCTATCATATCATCACTAGAGTAGAATTTTTGCATGAATTGAAGGATAGGTATTTGTAGATGGATAGGGAACACAGGTTCTTGACCGTATACCAGCTTAAATGGTGAGGTCTTTAAAGCAGCCTTAATCTTAGTCCTATCTGCCCATAATGCAAACCTTCGCTGGGTCTGCCAGTCCCTAGGATTGTTTCTCTAATAGTTTCTTAATTACCCCTAAGAGATTCTTATTGGTTGACTTTGTAACTCCATTTCCTTGTGGGTAATAGTTCGAAGAATATTTTAAGACAATTTTGTGATCATATGCCCATGAAATGAACTCAACAGAAGAAAAGGAAGAGCCATTGTCACATACCAATGTGAAGGGTACTCCAAACCTAGTGGTGATGCATTCAGTGAGGAACCTGATTACTATCTCTGTTGTACTGTTCTTACAAGGTATAGCCTTTGTCCATCTCATGTAGTAATTAGTAGCAGTCAAAATAAACTTGTGTCCTACAAAAGAATTTGGGTTAATTAACCCAATAAAGTCCAGTGCCCATTGGGAAAATGGTCTTACCTCGTAAACAGGTTGCAATGGCATGGCTGGATGGCGTTCCTTTGATGCAAAAATTTGGAATATGTGACATGTTCTTACATGTTGATGGGCATATTTGAACACACACGGCCAGTAGTAACCCGATCTAAGGATCTGATGTGCCAATGAATCTTCAGACCCATGACCTATGCCATGTTTCCCATGGAATTTAGTAATCACGTGTTTGGCCTCTTACTGATCAAGGCATTGTAGGTACACTCCCTCAAAATTCTTCCTGTTTAGCAATCCTCCTTTGAGCATATAATGAGAGCTCTTCATTCTTAGCGCTCTCCTCTGAGTCGTATTCATTCCCTCTGGACATCGATTGTTAAGCATGAAATAGATGATATCAGCATACCAAGGGTCATTGGAGAAGGACCGAGTTGTGTATTGCTGGCAAATGATGTTGTCACCCGTAGTCGCCATGGACTTAGACAAGCTTGTACCTCTAACAAGTTTCATAGGGCGTATTTCCAGGTCGAACTCCTACAAAATGGCCATCCATTTCCTTCTTCATTCTCCTAGTTTGCTCTGCATAAGTAGGGACTTCACAGTAGCATCAGGAACTACAACAATGATTTGACTTCGGAGAATGTAGTGCCTGAACTTCTTGACCACTCTGACCAGCGCAAAAGCTTGTTTTTCAAGAGGAAGATATTTGGTTTCAACATTTTTGAACGAAGATCTCATGAAGGCGATTGGTCTTTCGTCTCCCTCTTCTCTTTGTTGAGTTAGGATAGCTGCACACGAGTGTTCAGAGGCAAAAGAATAAATATAAAACAGCCTCAAGTAGTCAGGGTTGGTGAGAACAGGTGCTTCTGAAATGGATTGCTTGACTTGTGAAAACGTGGCCTTTGCCTCACTACTCCACTCTATTTTGGTGTCTTTCTTCATCATTTGATTCAGTGGTTTAACAATTTCTACAAAGCCTGTGATGAACTTTCTCATGAAGTTAATCTTTCCAAAGAAGGATCTCATCTCCTTCTTACTTCCTGGCATGGTGATCTTCAGAATGGACTCAACTCAGTCTGGATCGATTGATATTCCTCTTTCTGAGATTATGTGTCCCAAAAGCTTCCCTTCAGAAACCCCAAACACACTTTTTAGGATTGAGGGAGACGCCATACTGGATACATCATTCAAGAACTTTAGCTAATTCTGCAGTGTGGTTTAGTCTATCCTTGGAGAACACTGTCAGGTCGTCCATGTAAACAATGATGCATTTACTGATTAATTCCTTGAATGCTACGTCCATGGTGCATTGAAAAGTTGCTCCAGCATTTATCAAACCGCATGGCATCCTTCTGTATACAAATGTTCCCCACTTTGTAGTGAAAGTTGTCTTCATTCAGTCTTCATAGTTAACCATTACCTGATTGTATCTAGAATAACCATCTAGGAATGATATCATCTAAGATCCATTGACAATTTGCAAGACTTCGTCCAGTGAAGGGAGTGAGTAATTGTCCTTTTCTGATGCTCTGTTTAGATTTCTAAAGTCTACACATAACCTGATCTCTCCATTTTTCTTATGAAATGGAACCAAGTTAGCCACCCATGTTGAATGTCATATAGGGAAGATTATTATTGCAGAAAGCAATTTTTGAACTTCTTTGAAGATCAGTGGTTCAATCAGGGCATTGACAAGACGTTGTTTCTACCGAAATGGTTTAGCTTTGGGCTTCAGAGGGATAGTATGAGTCATTACAGAAGCATCAAATGTTTTCAAATCTTCGTACCCCCAGGCTATCGCAGCAACATCCTTCTTCAGTGCCCATAGTATATCTTTTTTGATCATTTCAGGGCAGGCTTTCCCTATGTAGACATTTCTTTCAAGGCCAAAATCAGCTAGGTTAACAATTTCATATTCACCTCCTTTATCTTCAGTTGATACCTTCTCCCGAGCCCTTGGGTCTAAATAAAAAATTCTTTCCAAGGCCACTATTCCCTTGAGGATGCTATTACTTTTTAGATTGAGGACCCCCTCTGTATCACAATCTTCAGGGTTCCAATCTCCTTGATCCCTGTTGGACTCATCAATGATTTGTCCTTCAAAAACATTTGAACTTGCTAGAAAAGTAAGGATATGTCGATCATCATCAAAAAATTGAAAGTTCCTAACATTATCAGGAACAGCAGGGGTGGATATCAATTCCACTAATAATTTCTTAAGCTTGGAGCCTTGCATAGGTTCCAGGGTACTTGCAGCAACAGCTAATGAATCGGCTATCTGATTTTCTTCTCTAGGGATTAAACTAATCCCAAAAGCATCAAAGTCTTCAATCAGGTTCCATACCCAATTTCTATAGGTTGCCAGCCTTCTATTGTGACATGTGTATTGGCTGCGCACCTGGTTAATAACTATCTCTAAATCCCCTTTAACCTTCAATGCAGTGACTTTCTTCTTATGTGTGAATATCAGCCCCCGAGCTAGAGCTTCATATTCTGCTACGTTGTTAGTGCATCTAAACTGCAACCTGTAAGAAGCAAAGAAAGTTTTCCCTTTCAGGCTGGTTAATTCAATCCCAACACCACAGCCTATTTTGGACTTAGATCCATCAAACGTGAGGGTCCATAGCTGATCATAAGGTGGGGTTGGTCCTTTGGGGGTTATTGTGGTCATTTGGATAGAATGAGCCATAGGTGGGGCCACTTGATCTTTTGCCTCAGATATTGGGAACATGTGTTCAACAGGTTGATCATGTGTAATTTCCAATTCGTGCATAGATATATCATATAATCCGTGGCCATCCTCCTGACAGTCGCTTGCATCTTTAATTAATCCCTCAGGTTCAGCATACTTGTGAGTGCAGGGGTATCAAACAAACCTTGGGGTGGTTCTGGTATTGTAGCCGGGATAAATTCAATTTGAGAAGGAACTTCCTTTGGAGGTACCTTATCCCTGATTAACATTATTGCTTCTTTGACTTCAAATGAGAAGTGATCTGCAATAGTCTCAGGGTGACTTAAGCTAGCTTCCTCAAATTGAGAGACATAATCTAAAATGTTGATACAGAGTTGGCAGGTCAATTCAGAATGATTTTGGTAATGCACCCTGCACCAATTAGGGAGTAGGAGACTTTGCAGATCGATATCTTCCCCTAAGACCAGTCGATCCTGTTGCAACTTCTTGATTAATACCTATTGATTGTCATTAGTCATAGAATCAGGGAACTCTTGTATTGACATATCCTTAGAATCAAGAACTGAAAAGGTTAAAATTTCTTCCCTTTTATAAACCCCTATCCCAGTTTCGAAATAGGCTACCTCATTGGGGCAATCATATTTATTAATGATATGCTTGAGGCGAGGTTCACTTTCAATCCTAATCTGCATAGGAATTCCCCTCCATGGTAACCACATATGTGAAAAGTTGAGGGAGAGATATCCCCCTATACCTTTCATCAAATCTCTACTCAACAGCATACCATAGGTCTCAGGAATGTCTGCTACTTGAATGTCTATGTTGGTTTGAATCCTAGGGTCTGACCCTACTTGCACATGTATGTTTCTCAACTCTCCCACTACATTAACCTCTATTTTTTCAAGTTGGAAGACTTTCTTATTTGTTTGGACAGGGTTCAATCCCAACTTCTTGCATATAGAAAATGGCATAACATTGCCTAAGCCCCTGAATCTAGCAAACAATTATGTATATTCTTCCCACAGATTCTTAAACTCAAAAGAAATGGTGGAGTACCTACTTTGCTTTTGTACAAGGCTACATTCATGTCTGTAGCAGGTGCCACCTTGTTTTTCCCTTTTGATTTATCAGCTTGCTCCAAAGCTTTCAACACTATCTCTCGTTAAGTAGGGCACCACCTTAGGATGTCAAAATATGATAAAGATGTTTTCTGCCTTTGCATCTCAACAACAATATCAAATTTTGTGTTACAACTTGCATTACCTTTGAAAACACCAGATGAATTACCTTTGTTATAGAAGTTGGGTGGCCCTTTTGATGGAGGAGGGTTGTTATCAACACTTTGATTTGGAGGCACCATGTGATTAGGCGGTGATGATGTAGTGAACGAACCCTTATTCTGATTTCTTAGGAAGTGTCCTTCCTTTGCCTGAAAAGCTTGGGCATTGTATGAATCTTCCTCTGGTTCATTCTCACTCTACATTGGGAATGAGTGTTCTTCTTCAAAGAGGTCATAAGTCATAGTTGTATCCACTGAGCCACCTTCTTTGTTTGAATTCCTTTGGAAGGTTTTGGCATCTGCCTGTGCCATCTTGACAATTTTCTCCATTTCAGGGAAATTTACCTCAGAATGAGTTGCAGTATCATGCAACCTGCACCAGTTAGTCATAAAATTAAGGTCAGCCACATTTGCAGTTTGTGACCTCTCCTCATTAGCTTGATAATTGTGAGAAACTCCACCATTGTTTGGCCCTGTATTCCATTGTCGGTTGTTACTTGGCCTCTGGTTATATCCTCTATTTTGATTTTGATACCCTTGGTTAGGGAGTTTTGGCCTTGATAACCCCTTTGGTTGTGATTGTAGTTGTTCTAATGATTACCCTGGTTGTTATTGCTTTGATTAGGATAATTAACCTAGTTTTGAGAGGGGTTCAGTCTAAGCTGAGCCATGTCATTTGTGACTTGAGACAATGTTTTATTTAAGGTCTCTACCTCATTTGTGAGTTGAACTGTCTTTTCACTTTCAACACTCTTAGCAACAGGTGGCTGACCACCATGATTTGGTGTTCCAATTTGGTTATGATGACCATGGGGACTTTGAGGAACCTGTGATTGTTGAAAGAAGTCAGGAGTTCCACTAGCGAAGAATGGAACAAGAGGCTGAGTTTGCAACTCAGGCATAGGCCCATAATGGGAAGGAAACATTCTTGGGACGGTATTGAATAAAGGAGTTGGGCTATGCGTTTGATAACCTATTGAAGGAAAACCTCCTCCCAAAATTATGTGTTGAGAGCTAATTTGTTGTTGCAGTTTGATAGCTAAATGATAAACTTTAGAGAGAGAATCAATGTTTTTCGGTTGATAAGTCCTTTGTAGGAACAAACCAAGCAAAGGATCTATAACTATAAAGTATGCTTGAATGGCACTATTCTCAGCGACCAGATAGGGATCTTGTAGTCTCCTGTACATTCGTTGAAACTTGGTATTAAACAAGGGCAAAGGTTCACCTGGCTCCTTCTTAATAGTAGCAAATTGGTGGAACAGAATAGCTAGATCCACATAGATTCTGAACTAGTTGATGAAAGCATTCTCAAGGTCTATCCATCTTAGAATCGAATGCTGAGGAAGATTTAGGTACCAATTGTACACCATATCCCCTAAGGAATTAGGGAACAACCTACAAACTACATCATGGTGAGCTATCTGAGCTCTGGTACAAGCATCCTTAAAATCTTGTATGTGCTCTTCAGCACTCCTTGATTCGCCATGAATGTATGTGGGACATAATTTCTTAGGATTCTTAGGCATATCACGAAAACCTCCAGGAATAGTCCCCAATGGAGAGGGATTATTCTGAATGAATGCCATTCGAGGGGGTGGTGGTTGAGCTAGCTGTTGAATGGGTCGAACCAGCTGTGATGACAATTGAGATGGATTTTGTGGTGGATTGATAGGTATCCACTAGGGTATTGGTTAAAATCCTGGTGGAGTGAGCGGAGCTAACAAGGGTGGTATGATGGTTGCCCCAGTTTTGTGAATCTTGCGTCTTGTTG
Source organism: Sequoia sempervirens (assembly GCA_007258455.2). NCBI lineage: Eukaryota > Viridiplantae > Streptophyta > Pinopsida > Cupressales > Cupressaceae > Sequoia > Sequoia sempervirens. The sequence continues at coordinate 118,163,855 of VDFB02086081.1, read as the reverse complement.
GGGTCTTGAGTTCTATCAAAGGTGGTGGATTTTCAGCTGATCGAAGAACTCTATGGGGCCTCTCTGATGAGAAAAACCTAATATTATCCAGTTTTCTCTTCTGGCCCTCCTTCTAGCGCCAGTTCTTTGTTGATTGTCCTAATGAGCACAACAACAATTAAACAGAATATTACTATCCTGCTCTCCTAAAAGAAAAAGATGATCACATGGATATCTTAGCTCCCAAGGTCTTTGTAATCGGTTCTCGACTGTGTTGATTTCACTTAGTGATTGATGTGAACTATAATGTTCAAGGGGCCTACTAGTGTTGAGCTTCTGGATTGTTCTAAGATCAAGCATAAATTTAAACCTACTTTAACCAAGGTTTTTAAAGAAACATAAGAAGATAGATCAAAGCTTTGGAACCGAAAAGAATAATAATTCATTCAACTTAACCAAACTTGTTACCTTTCAAGGAATTGCTAACTGAACTGCAGAACAAAATTAACTTGTGATTAACACACAACTTCATTTATTCACAGTGCTAATTTTAACAGCAGATTGCAAATCGCTATTTAAACAAAACATAAAACAATACCTCATTCCTTGAAAGCTTTTCAAATTGAATGATTAACTAAAGATGAATACCATTCAGGAACACAACATGAAGTAGATTTAAATCTGGTTGCTTCTACTGTTAGTGCAACAGATAAGCAACATTTACAAATCTGGCACAATCACTAGTGTATAGAAAACCTATGTCCTCAGATTGTTTCCATCTACACTAAGAAAACCAGCAGTATACATTACTGTCTATGCTGAATCTAACTCCTATTCTATTGCTACTCTTAAGCTTTTTCTGTTACTAATTAGAAGATCACTACTGTCCTTAAAATATCTATCTCTATGTCTTTCCCCCTCGCCTTTTACAAAGAGGAAAAAAATGCCATATATATAGGATGTGCCCAAAAGAATGCGTTGGCCCCTATTTTTAGGGTTTACAAAATATCTGCTGGTTACAGGAGGGTCGGCCCCTAGATCGTTTGAATAAAGTTGATTCTACATTCAATGTGAATCCCTGTTGTCCATGTTGGTGAAGGATTGCCCTCAGGAGAAGCCTTCAGATCTTTTACAATCATAGCATTAACTTCATGCCTCCGTGTCCATCTTTGAACTCCCTTGCAGAGCCACCTTGAATGCTCTAAAGCATTATCATTAATGCTGATCCACCTTTACCAATAGCGATCCTGACTATCCCTGAAACTTGTAGTTCTTTCTTTCCTTCGGCCTTCTTCCTGCTCTAGACCCTTCTGTACATTGACCATCTCTAGAAGCAGCATCAGACTTCCCATTAGATCTCCACCCCAGTGTTCACCGAGCTGCTCCATCGTTTTAGGTCTCAGAGTAAGTACATATTGTTTACATTCTGCCGATTTCCTTCACAGGGGTAGTCAACCAGTCAAACTGTTAGTGGTTCACCCCTTTAACTTCTTCTGATTGGTGGAACATAGGCCACACAAGATTCATGGGTGGTCAAAGGTCATTTGAATGGAATCACATGTCAGTGAGACACTAATCGTGTCTCCCTGATGCAATTATACCTCATAGAAATTATCGACGTAGCACAAAATGGTCGGAAAGACTTCATGTCGAGCTGCATAAGTCATCTCGATACCACAAAAACCATCGACAAGACAGTCATTATCGATCAGAAGTCATAGCGAGTTCCCATCGGTCATACCGATATCCCTTTTCTATTTGCAAATCCATCGCTATTGAGAAGACTGCATTCCCTCGACAAGACCTCACATCAAGCCTCTCTTCCTTTGGCGAGCACACCCCATCTCATGGAGACTCCTTTGTGTCGGGAAGACCTCACCTTGAACTCACGCCCTGTCACCGAGACATCTTTGGGTTGGCGAGACCTTTCATCGAGCGCATTCCACTACACCAAAGGGAGAAAACATGTCGGCGAGACCACCGCTAGTCGACATGACCTTATGTCGAACCCCTCCATTCTCCCCAAGCTCATTTTGTATCAGCGAGACCCTATCAGGTCGGCAGGACCTTATAGCAAACCTGGTCTATTCCGTTGATGAACTCATTTCAGTTGGGAAGACCTTGATTGGTCGGCGAGACCTTTCACCGAAACAACAACTCTTTCGGTGAAACCATCGCACTCGGGAAGACATCTCCCCGAGCCCTAATCATCCACTCAAAGTTTCTCCAAGCTCATTCTTATTCCCTGAGCTTGAGCCCCTTTTACTTCAGCAAGACACCATGTCGAGTCAGTGAGACATTTTGCCGAGTTCAAGATCTTTTGGCGAGCTCATCTCACCTCGGTGAGATTCCATCCTGTTGGCAAGAGGTTGTAGCGATATCGTTCCATGTTAGCAAGAATCTTCATGGTTGGGGAGACCTTATGCCGAAAGTAAACCACTCTCCCCAAACTCAAAGTTGTTCCACTTTGGCAAGAGTCCACCGCGTCAATGAGATATCTTGCCGAAGCCACCCCGCTATCGTCGAGACTTCCATTTGTTAGGAAGACTTCTCCTCGAACCCAAATCCTTCATCAAGACCAGCAACCATCAGCGAGACCTTTCATTGAAGACACTCTATTTCACCGAGACTCTTCGCAGTCGCCCAAACATCACACTGAAGGAAGAACCTTTTAGCGAGACCTTTACCATTCGGCCAGACTTCATGGCGAATACATCTTTCTCCCTGCAGGCACAACTTGTCGGTGAGACACTACTTAGTCGTCGGGACCTCATAGTGATGATACCTCTTTTCATTGAGACCTCATTTTACTTCAGGGAGACTTTACTTGGTCGGCGAGACTTTAGGCTGACACTACCCCCCTTGTCGTCAAGACATCACTCCGATCGGCGAGACACATAGAAACTCATAGCGACCGAAATTTCTTGGTGACCCTTTGGATTTCAAATGAACTAAAGCAAATTGCCAGTCGGCAAGACTCTTCTTCTTTGGCCAGACCTCATGCCGAACCTAAATCCTTTGGCGAGACACCCCACGTTAGCAAGACATTTCCTCGAGAGCACAAACCTATACTGAAGGCATCATCCCTTTTGGCGAGACATCACTCAGTCACTGAGACTTCATAGCGACCCCAAATCCTTCGTCGATGCCGTTTCATTTCGGCAAGAGTCCACCCTGTCGGTAAGAAATCATGCCGATGTTACCCCCTGTCGCCAAGACCTCGCCTCTTTGGCTAGACATCATGCCGAAGGTATAACCTTTCGCCGAGACATTATGGGTCGGCAAGACCTTTCACTGAGGAGTTTCGTGCCGAATGTGTTTGAGGTATGCCTTCCAACTGAGCTCCTTGAGAAATATAATCATGTGCATGATTTAATCTTGCACTCAACAAAGGAAACCGCAATAAAGATCACACAACAAAGGTTAATTAATCAAAATCATCATTAAAATGAATCCTAGATAAGCAAGGTGCCATTAAATCTCTGAATAAAATGATCATATCAGAGTTCAGGTTTCAGGTTCACCCGCGAAATCCAAGCCAGGGAGGAATTTCGGATAATTTTGAGCCAGGCATATTCCAGCAGAATAAACATGAAAACACCTACTAGCAACTTAATCTGATCATTATCAATCAAGAAACAACATGTGAGATCTCAAAATAGCATAAATTAATCATAAAATGTATCATCATTTTCTAACAAGTCCTATTACTCCACACTTCTTCACATTCTATCAGGTTCTGGGAAAATCCGCACAGGACGGATTTCTGTGAAGGAGGAGACATTCCGCAAGTTTAAAAAAAAATAGGGAACAAAGGATTTTGGGAAAATCTGGAGGAGAAGGAACATCAGGAAAATCCGGAGGAGAAAGAAATCTGTGAAGAAGGTGAATTTCCGAAGGCTTGAAAATTTTGGGAAAATCTGAAGGAGAAGGAATATCAGGAAAATCCGGCCCACACAGATTTCTGCAAAGACCAAAAATCCCCAAACCACAGCGTTTAGCTGGAGTTTGAGGGAGATCCGGGAAAATTCGGATGAGGTGGAAAATCCTGAATTTTTCAATGTGCAACTTGGGGAATCACTTAGGCAAGCAAGATAAACATTTAGGCTCATGCCAAAGCAAGATAAATCCTCAAAATTGAAGGGCCAAAACACCAAGAGCAAAAACAAATAATAAAAAAAAAGGGTCCCCGCTTCCAGCGGGGCATGTGTGTGAAAACTACACAACTCCATTATCATGCCTCCCGCACATGATGAGTCATTCCAAGAGCTTGATCCAAAGCATACCAGCATATCCCCTTCTCTACATCAATATCCTACCATCCCATCTAGTCCATCTCAAGATCATAATCTACCATATGTTTCATTCCATGATCCCCTTGTCACTCAAGATTCCACTGCTCCATCTCACGAGCCCTTATCACTCGCTACCACAAATCCAGATCCTATCATATCACCTAATCCCTCTCTTGATACCACCCATCAAGATGTTGCTATCCCACCATCTCCATTTATTCATCCTCCATCGTCACCTAAACCTATTATCCCCTCACCACTTGTATATCCCCTTGGTACTCTCACATTCTTCCATGGTGGTCTCCTTGAAGAAGAAAAACACAGCATATATACCACCCATCATCCTCCACCTAATAATGGACTCGCATCATTTTTTTAGAATAACACAAATCCTATCATGGATCGCATGCTCAAGAACATGAACTATCAAGGAAAAGGTTTAGGCCTTCATGAGCAAGGTATATTAGAGCCCATCCAGGTCAAAGAACAAATCTGTATGCAAGGTCTTGGACCTATTTCCCAAGACTCACAATCTAAAGATGCTGGTACAACCTCTAGACATCCTCAACGAGCCTCTTCCAAAAGAAATATAGGCTCTTCCCATCGCTCGACCAAATCATATGCTACCATCCCTCCTCCTCCATTGTATCACCTCCAAACAACCATCCATATTCCTCCTTCATCTGCTCCATCCATCTTAGGTCCTTATGTCCCTCCACCCACTACGTCTATTTTGAGTACTTATATCCCCAAATCACCTCCTCCATCTTGTCCTATTCATCCTTTCATCCATTCATCACCTATCCATGTGATCCATCATAAACATCCCACTTGCATGTCCCCTAATCAAGATCAACAAAAAAATAGACCTAAACATCCTCCATCTACACTTAATCCCCATACTCCTACCTCCCTCGCTCCATGTCATCCATCTCCTCCCACCCATCCCATTGCTACTAAAATCACTTTGGATGCTAAAGAAAAAATGCATGAATCTAAACATCCACATGAATCTAAAGCTTCCCATGCCCCCTCTAAAAGACATGGTAGAGAAAAGAAAAATCAAAATCCAAATCAAATCCGTAGGCCACAAAGACCCACCAAAGAAAAAATCAAAACCATGTGGATCCCAAAGAAAAAAGATGTCATGCCCTCAAATGAAGCATCTATAACAACATGCAAAGTTGCTAATCCAAAAGCCAATCATACACACCTTCCATCTCCTAAATCTGTTTTGGGTCCTTATGTCCCAAAATTCACTATCCCATCTCCTCCATTATCCCCACATTCCCCATCCATTAATACTCCTATCATTTCACATCCATCACCATATGTGCCAATGTTGGTCCTGAACTCACCACCCCATCACACACCTACCCCATCATTCTATCCATACCCTTTCCAACATCCATCCATTATCCCACATATCTTCCCCATCAAATCTCTCTAATTCATCCTCTTGCATAATCCATTTATCCTAATAAGGTTGTACCAACATCCCACAGTCGCTTCACACATGGGCTCTTAATACCTTGTATGTAACTTGATGTTTGAGTCCTTCATCCATATCCTTATCGCATGTCTTCTAAATCCGCTTATCTGCCTCCCTATCTTTATCCATCTCCTTCTGCATGCTATCCAAAAGGTAAAAAAAAAAAAATCCAAAAAAGTCAAAAAAAAGAAAAGTAAAGAGAAATAATTCGTCCAATGGTGAAAACTTGGCAAACAAGCACCTTAGATAAGTACCTTGATGAAAACCTGGCAAATAGGCATCATGTGTAAATCCAAATTTGTCCTTTTTCACACTTTTGGGAAGTTTCCTGATATGCATCCCCTCCATCTGCTATGCTTCATGCTATGCTTCCTGCTACACACATCTTCCTACTATACATCCCCTACATCCTTTTCCTCCATCCCACCTATCTTACGTAGCCTACCATCATATCCTGTTTATCTCCCGTCCCTCCATCCTTCTTGTGATCTTGATCAAAAATAGGGGCACCTATATTTGCATGCTTTGGACACCTCTTGGTATACATTCCCTTCATACATGCTCTATTGTATCCCTTAGTCACCCATCCTATCCTCCTCCAGTTATCTCCTTCATTTTCCCATCTTCCATCCCTCATGCCTCATTATATATGACATCTAGAGTGGGGGCATCTTCTTCATTTGTGATATAATCCTTTGAGATATCATTCATCCCTCAATCCACTAATTATTTTTCACCTCCCCATCCTTATCTTCAAAATCCCTCCACACAATCCTTTTAATCTCCCTATCCTTATCCCCCTATTCATCCATCATATAGCATCCCTTCTGTCTCCTCATCCTTATCTTCCTATCTGTTTATCTCTATCCTCATCCCATCTCATAATCCTTTGTCATTGGAATCTAGCTATAGGCTACTCCCCACACAATCCTATGTCATCTATCTTATCGTCATCACTTCTACTTCTTTTGCACATCTTTTCAATCTCCTATCCTTTCTCATCATTCATCTATCCATCCTATCATCCTCCCAATTCATTTTGATGATTTGGATAACTATCCCATCCCTGAGCTTTGTGTCATCACCATCATCCTATCCAATCCAACAGGTCTATCCTATCTCATCGTATCAGTCCCATCATTCTATCCCCTTTTTCAGTGATCATCTCATCATCCCTTATCCGTCGTTTGTCTTTGGTCCTTTTGTTGAACTATGTTGCCCCTACATTTTCACGTAGGAAAGCTCGATCATTTGATCTGCCCCTGGGGCTCTGTTCGTCTTTTCCTTTATCGTCTATCATCAATCTTGCTTCTTTTGTCCATCCCATCTTTATCATCCATCGAAGTCTCCATCATCATCTTTCCAATTTTATCCATGGTCTATCGTCCGCCTTTTATCGAACTATGAGGGCTATGCACTTTCACGTAGGCAAGGCTAATCTTTGATTGGCCCCCGAGCCCCTAGGTCACTAGGATGTGCCAGTCTCCTATCTTGTGTCATGTATCTTGTGTCGTGTTGTCAAGCTATGCCCTTATCTAGCTGGTTCTTATCAAATAAGATCCACTTGTATCATCAGATCCAATCGGTTCTGAATATCCTCTGTCATATCGATCTTTCAGTTTAGTATCTATCATCGGTCTCAATAGGATGGATCCTTCCTAACAGACCTCATCACTTCCATCCATCCCCTTGATCCTATGGAAAAGGATGTTTGAAATTGATTGCGATCTTTTGATGATTTTGTCTTTTTTTTATCATTTGAGCTCCTTATCATCACTTGTCATGGTCACCTTGATCCATCATATCTTGGTGTGCTTTGACTAGTCAACATAGGGACATATCTTGATTTTTTTGTCTTTGTTGTTATCTTCTCGGTTGTCCCACATAGTACCCACCAAGATCCCTAAGATCTTATGTTATGCTGGGGCATCATTGTGTGCTTGTGGTTATCCCAATACCTGGCCCAACCAATGTCATCGCGACTTTGGGGTGTTGGGATAGCCTTCTTGTTTGTTGTGTTTGTTTCATGCATTAGACACTAATCTTCCTTGGTCCTTTATACCTTGGTGTATCGTGTCTTCTGCTATAGAAAAAATCAATGCTCCTAAAGATGGAAAATTGCATTTGGATTGCATTTCATCTCCATCCTCTCATCTCTCAAAATCCCCCCCATCCATTCATCCTTCATCACTCTCCCCTCCCCTATCCATCCACTCTCTTATCATCATCTCTTTAATCATCATCATCATCAGGATGTATCCTTCCCTATCCTTTTGTGTTGTTTAGGGATATATCATTCCCTCATCAAATAACACTCCATCCATCATCAACCCACTTTGGCTTGTAGCTTGACTAGGGCAACATCACCTTTGTCCTTGCATCCATTACTTCCCAATCTCCTGCCGCCTTTTCATCCTTCTTACCCATCACTTTGCACCCTCTTCCTCATCTCACTTCTCATCGTCTCATCGATTTTGAGAGCACACCCATGTTCTCCTGAACCCGCATGTCCTCTTAAGGGGGCATCATTCATCCCTAACCTTCATCTTCACCCCCATCATCTTACTTCCTAGTCACTCCTTTGAATGACTGGGGCATCTTTTCCTATCTAACCATCTTCTTCTAGGTTCTACGTTTTAATATTCTTTGAAATGATGCTACTTCGTAACACCATCTCAAAGAGGGGCAAAATGTAGACACCTAAATTTGGACACTTCATTTATCCAAATTTACCCCTTTTCATCTAAACATCCCTTTATCCGCATTAATTAAGTAATATCACTATTATTTAATTAATACCTCTAAATTTATTCTAATCCCTAAGGTACATCTAGTTGGCCTCTAATCTCTCTTAGCCACCTAACCTTCTTCTAATCCTTCATTAATAGCCTAATCAACCTCCCAAGAAATTTTTAATTCCTTTTTCTCTTCCCCATGTGATCTTTGACTTGTCACATCAAGTCACATGTGGACTCTTCCCCATGTGATCTTTGACTTGTCACATCAAGTCACATGTGAACTCTTCCCCATGGAATCTTTGACTTGTCACATCAAGTCACATGTGACAAGTGCTTACCTTTTTAGTCACCTTGTCTTATCCAAGGTACTTTCCACCTCTCCTTTTGGAACTTTGTCTTATCCAGAAGATTCCCCAAGCATGTGAATTTTTAATTCACTTTTTATTCCTCCAAGGAATTTTCTCATCTCCCAATGTACTTTCAAGGTACATGCCATTTCTCCACATCATGTACCCTCCTTCCACCTCATTTACACATCACCATCCCTAAGCCATCTCACACTCCACATGTCAAGATGTGAGGGCTTGTGAGTCCTCAACTCACCATAGCCCTTCATCTTGACCTTGTTGGATGAATCTCAACTGTTGAATTATCTAGTGAATTCAACTTCCTCTATAAATACCCCCTCTTTTGTCTCATTTTGGGGGAGAGATCATTGTGCTAACCAAACTCTTGCAATTTTTTCATTTGAGCCATACTTAGCTAGAATTCTCATTTTTCTTGCATACAACATAGCATCCTCATCCATTTTCCATCCATATTTCATCTCATTCATACATCTTTTGCCATCAAGAGGAGCATATATCACGTCAACAATCGAAGGGCCAACCAAAAGAGTAGCTTAACAAGGTATTATCGTTCCATCTATTTTGTTAGGTTTAACTTTTAGCCAAATCTTGAGGTGTTAGGTGGTTTCTTGCATGTTTTGTGTTGCCGCTTGTTTCTGGGACCACTTTTATTCCTGATCACACAAACAATGCAATGTTTTTCACTTTGTGGACTATATGAAAGATGTCTAAATACATGCAAGTATGAATTCCACTTCTAGGTTTTTCAGGCACAAATAGATTGAGAAAGTAGAGACAAAAATATGTGAAAAATTCTATTAATACACTCAAGTACAAGGATAGGGTTGCCCAATGGCTATTGAATCCTTGATTAGGGTTTTGAAAACTAAAAAAGTGAATGTCTATGTTGGTGTTTAAGGCTATTGTTCCTACTTGCAAATAGGTTTGACAATGATTGTTTTTGCAGATCTAATGAATGTAAATGAAAATATATGACAATTTTGGAACAAAATGACACTTTTTTTAATGCAATTTTGAAATGAAAATATGATCTAAATGATCGAAACACACTACAATGCAATCCATGATGCAACATGAATGCAATATTTTTGGATTTTTATATTTTTATGATGTAATATGCAACCCTAAATGAGAAATGCAAGACAATAAAATGATTCAAAACCTAGATCTAGGGTTTGAAAGACTATTAAATTAGAAAGTTATGATATCAAACATCAGGTTCACCAAAATGAAACATAAAAATTTAGTGACCCTAGAATTAATATTCATAACCTAGGGTAAATTTCCACTATTTATATAGTTTCATTGGGATATAGATCAACAAGGTGTATAGATTGACTATCAACCTCAATAGTGAGCCAATTAGACCTAGATTTGTATCCTTTAGGGGGATGGGAATGATTGTAATTGATTGCCCTAATTAAATTAAATGACCTAATGCAATAAATGAAATTATATGACGATGAATAGATAAAAATAGTCAAGTTCTGACATATTTGGAAGGTACAGATGACTGTGTACCTACCCAAAAAAATTGGTTTTGTTAGGCCTACAAGGACAGGATCACCTAATGGCCGTTGAGTCCTTTTATGCTTTTTCTACTCAAAATTTTGGTTCCTTTGATGTCAGATATGAGCTTTTATTTTATGTATGTTCCACAATTAAAATGTCATAAATAAATACTTTAGGTGAGTTTTTATGTCTTGACTAAATTGATGACAACAAATGCAACAATGCAAAATGGATCTTCAAGCTGTTTTCAATCCACTTCAAACCTGCAACTTGCATATTCACAAAGAGGGAAAATATTGTGTCATAGAGGGGCTTGCCTCAGTCAAACCCCGTGTTAGTGTTTCCAGTTCCACAATGGCAATGCCAATGAAAAAATTTTGAATGGAAAGGAAAGAAATGATAATGAACACAATGTTGCAACTCACCACTCTTCAATGGCTTCTTTGAAGGACTGAAGACATACACATCTCTTCAAGGATATTGGATCTTGCTTGATAGATTTGCTTGAATGCTTGAATGCTTGAATGATTGGAGACCCACAACAATGTTAACCTTCACATAAGATGAACATGAACACACATAAACTTCGACGTGATGTTGGATCTTGAATTGCTATAATAATACTTTGATATGTTGCTCTTGAATTGCTCTTGAAAAGAGTATTTTCTCTTGAAGTTTACCTCTAGCTTGTTATATTTGAATGATAAAATAATTAGGTGTTTATAGGTGTTTATTCAATTTCTTGAAAATTAGATTCCAAGAGCCCACACTTCATATTTGAATTTTGGATATTAAAATACCACCAATAACATATTTGAATTTGGGTCTTGGCTAAGGAAGGGGACCCATTCGCCCTTGGGTGAATGGGTCCTAGCCCAAACTTCCAAGACACACTTGATCCAAGGTGATTAAATGATTGAATGCATTTTTTTAATGTTGGTACACCTTCGGAGAATGGTAAAAATAGGCTTTTGAATGCATAATTTGGAAAATCAGAATCTTAATTAAGTCTAATAAATTAGGGGCCAAAAACATAATGTGAAATTGTAAAGGTATACAATAAATTCTACACTACACCAATCAGTTTGGAAACTCTTTGAAGAGACTCCAATAACTAATGTACATACACTCCAAATTCATGTTGCTTGTGCATAGCAAATACAATACACCTTTTGAAAACGTCAAAAAAATTCTCCAATGTGTGCCATACGGCCTTTGTCTTCCAAAAAAATCATTCCCAAAGACACTAAGTTTGTTGGATACTTTTGTATTACCTCATGGAATAAGATGAAGATACAATCAAAATTTAGTTTCATATATCACCCACAAATTGATGGGAAAATATAAATTATGAATAGGATTTTGGAAATTTATTGAGATGTTTGGCAAGAGAGAAGATAGGAAATTAGGATATGATCTCAGTGCAAGTATAGTTTAGAATTGTAATTCTATGAACACAAGTACAAGGAAAACAAAATTTGTGGTAGCATAGAGAAATAGTTTGAGGAATGTATTAGATTTGTGCAACATCAAAATTGAGGAGACATGAAAGAGTTACATACAAAGACTAGAATTCAATTGGAGAAACTGAATAGTGGATACAAGAAGAAGGCAGGTGAGTAGAGACATGATATGAAGTAATGATATAAATAAGAAAGGAAAAATTCTTAGTTCGTATATAGAACAATTTGAAGAAGGAGAATTTTGGTTTTTGTGCAGTAATTAGAAAGTTTGATTTAGTAAATACATATGAAATAGACTTACTTAATGACTTACTAATATCACCAATGTTTAACATTGCAAACCTATATTAGTATCATGGTGGAGATTTAGACAGGGTCAGAGCAAAGGAAGAATGATATAAATAGACAATATGATGCTAGAAGGAAGATATTAAAATCTATCCAGATAGTTAGAGTTAGAAGAATTAATAGAAATATGAAATATAAAAATATTTGGTCAAATGGATGAGAATTCTAATTAAATATCCATCTTATGCTTCAAAGGTTGAGGTAGATCATTTTCGTTACTCTCTAGCCTATGGAAAGTGAGGGACTCACTTTTTAAATTATCCTAGGCATTTGATGTAAGAGCATCCTAATTGTGAGAGAAATATTGTATCACTCAAAATATTTTTCAGGTTCGTTTATTTGTTTGTAGTTTATCAATAGTTTCCAATCATCCTTTGATCACCACAACTTTTGGTTCTTACTACAAAGGCCTATTACAAGATTACACCATAATCCATTTTAAGAGTTCCCAATTCTTACTAGAGCTTCAAGATAGATCACTCTACAATCACTTGAAGTGGTTTCTCAAAAATATTTGTTGGTTGAAAGTTATGACTTTTTTCAAATCCTAAAGGATACCTATTACACATTTAAGGATACATGCTACATCTTACCTCAAGCCCTGCACCACCTTGCAATAGACATGGATCATTCCTAAGGTTGAGAACCACTATATAAATACCACTCCTGATCATTTGAAGGGTTGTGAGAAGCAGATAGGGTAGTTACCACTTTGAAAGGTTCAATATTATAAATATTTTAGAAGTTCAATAGCGAACTAAAGAACTTTGTAATCTCATATGAGAATTAGGCCTCATATTGCAAGCACATTGTAGTAGATTGTAATCTATTTTACAACTTTGAATCAAAGAACATATTGTTATTTGTTTATGGATTCGTGTTGCATTTGTTTATTTGATTACATGATTAAATAATTCTTAATTAGACCCTCTAACCATAACTGCATCATATTAGACAAATAACTTTACTGTGTGTGCCTAAATTTTTCTTTCTAATTTTCCCTTTTATATCCTACAGCGATTAATTTTATAATTTAAATAAAATTTCACTGTTTACTCTTAATATGAATAATTCTTCTCAGGTTTTTCTTTCTAAGACAGACTTAATATGTATCGTTTATAAACTAAATGGAAAGAGTGGGAACCAAATCTAAAATAGAATGATAACCTTGGAGGAAAGAACTGTTTAAGTACAAAAAGATGTAGATGCTATGCCAAGCCACTTAAACAAATATGTTGAATTAAAGGTAAAATTATATCCTATGCAAGTAGTGTATATTGCTAATGATGTCTGCTTATATATCTTGTAATTCTTTCTTATAATGTTTTGTTTTTTTCTGGTATAAGCATGGAGAGAACGATTCAAACATACAAGCATATCAATGCTCAGAATATGCAGCAAAATACAGTCCCTTAAGACCCTGACATTCAAGTAAATCTTTGAAACTACAATTTTGGCCAATATTTGCGAAGAATTGTATTTTAGTTGAATTGGGTTGAACTTCTATATTGAACTTGAAATACACTTTTATGCATTGATATATGATTGTAGCTTTTAAAATTTTCAGCAGAGAAGCTATGATCATTTTGCATTGTCCATGCTTTTCAAATTAACACAGAGAAATTGATGGCTTAATATGACAGGCAACTGATGGGAGAAACATCTACATCATTAAGCATAAGGGATCTCCAGCAGCTGGAAATTAGGCTGGAGAAGGGCCTTAGGTATATAAGATCAAAGAAGGTAGTTCAAGCGAGGATGAAAGTTTTGATCTCTCTTTAAATATATTACCTTCTAGTTTCCCCCTTGTCTCTATCAATATGTTGACCTCTATTTCTTGTTTCTCTCTCTATATATATTGCCTTCTAGACATAAAAACAAGAAACAATAGTTGGGTGTTTAATCACAAAAAATGATAAACCTGGTTTCTGTTTCCCTAAACAGGAGGAAATGCTACTTGAGGAGAATGAGAATCTGAAAAGAAGGGTAGGAGACAGTAAAATTCTTCACCTATAGCACTTGTCAAGATTGTAAACCACCCATTTCTTCTTCAAATATCAACACATTAGTACAGTTTATTATATCCATTTCTAGTTTATTATATCCATTTCTAGTTTAAATTGTACGCTTTATCCTAATAGATGAAGGTATATATCTTAAGATTTGATAAGTAATTTGTTTTCAGCAAGGTATCATACTCCTGAACACTATATTACTGTGTAGGTTTAGTGTAAAATGAAGGTTACACAAGTATAACAGAGTAGGATAGTATTTCTGTGGATGATGTGCAGAATATCCAAACAACAGTCTTGGATAATTCTGCACAGGACTCAAATCCCATTGCTGTTGTTATTCAAACTGATCTTCAACTTGGGTAAGTAATTATGTATATTTTAGATTCTCTCTAGAGAGTTCAAATCCTAATTAGATTGGCCTTACTAGCTACATTAACTTTACAGTTCTCATATTTTCATACATCTCATGATTAAATATCCCATTGTCTGTTCTAACTTACCAGCATAAAGTGTTTCTGTTACAAAGCCAATGACAATCTTAAATTCTATCTTCTAGCAGGTTTCTTGAAATGGGTGTTATGAGAGATGATTCTCATTCTACTCATAAATCATCAAACACTGAGTTGTAATGTTTTTGCCCAACTTTTCATTCCCCATGATAGCCTGTATTAGGGGGGAACAATGCTCAAGTTGTTTTCCCTCCATATGTGATTGAATATGTGTTGATTACTCTTGTTCTCTTTGTCAACATCAAGCTAGTTCATCTCTCATAGCCTATTTGTATGTGGAAATTAATTATTTACTTTACTTCCTTCTTTCTCATTGACTCCATGAAAATCTCTAATAACTAATTATGTGTTCACCATTGAAAAATACAGATGCAGATAAAGCTGGCATAGTTTGACAGGAAATCTACTTCACGAGGGCTCTGCTGCCCCACAGGAAAACTGAAAGACACAGTAGGACATTTTCTTTGGTGTACTATATTTAGATATTATTTATATATATAATAAAATCCTACAGTTCTCTTATTTACATAAAAACGCTTAGAGTTTCTCTCAATATATAGAGTTCTCATTCAGATCATTCCAAAGTCAAGATCTAAACAGAAACTTGTTTAACAATGTGATAAAATTCATAAATGTTTTAATGTTGAGAAATTATTGATATCAAGTTTTCATAATTTAATGTTGTTATTGTTTCCTCTTCTCATTTTTTATTATTCTAATGATGGATCGCTTAATGTAAAAACTTCAAAACAAATGAATCCGAAAATAATAATGAACTAAAAAATTATTTCAATTGACTATTAGAATATTTGTGTTATGTTGGACTGTTCATCTCCTTTTGCTGTTCTATTTTTTTTAACCTGAGTCATATGCTATCATTTCCATGGCCTTTGTGGCTTTTGGTTACTTGTCTCTTTTTGCTGTTTTCTTTGTTTTTTCTTTGTGGACACTTTTGCTGTTAGGGGATGCTTGTTTGGGTGGTTCTTATCTTTAGGTTATTTGCTTATTTCTCTTAATGATATCAGATTTCCACAATCTATATTGTATTGTTCAAAGATGTCTGGATTTGATTGTGTACAATTTTTTGTATCAAATTGAGCTTTTTGCATTAAAAAATTGTACACAATCAAATCCAGAAATCTTTGAACAATGCTTATATCTTGTTATTTTTTAATTTATTTTTATGTTTTATTTTTTATTGAGTTCTTTAAGTTATTTGTCTAGATTTATTATTTACTTACAAGAATTGTTTCTCACTTTATTTTTATGTGAAGAATATGAATGCTTTCTGAAATATTTGTTGGTAAATAATTTTGTCACTGTGAAAATCATCAGATTCATTTAATGGATAGGAGCAAAACACATAAATAATTGGAGAAATTGTTATAATGATTTTCCTTTATGTTTGAGAGGGACAGTTCTCTCGTATGATGGGATTTTGTGCTTTTGAGTACTTTTCACCAGAAAGCACCAAAAGACAAACAACGAAATGCAGAAAAGCAAAATGAGAAGAGTAGGTAAATGGGACAACAGATAGATAACTGATTGGACATAAGAACAATCAGCTTCAGAAAGATTGACTGACATAAGAACATCAATTCCTCATGAATATTAAAACAGAAAATAGAGTACAAAGACTCCAACATTTCTCATATATAGCTCTTCCATTCTTAAAACAGAAAAGATAACTAATTGAACATAAAAACAATCAGCTTCATGAAGAATGACTGACATAAGAACAATGATTCCCATAAATATGAAAACAGAAAATCGAAAATAAAGACTTCAAAATCCCCGTACATAGCTCTTTCATTCTTAAAACAGAAAACATGTCTTCCGTTATAAATAAAATTTTCCCTTCCAACTGTAACCGCTTCTTTGAAAATCTTATTATTATTTTTACAAAATCATTAATATTCACTTTCCACGAAATGACTCCTAAAATTCCTTCTATTTTTCAATAATATTGTTTTTTATCACCAACTCTAGATGGTTCGAATCATCTTCCACATTCGTTCGTTCAATTGATACATCTAAATCCTTGTTAAATATCAAACGGGATGCAGATGTGAACAGCTTCGATTTGCTCCCAGATTTCATAGATAACCTGCGCGATAGTTAGTCACCCTTGCCAATGCAAAGTGAAGCTTGATCAGAACTTAGAGATTGAGAAATTGGTGAGAAGCCGTTTTCTTCCTCGGAGACAACAAAAACAAAGGAGGTCAACCAAAAGGTTTCAGGTAAATTCATTTTCCACGAGATGATGAATTGTTAACGGTGAATTGTTGACAATTTTCTTAGAACCCAACCAAAATGATAATTTCTTCTTTATAGATCAACTTAAATCATATCCAGATCACAAAGACCATTCCTCTGGATAAAAAGATCACAGTGGCAGTGCCCGAGATAGTACAAATTGGACCTCACAAATTAGATTTTTGAGCTGTATTCACTTCATAGACATGCTGACCTGACTTTTCATAAGGAAATGACAAGAGCTTTTCATATTTGAAACAATCAGGGCATCCAATGGTTAGGGTTAAAATCGAATACACAGAGCAGATGAGCACTTTTTCTTACCCTATGGCCCTTGGAATCTCCTTACATCCACTATCATGTGTCAAGGTCACGGGTTGCTTCATGCCATATCCCTACTAATCTCTAGGTGTGCAATAACCAACATGAAATTATCACTGGTACAATTTCACCTTTCACCTTGCCCCAAATGCATATAGCAGGAAAATCTTTTCCACCGTGACCAATGAAAAGACTCCATGTCATTGTGAATTGTGATACCATGCAAATGGATCCAATAAATAACTTCCACTTGGAAACATGGCAAGCTTCCATTTCAATTGTGTAAAAACTTGGCGCCACATGACACCAAGCCTAAACAACATGCCAAGATTATTCCATTGTCTATCAAGTTTGTACAAGAAATTTAATTAAGAATTTTAGTAGTATTTGTGCAACCCTAATGGAGACAATTAGAGGTGATAAGGAGGAGTTTAAGTGGACTAGAGGAGAAGCCAAGAGTTTTGATATGTTGAAGAATAAAGTCAACAAACAACCTATTTTGGCACTTCTAGATTTTAATAAGGTATTTCAAGTAGATTGTGATGCTAGTGGCAGTTCCATAGGAGCTATTTTGAGCCAGGAAGGTAGGCCCATTACCTATTTCAATGAGAAGTTGAATGATGCTAAAAAGAAACATTGTCTATGATAAGGAGTTTTATGCAATAGTTCAAGCTTTGAAGATATGGAGACACTATTTGTTTCCATTTTTTTTATATATATACTAATCATCAAGCTTTGCAATATCTTAATAGTCAAGAAAAGTTAAATGAAAGGTATTTAAAATGGGTTGAGTTTTTGTAGAGTTATGCTTTTGTTTTGAAGCACATGAGTGGAAGGTCACATAGAGTTGCAAATGCCTTAAGTAGAAGGAAAATTTTGTTGATAGAGATGATAATAGAGGTTTTTGGGTTCAATGAACTCAAGGGTATATATCTTGAAGATCTGGACTTTGCAGAGGCTTGGAAGGCTACATTTGGAACCTATTTATTTAGATAGGACAAGATGGTTGGATTTTATAATCAAGGATGCTATGTTCAAAGAAAGCCAATTGTGCATTCCAAAGTTTTCTATGATGGAGAACCTGATTAAGAAGAAGCATAATGGGGGATTGGAAGGACACTTTGGTCGAGATAAGATCATTGCTCTTGTAATTGAGAATTATTATTGGCCACAGTTACACTGTGATGTGAAGAAGTTAATGCAAAGTTATAGATTATGCAAGATGGCTAAAGGGTAAGTTAGAATATTCAGCTATATAAGCCATTACCTATACTAGAGAGGCCATGGGAAGATAGTAGCATGAAACTTTTTCTTGGTTTACCAAGGACATAGAGGGGACATGATTCAGTATATGTGGTGGATGACCAATTTTCAAAGATGGCATATTTCATTCTGTGTAATAAGACTATTGATGTTGTTCACATCGTAGAGTTAGTTTTTAGAGAAGTGGTTAGACTACATGATCTATCAAAGAGTATACTCTCAGATCGAGATACCAAATTTGTTGGGTATTTCTAGAGAACATTGTGGAAGAAGTTGAAGAACAATTCAAAGTTTAGTTCTACACACCATCCATAGACTAATTAGCAGAAAGAGGTGGTAAATATGAGTCTAGGCAACCTGTTGAGATGCTTAGTAGGAGATAAGCCTAATATATGGGATTTGATTTTACCACAAGAAGAAATTTCTTACAAAAAATTTATCAATAGGAGTACTGGTAAATCCCTATTCCATAATGTATATGGGAGTCGTCTGGGGAAAACTTCTAAGTTGAGGAATATGGACAAAGGGGAAAGAGAAGTGTCGAGGTTGATGATTTTGTAGAGCACTTGAAGAAATTGCATGAAGAAGTAATAAATCATATCAATAAGATGAATTATCAATACAAGGCTAAGGTAGATTAATAGTAAAAATTTAAGGAATTCCAAGTTGGAGATGAATTCATGGTTCACTTGAGGAAATGAAGGTTCCCAATGGGAATGTATAACAAGTTGAAAATGAATAAATTTGGACCTTGCAAGATCCTAAAGAAGCATGATTCAGGAAACTCTTATAAGGTAGTTTTGTAGAGTGGGATAAATATCTCTCCTATGTTCAACATTGCTGATTTGACATAGTATCATGAAGGAGACATGGAGGATGGACCAATAAAAGAATAATGGTTCTCCTATAAAGTTTCAGACTCAAATTTGAAGCACTTAGAAGCCTTGTAAAAGCTCAGAAAATGGACAAAATGATCTTTGGATCATTTTAATGTTGTAGATCTCTTCGCGGGATTTCCAACAATCTATTAAAATTGTAAATAGGATGCCCAAGTCAAAATTTATGGCTTTGGGAAGTCAGAAAGGGGAGTTACACTTTCCAAAACATTTGAAGGCAGTTATTGGTGCCAAATATGGGTTGAAAAAAGGTTACAAAGATGACTCCATTAGTGTAGATTATGGCTTTGAATTGTATATTTTTTTAAAGAATTGATTTTCTTTGTAGTGAGTCAAATCCATGTGACTGTAGTATTGTAATTTTGAATTGTAATTCCATTTTTAGAGATAAATTGAAAGTGGGTTGCTTTCCTTCCTAACCCTACCTTAAAATCTTAACCTTTCTCCAATATACAATTTTTACACCAATTATTGTATACACAAAAATATACAATTTAATATTCACTTTTTAATTCCCTTTAAATATATCACTCCACATCACTTTTAATCCCCTTTCTTTGAAAAATATATTCAAACATTATTTTACTCCAAATTTACCATTACGTATGTTTCTTAGAACATTCCATAAAAAACATCAACTGTTGAAACCTTGCACAAAATAATTATCATCCTCTAAAAAATTTACCCTAGATTGTTTTTTCCTAAAAAATAGTCCTGCACATGCAAACATATGGCTGCATTTGAAACAAGAGCTGCAGAGCAGTGAAGTTCCTGCCAAAAAGTTTTCAAATAGTTTTGTTTGTATTTGTTGAGTTTGTTGTCTTTTATGAACAATTGGTCAAGATTGTCACCTAAATTTAGGAATTTGATCATTGATAGAGTCAAATTTGTCTTTCATTAGAAAATGACCCTTATAACAAAATAATTTTGCTCACTTCAAAATTCTGAGATGCTCTGGTTGTGCTTTTAGGCCATGAAGAAAGCACAATTTACATGTTGTCAGCATTATTTAAATATTTATGAGTTCAAATATTTCCTTAACCATTCAACATATATGATAAAAAATCCTCTTTAAAAAAGCAACGATCTTTAGAACTTTCATTGTACATAGAGTCATGTATAACCACCCTGCTTAAATGTTACAATTTTCTACACAAATGAAAATGAAAGCATATAGTCCTAAGTCCTCTTATAGATGCCTAATGTCTGCAAAACTCAATAAGTTTAGAAAGTGATGAGCAAAAATATGAATGGATTCCCTCTATCAATATTTATTGTTGCATCTTTCTAATTAATGTTGATCACTATTTTCTGTCAAGTATTAATCGAACCTCATTTAATATACCTAAATTACAAGCAAGAAACCACTAAAGGTTAGCATGGGAAACCAAGGCTTTCCAACTGATCAATGGATTGTTGTTCAAGTTGGGGCCCAACCAGGTATTAAAGTGTGTGGTGCGGTAAGAGATTGGGAATGTACTTCAAGAGGCACATGAGAATCTTATTGGAGGTCATTGGAACTTCAAGTTCATGCCGGAACATGCAATGCACTCTTAGCAAGTCTATGGTGGCCTTGATGCCAAAGAATAGATAACGAAATATTGAATTGGAAAACCATTAAAACAAGACTTTATGCCCCTTTGGTCATCCCAACCACAAGAAATATTTGAAATATTTGGCATATATTAGAGCCAAATCATGCAATGAGACTATAAATTAGTTTATCTAAGGGGTAGATGAATGAGGGTAGAATCAGGCTAGCTCAATATTTTTAGACTCTTATTATTTATTTTTCTTATATTAACAAAAACCAAACTTAATCAAATATAACTTGATTGGCTTTCTCCTGTCCTGAACTACCTTTCCCAACTCCAAAATCTTGATGATGCAAACCATGTCTTCAAGCTCCAACAAAATTCATGCAAATTGGATTGAAATTGATATATTCCTTGTCTCTAGTATCTAGAGATGTTAGTTTCTAGCATGCCAAAAGCAAAAAGAAAGGAAATAAGACACCCCACCCCCTTCTTGCCAATATTCATAAAAAAGACACCCCACCCTCTTCCCGCCAATATTCATGCATAGTGAATTACACTACATCTCAGTTTGATAAATAGAAAAATTCCCCCTGAATCCCTAATTATAGCAATCACTCCTCACTTCCCAAAAAGTATTCCCTTCATAAAAACATATCCATTTGTTTACTACACCATCTATAGTTAGATTCACAAAAGTATAGACATGCTGAATTGGGAGGAAGTAGACAATTTTCAAACCTACTTCTAATCTTCATTTATATTCATGCAAATTTTTGGGAGGAAGCAAACAATTTTCAAACCTACTTTTAATCTTCCTTTCTATTCATGCAAATTTATACTATGAAGTCAGAGAGCAAAAAAACCACCAATCCTAACTCATTGGGCCTAGCCAATGTATGAAGAAAAAAATTAAGATTTTTAAAAATTTATTTAAAAGAAACATAGATTTTTTTTTCCTACCATCTTTCTAATATCATACATGGGTGGAAAAGGAATGATTCATCCATCCTACTAGTCAATTGATGATAAGCCACTATCTACTTTCAAGTGCAGTGAAATTAAAAAATCGATTTCTACTAGAAACTATCCATCTAAATGCTCCAACAAAAATAATGGGAAAACACAAAAAATGAAATGTAAAGAGAATTTAAGAAAAAAACTATTTTAATTATTAACCACCAAATTTAAATAATGAAAATAAAAGCCATGATTCTCATCCATTATTCCACCTTTGAAACAAAAAGAGTGGAAATGACAACAAAATTTTTTTTTTTTTTAAAGAACTCAACAGTAAAAAAAAGCTTCTATGCAAAAAAAGGAATTGATGTCAAAATAAGTAAAAAGGAGCAAAATGTAGTTGACATAACCAAAACCATTAAAAATAAATAACTACCAAACCGTTGAGAATTTAACTAAATGGTTTGAAACAAGAGCTGCAAGGCAGCGAAGTTCTTGCCAAAATGTTATAAAATAGTTATGTTTTAAAAAGTTAGAAATGAAATTATTGATGAGGTGGAACTGTTGTGGAAGAAGAACAAATGATTAAGTTAAGGATTGTATTTGTTGTTATAACTTTAGTTCTAATATATTAAATTATATTTTAGATGGTATATATGTTACATATATATTGTATATATATTATAATATTATAATGATATTAAAATTATATATTAGATATTATATATGTTACATATGTATTATATAGTGTATATATTATAATATGTTGTTAAATTAAAAATATATTATTTATTTGAATTTGTTATTAGATTATTTTATATATTTGAATTTAATAGAATGGAAAATATAAAAATAGATAAGCTAAGTTAAATCATTTATATTGGTAACATAGGAGATAAAATTTCTTACTTTATAAAGTTAAAAAATATTAATTATTATATTAACACCTTTTTTTTGCAAGAGAGACGAGAAAATATGTTATTCAAAATTATAAAAATTTGAAAATATGTTACTTATAACACTATTTTTTCATGAAGTTACTATTTAAATTTCAAATAAAAACATAAATATTAAAATATATAACATAAATTTTAAATTATTTTAAAATATAAAAATCTAATTAAAATGAGGTAATTTGTTTTTTAGAGTTTAGACTTAGATTTCCATTTTTCCCTATTTTTATTATTTTGATCTTGCATGCTTACATTAGCCATAAAAATATAGGATAGATAATATATATTTTATTTTGATTAATAAAAAAAGGTAAGTATTCAAGAAGAAAATTATTAAAATTAAAATTATTTATATTAATAATTAAAATATAAGATAATAAAAAAATTAAAGGGGTTGAGATCAAATTTTTAAACTTAATTATTATAGTGGATGTCTTAAACAATTATTCTTTTGAAATATCAAAACTAAGAATGAAACCAACATAAAATTTTAATAAAATATATTTCAATAAAATGATGTGTACACTAAGTTAAAGCACTTAAATATTGCTAGTCAAATGGTAGGTAGGGAAAATGAAAACTAAGAGATAAAAAGTCTTGCTTGGTAAAATTGCTAACAATTTTTGTTGTGGTTTGTATTTTTCTTATGTGCTTTGTTTGTGCTACGTTGTTTCCCATCTGTCTTTCAATAATCGTTAATGGAAGTAATGGAAGCACCAAAATCACTTATATCGAATGAAAATTGTGTACCAATTAGATTCAAGAGAATTGATTTTTGAAATATATTTTGTTATATAATTCGCATCTATACATTGATAATAGATTGAAAAAATTCAAATAGAAAAATTGCTCAAGTTCTTGGTTAAAATGAGAGTTATTAATAACTCGTTAACTAAAAAATGAAAAGTACATTCTAATGTTTAGAATTGTTGACCTTATAAAAAATTATTTAGGAAAATTAAAATATAAGGAATTTAAGTAGATTTAAAAAATAAAATAATATAAAATTAAAATTAAAATAATTGAATTAATTTTAAAATTTGTAAAATAAATAAATAAATATTTTAAAAAATTAAAAAATTAAGAGATAGTATTTTTCTCTAAATAATTTTTTTGACTTATAAAATTAAAAAAAATATTATTATTCTGTAACATTAACATACTTTAATACTTTATTTTTTGAATTTTAGTTTCATCTAATCTTAATTTCTAGATTATCTTATATTAAAACTTATTGCTAAGTTTATTAGAATATAAAACTAAAGAATGCATTAATATATTTGTTATTAATAAATTATAAAAATCAACAATATATATAAACACAAAGTATTCATACTTTTCTAAATTTTAAGATGTGAGAATGATCTTGGAACCTATGTGTTATATGTCCACTATGTAACCTTGACATTGGTTTTACTGAAAAGAAGTGTATTATGACTATCTTATTCAACCAATTAATTGGTTCTACATAACACAATAAAAATATGTGCAATAATTATATATAACTCTTCATTTAATGAGATTATTTCTTTATATATATTTTAGGCTTCATTTTAATAAGAGATGGTTATAGTTGATTTCCAAGTTCTAATGTTCTTTTTTATTTATTTTAACAAGGTATATGATAGATACTTATAATAAATAATTTGTTTTTTAATAATATAATTTAACAATAATAAGTATATTAATATGCATTAAATGGTAAAGTTTTGATTTAAAACAAATATCTCCACTTTGAATCTTCTTCAACCTTTAATGCCATTCTATGAATAAATAGTTTTAAATTTTATTTTATTTTATTATAATCATTCTTAATTATTTATGCTTTATAAAAGTGATCATGCATGTTATTGTTCATAAATTAAAATAATATGGAAGTTGAAATATTTTTAAATTGACGAATAGAAAGGGGATGAGTTTTGAGTGATTCATCATTTTGGATGTTTCTAATTATTCTTTGAATTTCAAATATTCCTATCTATGTCAAGTTGTACTTTTGTTAACTCATAAAAAAATATGCAATTTTATTAACTTTTGAATGAAAATATATATATTTAATGAATCCTCTAATTTTCTTTGTATATGACTAAACCAAAAAAATATATAATAAAAACAATACTTCCAATAGATTTTAGCTATACAATTTTAAAAATATGTTAAGATCCTTAAAATCTTAACTTCTCAATACTTAAATTTCACACCAATTATTCTATACACAATGATATACAATTTAATATTTGTAAACACTTCTTTATTCCCTTTACATTATTGATTTCACACATTTTTAATATCCTTTATTTAAAAATTGCAATTATTTAGCATTAAATGTGTTTCTTAAATATTTAGAACATCCAATTAAAAACATCAACTACTTATTTTTTCTTTATACAAAACCTTTACCAAATAGTTATCCTCATCTTAAAAATTTATTTTTTTGTTAAAATAAAATCTATACAAATTAAAATTTAAGTACTCTTCTTTATATAAAGAAATAAAGCCTTCATCAAAAAGGAAAATTTACCATATGCACTTTAAAAAAAAAATCCTCCCACATGCAATCTTATGATTGTACTTGGAAAACATGAACACAAAATATTGTAATGTTTAGAATTGTTTGACCTCATGGAAAATTACTATATGCATCATCCTCCTAAATAAATTTTATTACTTTTATAATACAATTTTTATCTACTTCTTAAATTTAAAATAAACATTAGAGGGAGAGGGAGGGAGAGGGAGAGGGAGAGGGAGAGGGAGAGGGAGAGGGAGAGGGAGAGGTGTTTTAAGTGGTTCAATTAAATTTAAGTTTTGTATTATAAATTAATATATATCTAAAATTAAAATATAAAGAATTTAAGTAAATTTTTAAAATAAATAATTTTGTTATTTTTAAAATTTATTATTTTTAAATATTGTATAATAAATTAATAGATATTTAAAAATTAAAAATTAAGAGTGAAAATATTTCCTTTTCAAATTTTTGGAAATTAAAGAAATATTTTTTATTTTTTTTTAACATTAACACATTTTTATTATTTTATCTATTAATGTTTATTTTCACTTAAATCTTAAGTTCTAAAATTTTGACTATAATTACTAAAATGTAATTCTATTTTTCTTAGAGCATAAAATTAAAGAATATAATGATTTATTTATTATCACTAAAGTAAAAAATTAACAATATATTCAAACATAGAATAGTATTTTTAGTTATACATTTTAATACTAAGAAATATAAATTGAATAATTACATAAATCAACATCTAAAATATAAATTTAATATTAAAATAGATGAAGTGTATATTTTTTATCAATTTTTAAATCTTATATTTTAAATTAAATGCTAAATAATATTTGTATGAAAAAATAAATATTTGCACTTTAGAAAGCTCTTAGTAATTTTGAATTTTAGTTATAGTAAACTCCTAGAGAAAAAATTAATTGAAATATATAAAGCTTGGACTAGGAAAATCTTAGATGCACTCTATAACCTAAATTTCTCACACTATGTTTTTCC
Organism: Sequoia sempervirens; assembly: GCA_007258455.2. Taxonomy (NCBI): domain Eukaryota; kingdom Viridiplantae; phylum Streptophyta; class Pinopsida; order Cupressales; family Cupressaceae; genus Sequoia; species Sequoia sempervirens. Next base: position 118,137,435 of record VDFB02086081.1, on the reverse strand, counting down.
TCTTTACTATATGTTCATATCCCACTAAACTATGTTCTCTCTTAAGCGATCTCCCATGACTCCCAATCTTTCATAAACTATTTATATAATATCTCAAATGGAAGTTTTCAAACAATTAGACCCTTCCATATCTCAATGAATTTAATCAATTATTATTTATTTATCTCTTCTCACTATTATTTCCTAGTTATCTCTAAAATCCTCATCTAAATGTAATTAATTTTTTTCCTTTTGGTCCTTTCATTAACTTAAGGTAAAAACATATATAATTTTTATTTTTATTTTAAAAAACATTTTTTTTATTCCCTATTAAATTTTAAAAGATCATTTATAAAGGATTAAAAATTACTTTGAGAAATTTTTCTATAACAAAAAGAATACATCTACACCAAAATCAAAATACATATATATACTTTATTTATATGTTTGAGAAATATTTCTATACAAAAAGAATATATCTAGGGGATCAACAACTTTTTCAAATATTTGTTTAACTACCATCATCCTTGGCATCATTAGATAGATAACATCATAGCATGTTAGTTTATAAGGAGACACTTAATTTATTGAAAATAATAAATAGATTTATGGCAAGGGGGTAGGGATGGAGAGCTATTATATTAACATTTTCAGGTATTGGGCATGTAAGATAGTGGAAGGGGTTGGGAGTTGGGTCTAAGGAAAAAAAAATGAGTAAAAAATGTTTAAATTCATTTCTTTATTTTTATTTACATTCAAATATTTATCTTATAATGTCTACAAAAAATCATTCAATTTTTATAATGAAGTTGTATTTTATTTTTATAATTTCCTATCAAAATTTATTTAAGAAGTTTCATTTATAGTTGATATGATAGTGATTGAAATGAATTATTCATTTCAATATTTGAGAGATACAAATAAATATGGGTATATAAAATGTCATAAAAATGGGTACCTAGAATATATGATAAAAGTAGATGATGTTTTAATATGGATTATATACAAGGAATAAAAATGGGTATCTAGATATTTTGATAAAAGTAGGCAATATTTTAATATGAATTGTGTACAAGGCAACAAAATTTAAGATATAAAGGTAGAAATGAAAATTAGAGACCTACCATTTAACATTCCACTAGTGAAAGTGATATAAGATAGTTGAATCTTTTGGATATTGTCCTTGCAAATATTTGAATATCATATATAAGAATAAAGTACCTTTTAGGAGTCTAATCTTGTGAGTTATAGTTCTATCCTATATATTCAATTATTACATATACTTAAGTTTAATCTTAAAAGGTCCAAAATCAATCTATTAACATTTCTTAAATTATACAAAACTTAAGATATTCATCAAATTATGAACATTTTATTTTTATACCCAAACAATTAAACTCTACATAACATTAACATATACTTTATTAGTATTTCCAAAAATATCTTACCCCTTTACATTTAATTCCTAAAGTAGTATTCCAATGTACCATCTCTTCTAAATTAATGTTTGTTTATATGCATTTGTTTAATCAGCTTAGATGTGTGTAAAAGGGATATTATTCCCTTGCATTGGGCTATGTCGAAAGCAAATATACCATGTAAGTAAATTTGAAATAGATAGGTCATATAGGTCAACAAACATTAGCCTAAAAGCAAGTAATTATGTCTAAAATTATAATATAATACTAGATAAAGCAGAGTCTAATTTTCTATTACAATTTTCACATGGGCAAGGTAAACATGTCTCCTCCATCTCTTCTTTCCTTCACGATACATAATTCTACCTTTTTGGGTTTTTCTGTTCAACTCATGCTCCATCCATCCATCCCCTCTAAATTGCATATCTACATTGATCATACAAGCTTTGCATCAAAAGGGATTCAGATCTCTCTGGTACACATGCTCTTTTCATATCTAGGTTGTTTGATGATCTTACTATATTAACAAACCTTGCATATGAAGGGTTAGCAGGAGGCATCAGTTTTAGTAAATATGGATGTTATTAGGGTTTTGTTTTGATCATAGCTTGAAGAGGACTGCTGGAATACTTTGATGGGGAGAGGGAAGGTTGAGCTGAAAAAGATTGAGAATAAGACCAACAGACAAGTTACATTCTGTAAGAGAAAAAATGGGCTGTTGAAGAAGGCCTGCGAGCTCTCTGTGCTGTGTGATGCAGAAGTGGCTCTCATCATCTTCTCCAACAGTGGGAAGCTCTACGAATATGCCAGTGAAAGGTACTCTTCAATCTCCTTACATAACTTCATTATCAGTACCGTTCATGCTTAATATGGTTAATGAAATATAGTCATTGATTTATTATTGCACTAGAATATATTAAATCTAGAAGTATTATGTCATTGTAGATATTCTAAAAATTAAAGAAATATGTGTAAATGGGTACTGGTGATAATAAGATTTGAGAGCAAGTCCTAGGAATAAGATTATGGAGCATGCCCATTAATGAAACAAATGCTGAACCCCCCCTCGTTTAAGGCATTCTGTCAATCAACTTCTGACCTAATGCTGAATATAGATTGAATAAGTCGATTGCTATGGCAGTTTGGAGAAAACAGGCCTGTCTAGGTGAAGAAATCGATGAGTCATGGACCTGTCTCTGAAAATCAATGAATGGCTATGTCTATGTTGGATTCTTCGTGGGTATTTTGATATTTGGGTTTGGTAGATTACAGTATACATTTGTTTGTATGTAGGGAAGAATTAAAACTGTCATCTACTTTAAACCAAAGTTAACATATTGTTTAACAGAAGAGAATAAGCTGAACGATAACTAAGTTGGGTAGTTTGGTTCTTTCATACAACCTCGTCTTCAAGTAGTTGTTTATCTATATGCTATATGGAGGAGGGGGGAATATACCATCCTTATATAATGGTTAGCTTAGAAAATATTTATGTATATGTATGGTAATTTGTTTAAGCAAATTAATATTAAAAGTTTTTATCGTGTAATTTTTTGTGTTTATATGTGTAAAATAGGTGTATCAATCTTTCAAATTTTTCCATGCTTGTAATTTTTTGTTTGTATTTGTTTGTCATCTTTTTCGCATTTCTTTTTTAAGATTGTTTTGTAAGTGTTATCACAATTTCTATTAAAGGGGTTTTCTTGGTAATTTGCAATAAAAATCAATGCATACTCTTCCAATTTAAAATGATTTACTATTTTGCCAATGGTGCTTAAATATCTTTAGGAGACAAAAGTGATAGAACTTGATGGATCAAAGATGACCCACCTCAACAATTATAGTTCTTCAAAACTTGAAAAATGTGTTATTCAAGCCCTCGAAAAAGCAATTATAAACTGAATCTTGAAGAAAAGTGTAGTTAAATATATAGTAGATACACAATATAAATCACCCAAAATTGAAGCTAAATGAAGGAATTTGGTAATAATTGTAGTTGTATATATAGTAGGTAAAGCCATAGGTAACTATTTAGGCATTTCATTAGAATTATTGGGTTTGACCACCTTCTTCTATTTTTATATATCAAGGGTTTGTTCATTCTATAACTTTGTAGCACACTTATGATGATAGAAAAAAAGGATCTCATATGTTGTGCTTCCATGTACAAGACACAAAGATTTTTCAATCAATTCCTACCACCATTTAATGCAAATGATGAAGAAACATAATTAATTTTGAACCTATATTATTTGATTAGATAGTCAAGGATAAATTTTATGTTGTAGATGATAAAGGATCATATGTTTCTTTTAGTTATCATAGTTGGCATACTTACAAAGATCCTACTTGAATTATTATTAGAAGGTGTCTCTTTTATTGAAGTAAGTAATTTTATGAATTTAGAGTCAAATTAGTTCTGGGTAAAAGAAAGATAATGAGTCCTCTTTTAGTGTCATGTGTGCGTAGAAAAAATCATGATAGGAATGGGTATCCATTTTGTAAAAAATGGGTACTCATTTAGGATTATTCTCCCAAACCTAAACTCCTACTCTTATGAAATAGATACCCGTTTTAAAATGAGTACATATTTTAAAATGAAACAAGTAGGATCATATAAATATATTGTAACCTTTACAACTCTTCCCTTATGAATATACTTAATATGTTGATGCTAAATATAAGAAACTAACATCAACTACTAAATCCATGTCTTATTAAGTAAAATAGAGAATCTATTTGAAGAAAATAACATGGTAGTGTAGTTGTACCTCTTTAAGACCCAATCTAATAGGCAAATGATTTAGTCCAAGTTTTCAATTAAAGTATCATTAGTTATTTTCAAAGGTACCCCTAAATGTGAAGATGGATAGTTAAAAAGAAATTTGAGGTGATACATTAAATTAAAATTTAAGATCAATGAGAATGTCATTAATAAATTTATGGTATACACTACCTTGTACATTTTATATGTCATAATAATTATTTCCTCATCAAAGAATCCAATCAATGGAGAACTATGTAAAGAAGGTGTATCTCTATGGTATAACATACCTACAAAGAAAATTGCATGGCATGATGTATGGGAATAAGATATAAAAATAATCCATAAAATCTATATCAATATGTTCATGCTCCATAAAAAAAGGACATTTTCATGGTGTAAATGAGCATTGTTAACATGTCTAAGAAATAGATTAGAATAAAATTTTAGATTTTCATCAGGGGGAGGAATTGATGGATTGCCTCCATAATTTACACCCTTTGAATGAGTCATTTTTTATTAAATATCTCACTTTATATTTTGAAGGCGACCCTGAGTATAATGAGCCAAAACACTATGAAAGTTAAAAAATTCATTCTCATTACAGTTCTTACAAAGCCTTGTAGTTGGATCTAACAAATGGATTCCTAGAAGAATAATCAAATTAGATCTCAAAAAAAATTAAGCACAATATAAGGCCTCTTATAACTTGCTAAAATTCCTAAAATTACAAGACTTGAAAGAATGCACATTGGAAGTACTAGAAACATGATGCATATATAATTTTTTTTTGTCTCTATAATCTCCATACTTTCAAAAAGTATGTAAATTTTTAAACTTAGAAGGGTAATAAGATGTCAAATAACCATGAAATAATTTACAAAGCTTAAGTACATTGGAAGAGATCAAATTTAATTCGATCTTATTCACATGAGCATACATATCTATAAAAATAACAAAACTACTTCGGTATACACTTTCTCAAATAGGAGGTAAAAATATTAATAAAAATTATTTTAATTAATCATTATCTTAAACATTACGATATAAAATTAGAACATGCAAGGACTAAAATCTAACAATATAATAATTTATGTTCTCATTATATTATTGGGTACATTCAAAAAAGTCTAAAAGAGTAATCATTAAGATCAGATTAACTATGAAAATTTTAAGCAAGTCTTTGTATATCTTAGAAATAATGGATAGATCCGGGGTAGAGGAAAACCCCACTCAATAGAATTATATTTTGAAGTATAAGGGAATATTCTGGAAATATCTTATATTAAAAATCATAGTCTAAACATACAATAATGAAATATCTCAAATGTGTACTTCGATCATCTTTACAATTATACATTTTAAAACTAGGCCATATAAAACCACTATTTGTAAAGGATGAGAAGAAATCTCAAATATAATTATTGTATTTATTCTCCACATATCATCATTATGTTTAATATTTAAAATGATATTGACCTTACACTCCACCCTATCTAGTAAATAATTGCATCTAAGGTATAGAAATAAAATATGAGTATAAAAATGCTAATAAGATAGAGAATGATAAAACAAAGACATAACCAAGGTAGGAAGAATGAAATGTAGTATCCAATGAGATACACAAATGTAGAGGATGAGTTATGGAGAGTAAGTATGAGTAGTCATGAAACCTGTAGGCATAGCATAGAAAGTAAGTTAAATAGTAATGGGGTTGGAGGAGGGAGAAGTTGAATAAAAAATCTCAAGATAGGAAGAATGCATAAGAACATCATCTATCACGGATGTAGGAGGATAATGTGAGGAGGAAGTGGCTTAGATATAATGAGAAGATACATCATTCAAAGAACTAGAAGATGTAACCTTAGCACTAATTCCTTTAAACATTTCCAAGAAAAATGATTTTTTTATCAAACCATGAATATCCTCAACTAAGTTTTTAGGATACATAGGGTGGGGTGAAGAAAAAATCACTAGAGAAAGTATAGAAATAAAGAACAAGCTAAATGTGATAAAAAAACTAGTGAGATCTAAACAATAAAATATATAATAAGAAAATTATAGTATAAACCCTAGTGAAACAAGGGTAAGCCCTAAGGTTAAAATAATATGTCCTGAAGGAATGTTATGTTCACCATTAAAATACAATGGAATAAATTTTCCTCTTAAAAATTTTATCCAAGGACATTATTAAACAACATTTGACCCTAAGATAAAGAGAAAAGATTGGAATAATAAATTTGAAATTAAATTTAATTAATATGAATAAATTATATGTTATACCTAGCTAGCTTTTAGATGGAGGAATATATTACAAAAGATACCATGAATTGATTCACAGATGTGCTACAAAATAGGGGCTTGTCTAGAGAATGATTTAGGGTCTACAAACTAACAATACTTTGCATTTGTTTTGGCCCTTACATATGGAATTGATCTATCACATAAAATGAAACCTCGATCTATGGAAGTGAATTGGTAGGGGATTAATAACTACTTTTAATGTACCTTAGCTCATTTTACCTATGTTTGACTTAGGATTTTGTATAAAGAAATTGTTTAAGAAATTGTTAGGTAAGGATTTATTCTCTTTTAGTCAAGACCCTAGGGAAATTTATTTCATGATGATGAACCAAAACATATGTTAGTAGGAAATAATGTATTATAATTTGGGTGATTATGGAATATAATAATGTAATTAGAAACTTTTTTTATGATACTATCATGATGTGTGAATGGATTAATCATGCAAAATGATTCCAAAATGAATAATGAATGTATTTAATTTAAAAATTATAGTATACAAACTAAAATAATTTTGTACTAAGTCAGCTCATAATGATTAGTATGAATAAATTTAAAATATTCTATTTGAATTTTAGAATATAAAATTTAGAGGTTCAGGTACACAACTGCATAAATGATGGGTCAATTTTATACCCACATATTTAATCTTGGACGAAAAATAGAAAATTTCCAAGGATCAAAATTGGATGAGTCATGATAAGGGTAGACTAAGACAACATTATGAGCCAAATTTTTCACAAGAATATACCACTTGTAGACCTATTACTATATAAAGGATACTCTAATAGAAGTGGTCTCAAAACATAAGAGACAAGGGCATGCGTATGCAATTTTTACCATTAGAAATACAAAGTTCAATAATAAAATACATTTAGAAAATTTTAACACTACAATTTTAGTATGGTTGGATGAAGGATGTGAGGAAAATTTTAAATAAATAGTTTTCCTTCAATTTTATCATCGATAATTATCTTTGAAATTGTTTATGAATTACAACCTTTCATGGTATGCCAATATGAGCTCATGTTTAATTAACTTGATTATTAAAATTTAATGTTTATATCTTTCTTGGTGTACCTAATTAACAAGACCTTATTAGTAACTAAAATAATAATTTTAAAGAATAATTACCAAATTCTCATATGTATATGTATATGTATATAGATATATATACATATGTGTATGTATGTATATATATATATATGTGTGTGTGTGTGTGTATTTATGTATATATACATATAGACATATGTATGTATGTATGTATGTATATGTATTTGTATATGTATATATAGATGTATATACAAATATATACGTATATATACATACATATATATGTATGTATACACACACACACATAATTAAAGTAACCAAATATTTCTTAATATTTTTATTACTTGTCCTCCCCTAACTAGATTCTCGCCCAGACACATGTTATCTCGATACCCTCGGGGGCCACTCCTAGTTTGTCCACTTTTGGTGCACCTGTGATTCCAGTTTTGTCTACTGGAACTATGCATGTGGTCTCTATCACCTTGAAGGTTAAAGGTGGAAGAACATGCTGACCAACACTACCTTGAGTCCTAAGATAACCATTCCTTGCCTTGAAGAAGAGATTTCTACTTCGGGTACCAACTTTTCCATCCCTAAAGCTATTAGTGACAGGATTGTCTGATCAATGGAGAATGTTGTGGTGGGTAGATTCTTGTCCTTTTGCCCTACGGTGGATATGGTCAAAAGATGGGCTTTGACTAAATGGAATCTCAAAGGGAGTGTGGAGGTTTTTTCAATGGTGGGGGGGCTCTTCCTCTTCAAATTCATAGTTATGGAAGATTTGGTCTCGGTCCTCTCCTCAAGACCCTGGGTCTATGGAAAGCATTTGTCTCTGTGCCGCTGAAAAATGGGGTTCGATCCTATTGTTGATCTCAAAAATTCAGCGCTGGTGTGGGTCCATCTACCAGCGTTGCCCCTGGAATACTAGGATGAATCTATATTCAAATGTATTAGAGACTCATTGGGTCATTTCATCACCTTTGACTCCATTACCAAGTCCAAATCTAGGTTAGTTTTTTCCCTCTTTTGTGTTAATATTAATGTGCATAAGACCTTACCTACCTCTATGAGGCTTTGTTCTAAGTTTGGTGCTTGAATCCAATAAATTTGTTATGATAAGCTCGTGACCTACTATCAAAGATGTGCTAAACCTAGTCACCTTATTTTGGACTATAAGTCCATGATGAAACATGTACTCAACCCTTGTGAGACTACTGTTGATGACCTTTCTAACAACTACCCTTTCAAATTGGACATTCTTAAGATTGTTGACTCCTTGGTCAAGACTGATATCCCTAAGAATGTAGATTCCCTAGTTAATTTTGATAACCTTAAATATGAGGGCTCCTTGGCCATATCTAGGTTTGCTGCCCAGATGTCCCCGGTTGTAGGATTTTTTTCTCTGTTGACTCTGGTATAGTTCATGTTCATTCTTTAGTCGGTGCCCCGATAGCTATGGTTGTTGGGGTACCCTTGTCAGGATTTGAATATGTTCATACCCTATCTAGGACCTAGCTAAAGATAGTGAAGAGGGTGACATCCTAAAGGATGTGGGTTTTAAAGTAACAACTAATTTAGTGAAGATTGATGGAGAAGAGGGTGAAATCCTGAATGAAGAAGTTTGTAAAGTAACAGTTGAGTCAATGAAGACTACTTCTTTGGGTTTGGATCAAGAAAAAGCAATGGAGGAGGAGTTATAGTCAACCCCAAAGAAAAAGGGCAAGCAAAAGAAAGTTGATGTATGTGGTGACTCTAAACCTAGTAGACCCAACTAGTGATAGACCAAGAATAGGGAGACAACAAAAGAGATAGCCATGGGAAAATAGAGGACATTGGAAGTGTCCTCAAATAAAGGTAAAAAATGAGAGTCATGTCCTAGAATGTGAGGGGGCTAAATAGCTCTCATGAGTAGCTAGCACTAAAAAATTATGTGTTGGAACATAAGATTGATGTTTTGCTACAATAAGAAATCAAAATGAAGAAAATGCTAATTATATTTGGAAGGGTGCCCTCTTCTCTTATAGTGATGCAGAAGGGACGTCGGGTGGGCTGTCGATGATGTGGAATCCTAATAGGATCATTGGCTCTAAAATTTTCCAATGTCAAAATAGTGTGGGTGTTGAGTTTTCTCACCCTGATGGCTCCTGGAAACTCATTAATGTATACGCCCCCAACCAAAGGAATTCTAGGAATTCCCTTTGGCATGATCTTACTGATTGGATATCCCATAATAAGGGGACACACTGGCTGGTGGTTGGTGACTTTAACTCTCCTTAGTATCCCTCAGAGAAGTGTGGGGGGCTAACAGACTACTCTGACAACATGTCTGATCTAGAAAATTTCTTGAGTAACACTAGTCTGGTTGATATTGGCCTTCTAGGTCAGTCCTTCACCTAGACCAATAGGAGTTTGGGGGATGGTTTGATCTAGGTTAGGATAGATAGATTTATTTACTCTCACAACTGGATGCCCTTGCTTAGTCAAACTTGATCACTCTACCTCATATTGTTTCTGATCATAACCCTCTATTGTTGGTCATGAAGGAATTTTCTACTATGGAACCCTTTCCCTTTTGATTTGAAATCATGTGGAATACCCATCAGGATTTCAGGAATAAAGTTGATGAATGATGGAATATTCTTGTACATGGCTCCCCCATTTTTAGGATTTTTAATAAGCTAAAACATATCAAAAATATGGTTAAGGGATGGAACAAGAGAATGTTTGAGGATGTTTTCTAGAAAAAAATTATGAAGGGATAAGTTGAGGGTGACACAAAAAAAGATGGAAGAGGGGGATGTTAGCTTGCTGGCCTATAACCAAGAAAGATATGATCGCTTGGAATGGGAATAAATTTTAAATAAGGAAGAGATATTTTTGAAACAAATGTCCAAAGTTCAATGGTTGTAGGAGGGTGATACAAATACCTCTTTCTTTCATGTCTCGGCCCTGGAGCATAAGAAAAGGATTTAAATAACAAAACTTCAAAATGAGCAGGGTGTGGTGGTTAACTTGCTCACCCAGATTAGGCTTCTGGCATCTGAATACTTCCAATGAGATTTGTTGGCTCTTGATGAGGCTCCCAATCCTACTTTGGAAAATATTTTGTTGGATCCCCTCCCTACCACTCTAACCCAGGAAGAAAATAATTTCATTCTAAGTGATGTCACTCTCGAGGAAGTCTGAACGACTATTTTGTAAGGAAAGCTAGATGTGGAAGCAACTCTCCTAATGTCAAAAACTCAGGGAAGAATGCAGAGATACCTTTTTAAATTTTACAATTACAGTCCAATTAAGATGCACTAGAAAGAGATTACTGAAATAGAGAAATAGACAAACACATATGAACACCAGATATACATGGGAAAACCCTTATGGGAGAAAAACTCACCACACCAAGAGAAGTCACTTTGTATTATAGTAATAAAGATTACAAATAGATATTTGACTTATCTTTCTGATGTCAGTTTACAACAACATTCACCATGAACAACCTTGTTATAGAACATTCACGTTATAGTCTTCATAGAATAGAATTCATCCACTGATCATACAACCACACAACAATCTGTCGATCCATTGAACCAGACATCATCTACAACTTCTGAGTAAATCCATGACGCCCCTATTTGTCGAGCTTCCTCTCAGTAACGGCCGCAACAGTCCAACTGCTAGCGGTTCCCATTCAGCTTCTTTGATTGGCCAATGAATCACCACATAGGATGGTCTTCTCTCAGTCAAAGCAATCAACCTATGTTGGCATGTCGGTGAGACACTAACCGTGTCTCCTCGATGCCACAAGACTTAACTATTGATGTCACCAAGAGTCATCCTTATCGCCAAGATGTTACATCGAGTCCAGAGAGTTATCACTCAGACTTTGCCATGTCACCAAGACCTCATACTGATGATCATCACATGTATCTCTATCGCCAAGAATTATCGCTATTGGTGAAACATCATACCGAAGCTTCAAAGTCACACAGACGTGAGTTTTCCATTCGGTGAGAAAATCGTCTTTCGCTGAGAGATCATACCGAGTCATTAAGGGTTATACCGAAACTTTCAACATTTGGCAAGACATACTGCTTTCGCTAGGAGATCATACCGAGGTTCAAAGATACTCTGAAGTGCTCATATATTTCCAAGACATATCACTATCACTGAGACATTACTCTAAGATCTTAAGTCATACCGAGCACCATGCAACAATCGACAAGACTTCTGTCCATCGCTGAGACCTCACATCGAGACCTTTATGATGCTTTGAGTGTATACCGTCGGTGAGACACACCAACTGTCACCAAGAGTTCTTCCTGAGTGTTCAAGTCACATCGATGTCCCCAGGATAAAGTTTTCGGTGAGACATCCATATCGGTAATACTTCTTACCGAACACCCAAGACTCTCTCCGAAGACTTCAACAGAAAATGCTATTGGCGAGACTCCGTTCGTCACTGTGACTTCACACCGAAGAAATCCTTTAGGCCAAGGGTCTCCCTGATATACGATATGAATGGAGTATCGGCCAGAGATCTCCACTCGGTAGGAGGTCATACTGAACACAACATGTCATAGAGATAGGATCATTTGGTGAGACTCAAGCAAGGTCACAGTGACCTGAATTGTTCAACAAGATTCAAGCTGCTAGTCGGCCAGACACAAAAGATGTCACACCGACTTAGCCCTTTTAGAGGTTTCAACCTGTGGGATTGAGGCACATATTTCCAACAATCTCCCACTTGACGAAGATCACATAGGCACCTCCAGAGCACAACAAAACTACTAAAAATCATGGGCACTAAGGCCCATCGAACTGGCACACCACCTGAACTTGTTTGTGCTCACTGGCTTCGTCAATGCATCTCTAACATTCTCCAGAGTATCAAATTTTTCCAAACTGATCTTTCCATCCTCCACCATATCTCATACAAAGTGGTACTATACATCTATATGTTTCGTCCTGACATGGAAAGTAGGATTCTTTACCAGACAAATTGCACTCTGACTATCACAAAAAATAGTTATTTTCCCTGCATCAAAACCAATGTTAGAACACAAACGTTTTAACCAAACTACTTCTTTACAAGCATGTGTAGCTTCCATGTATTCAGCTTCTGTAGTGGACAAAGCAACTACATCCTACCGCTTACTCATCCAACTCATTGCACCACCATTCAACATGAAAGTATATCCACTGGTGGACCTCCTGCTGTCAATGTCCCCTACCCAATCAGAATCCACATAGCCTTGAATACTAAGAGTCCTCTGTGATTCAACCAGGTTCCCATTGTAACACAAAGAAAAATTTGAAGTGCCCTTCAAATATCTAAAAACTCTCTTTACAGCATCCCAATGTGTCCTTCTAGGATTAGCCATAAACCGACTAAGAACTCCCATTGCTTGGGCAATGTCTGGCCTTGTACAAACCATTGCATACATAAGACTGCCAATCGTACTAGCATAGGGTACACTGGTCATGTCCTCCATCTCAGTAGAAGATTTTGGATAGTCTTCAATAGATAGCTTATTTCCTTGCAAGACTAGAACAACTAGCTACTTGCAATCATTCATGCAAAATCTCTCTAGAATAGTCTTGTTATACTTACTCTGACTGAGCCAAAATTTTCTACTATTCTTGTCCCTGGTTATCTCCATCCCTAGAATATATCTTGTTGCACCAAGATCTTTCATTTCGAACTTAGCAAACAACTAAGACTTAAGATCATAAATCATTAGCTTACTATTGCCTATGAACATCATATCATCAACATAGAGAGCAATAATATTGATCACTTTCAACTTTATAATAAACACAATGATCAAATTTTGATCTCACAAATCCCAAAGACAATACAAAAGTATCAAATTTTTGGTACCACATTCTAGGTGACTGCTTTAACCCATACTAAGACTTTTTTAGCTTGCAAACCAGTTTCTCTTTACCTTTTTCAACAAAATGCTCAGGTTGGGACATATAGATTTCTTCTTCAAGATCACCATGAAGAAATGTTGTCTTCACATCCATCTGTTCGACCTCTAAGTCATACGCTGCTGCAAGTGACAAAAGAAATCTGATAGACGTCAGCTTAGCTATAGGAGAAAAAATCTCCCCATAATCAATTCCCTCTACCTGGGAATAACCCTTCACAACCAATCTTTCCTTGTACTTTTCCACACTGCCATCCAGACCAATCTTCTTTTTAAATACCCATTTGTAGCCAACAACTTTTCTACCTTTAGGCAAGGGCACCAAACTCCAAGTGTTATGCTTTTCTAATGATGCCATTTCTTCGTTCATGGGTTCCAACCAAGAGTCTGAATCAAAAAATTTAAATGCCTCCTTTATAGTCCTAGGCTCATTAGTGCTAGAAATTAAAGCATAGGCACAAGTATAATCTATCAAAGAGAACCCATACCTTTTAGGTTGTTTTCTTTCATGGGTTGACCTCCTCACTTGTTGAGGCTAAGGTTCTTCTTCTTCTTCAGAACTTTCAGAACTACTTGAGCTCTCCTCAGTTTCAGGTATATTTTGAAGTTTCAATTCCTCCTTCTCTGGTGTAGGAGGAATTCCAACTACATCCTTATTGTTTTCTGACTTTGTCTCTGACTGCAGATCCAAGGTAGAAGGTTTTAGCTCATGAAAGATTACACTTCTACTGTATACAACCTTCTCCATATCAGGATTCCAAAGCTTGTATCCTTTTATACCAGCACTATAGCCAATAAAGATACATTTGACACCCTTGTTCTCCAACTTAGATCTTTTCTCATATGACACATGAGCATATGCCTCACAGCCAAAAACACGAATATGTCTTAAAGAGGGCTTCTTACCAGACCACGCTTCCAAAGGTGTTTTCTCAACAAGAGCAGAATTTGGAGAACGATTAATCAAGTAACATGCAGTAGCAATAGACTCAGCCCAAAACTTCTCCTCCAAGCTAGCACTACTCAGCATACTTCGTGCTCTCTCCATCACTGTCCTATTGAACCTTTCTGCAACTCCATTTTGCTATGGAGTATAAGGTGTAGTCTTATGTCTTTTAATCCCATGGTCTTTACAATACCTCTTGAAATCATCAAAACAAAATTCACCGCCATTATCAATCCTTAAGCATTTATTTTTTCTTCTAGTCTGATTTTCTACAAGGTTCTTAAATTCCTTAAACTGACTGAACACTTCTGATTTACTCTTCAAAAAATAAACAAATGTTCTTCTCGAATAATCATCAATGAACGATACATAGTACCTTGACTTAGACAAAGAAGGAACATTCAATGGACCAAATACATCAGAATGAATATAATCTAGCAAACCAGAAGATTTATGAGGACTGGAATAAAATGAAACACAGTGTTTTTTTCCATATATACAATTTTTACAGAATTCAAATTCAAGGTTACAATCTTCAAGCCCCTCAACCAGGTTTTTGTTCTTTAAGGTTTTTAAACCTTTCTCTCCAATGTGGCCTAGCCTATGATGCCAGAGCATAGTCTTTTTTGCTAGAAGTTTAACTTCCGTAGAGTTTATACAATTAGGAACATTTCCCTCTTTTCCTCCATGAGTAGCTTTATGTGACTTTACAGAGACATTGTTACATTGAACAACATGTGCATCTAGCTTGTACAAGGTACCAATATGAACACCCCTTGCTAGCACCATTGAGCCTCTCATCATCTTGCAGCCATTTCCAGAGAATGTGACTTGCACTCCAATATCATTTACCATACTTACAAAAAGTAAGTTTCAAGCTAGACCTGGTATATGCATTACATTATTGATTCCCTTCACTCTGCCATCAGGGAATTGGATTCTAACTCTTCCACAGCCAACAATTTCCAAAGTTGAATCACTTGCCAAGTACACCTTTCCACCATCGTATTCTTCATACTTCATGAACCAGTCTCTATGAGATTTCATGTGGAAAGATGCTCCAGAATCAATCAGCCAAACATCATCTGATGCCTGTGTAGCCAAGGCTGCAATGAAGGTGTCTACATCACTGTGAGAAGAATCATTGTCCGAAGAATACTTCTTCTTCTTCTTCTCCTCTTTACAATCCTTTCGGACATGACCAGGTTGCCCATAGTTCCAGCACTTCACCTTGGACTTCTTGCTAAGAGACTTTGATCTCCCCTCTGATTTTGATTTAGATTTCTTGTCCTTCTTCTTTCCTTTCTCTTTCAACCTTTCTCTAACAGCAAGGGCCTCCTTCTCCATCTCAGAAGATTTCCTTCTCATTTCTTCTAATAACAAAGAAGCAACAACATCTTCCATCTTGAAACTAGATGTTGTACTCCCAATAGCCATCACAAGGTGATCCCATGAATCTGGCAAAGAACACAATATCGGCATACAACGATCCTCTTCATCAATCTTCACACCAACAGATGTTAATTGTGCAATCAATATGTTGAATGTGTTCAAATGATCAGCTACAAAACCTCCTTCCTACATTCTCAAAGTGTACAACTTCTTCCTCAGGAACATTTTATTCACCAAAGACTTCCCCTGATAAATAGAAGTCAGTCTATTCCACAAGGAAGATGCAGTCTTCTCTTCATGCACATTGAGAAGAACAGAGTTTTCCAAACAGAGCCTTATCAGCCCCTTAGACTTTCTATTTGCAAGGTCCCAATCTTCTTGCTTCATGCCTGTAGGTTTCACTCCAGACACAGCAATCCAAAGATCATGATCAACTAATAGATCTTCCATCTTAAGTTTCCACAACTTAAAATTGCTGCCATTGAACTTCTCTATTTCAATCTTTCCTGACATGCTAGCCATCTCAATCTATAATTAGAAATTGACAAACTTCTACAAGACTCCCACTAAACAGAAATTGACACAAAAAACCCAACGTACCCACAAGGATAACACAACTGTCCAGGCTCTGATACCACTTGTAAGGAAAGCTAGATGTGGAAGCAACTCTCCTAATGTAAAAAACTCAAGGAAGAATGCAGAGATATCCTTTTAAATTTTACAATTACAATCCAATTAAGATGTACTAGAAAGATATTACTGAAATAGAGAAATAGAAAAACACATATGAACACCAGATATACATGGGAAAACCCTTATGGGAGAAAAACCCACCACACCAAGAGAAGTCACTTTGTATTACAGTAATAAAGATTACAAACAAATATCTGACGTATCTTTCTGATGTCAGTTTATAGCATCATTCACCATGAACAACCTTGTTACAAAACATTCCCGTTACAGTCTTCACATAATAGAATTCATCCACTGATCATACAACCACACAGCAATTCATTGATCCATCAAACCAGACATCATATACAACTTCTAAGTAAATCCATGACACCCCTGTCTATCGAGCTTCCTCTCAGTAACGGCCACAATAGTCCAACTGCAAGTGGTTCCCATTCGGCTTCTCTGATTGGCCAATGACTCACCACGTAGGATGGTCTTCTCTTGGTCAAAGTGATCAACCTGTGTTGGCATGTCGGTGAGACACTAACCGTGTCTCCTTGATGCCACAAGACTTAACTATCAATGTCGTCAAGAGTCATCCTTATCGCTAAGATGTTACATCAAGTCTAAAGAGCTATCGCTTAGACTTCGCCATATCACCAAGACCTCATACTGACAATCATCACATGTATCGCTATCACCAAGACTTATCACTATCGGTGAAACATCATACCGAAGTTTCAAAGTCACATAGATGTGAGTTTTCCATTTGGTGAGACAATCATCTTTTGTTGAGAGATCATACCGAGTCATTAAGGGTTATACTGAAACATTCAACATTCGGCAAGACATACTGCTTTTTCCAGGAGATCATATCGAGGTTCAAAGATACTCTGAAGTGCTCATCTATCACCAAGACATATTGATATTGCTGAGATGTTACTCCAAGATCTTAAGTCATACTAAGCACCATGCAATAGTCAGCAAGACTTTTGTCCATCACCAAGACCTCACATCGAGGCCTTTATGTTGCTTTGAGTGTATACCATCGGTGAGACACACCAACTGTCACCAAGAGTTCTTCCCGAGTGATCAAGTCATACTAATGTCCCCAAGATAAAGCTATCAGGGAGACATCCATATCGGTAAGACTTCTTACCAAACACCCAAGACTCTCTCCGAAGACTTCAATAGAAAATGTTGTCAATGAGACTTCATTCATCACTGGGACTTCACACCGAAGTAAGCCTTTCAGCCAAGGGTCTCCCTGATATATGATATGAATGGCTTGTCAACCAAAGATCTCCACTCGTTAGGAGGTCATATCGAACACATGTCATAGCAATAGGATCATTCGGTGAGACTGAAGCAAGATCACAACGAACTAAACTGTTCAACAAGATTCAAGCTGCTTGTCGGCTAGACACAAAATATGTCACACCCACTTAGCCCTTTTAGAGGTTTCAGCTTGTGGGATTGAGGCACATATTTCCAACATGTTTTCGGTATGGGTGCCTACAAGGAATTGGGTCCTGATGGGTTCCCCCTAGCTTTCTTTTAGATTTTTGTGGAGATTGTTGAGGTGGATGTTGTTATGGAGGCCAAGGATTTATTCAAATCTAGTAAGATCCTCAAACAATTGAACCAGACTTTCATTTCCCTAGTTCCCAAAGCTATTGAACCATAGTCTATGAAAAAAAAATTCCGCATTAGCCTATGCAATACCATTCATAAGATATTCTATAAAATCTTGGTGAATCATTTGAAGACCCTGCTGGAAAAAATGATAAGCCCTACCCAAAAAGGTTTTGTCCTAGGTCAACATATTTTGGATGCTACCATAACCACTCATGAAATTTTACATTCCATGGATAGATGCAATAATGTCAATATGGCCTTCAAGCTTGACATCTCAAAAGCGTATGATAAAGTTCTATGGGAATTTATTCCCAAAGTACTATCTAAATTTGGCTTTGATCAGAGGGTGATTAACCTCTTGATGGAATGCATTACCACTATCAAATATTGGTTAATGGGGTCCCTTTTGGCTTCTTCAATGATGGGAGGGGCATTAGACAAGGTGACCCTCTCTCCCCCTATTCTTTTTTATCATGGTTACATATGTGCTAAGTAGGAACATAACCAAACTATTGTTGGAGGGCTCCATAAAGGGGGTCAAACTTGCTACTTCGCCTGAACTTGTTGTTATTCAATAGTTTGTGGATGACACCATTCTATTTGGGAAGGCGTTTGTGATCGAAGCTAGCAAATGAAAGAGTTTCCCTAACAATTATGTTGCTTGCTTTGGAAAATGTATAAACTGCAATAAAAGTATGATATATTTCTTTAACAACACTCATACCCTTCAGGCTCGAGTGACTATTGTCTTAGGTTTCCTAAGTAGATCTCTCCCCTCGGTGTATCTTGGGATACCCCTTACTATCAAAGAGGTTACTCCTACATTTTGGAATATGGTTTTATTAAGGATCCAAAGGAAGTTGGCGGGGTGGAAAGGTACTATTCTCAGCCATGCTAGGGAAAGCTGCAACTCTTGACTACTACCCTCCAAGGGATCCTTATCTACTTCCTTTCTATCTTTAAAATTCCAAGATACATAGTGGAGAAGTTTGAAAAAATACAAAAGGAACTTTTTGTTAAATTAATGATCAGATTTAATGCATAGAAAATTAACTCAGAATCAGACACAATAACACAGGAGATACCCTGGGAAAACCCTCCACTTGAGGAAGAAAAACCCAGCAACAAAAGATCTCTCTTATATATAAATAATGGCAACAAATCTCTTTACAATGGGGCCAATCACAAGGCCAATATTGAGCACCTACACCAGATATAATAACAGATGATGATCTGCACTTCCTTGAATTACTAAATTTTCCCTTGAAGAAATTCACAATTTTTCTCTTGAATATATTCGCACTTGAATGGAAAACTTGATGATAAATGAATGGAAAAGAACTTGTATTTATACATAGGTCGCACCTCTTCAAGAATAAGGTCGGCCATAATAAAAGATATAATTTCAAAATAGAAGATGTGAATTACAAGGAAGGTCGGCCCTTTTAGGAATTATATTGTTGCAAAGAGAAGCACCCAAACATATTAAATAACACATATAAATAAATAGCCGATAGGCTATATTGATTTATGTCTGCACTTGTGGCTGGAAGGATGAACCCGAAGCTGCCATAACATTAACACTCCCTCTTAGCTAGGGAGAGAACTTCTAGCTGCTCAAGACAAATCACCTCAACATGATGCATTACATTGGCTACAACCAGATGTGAAAAGAAGAATATCACCTCAGCATGATATTAGATATCATCTCAACATGATATCAACCATAATGGCTACAACCATACTATGGTAAGTACAAGTGTTCATCACTTGCGTGATGTTGTCATCTCAATGTGACTTTCACCATGACTCTCTCAGAGGGTGAAACACAATTACAAGATATGTCATGGAGTCACACACATGACATCCACCATGACTCAGCTCAGAGGGTGGAAACAAGGGCTTTCACCTCAAATTCCTCTGTCTCAGAGGAAAATGCATTAACAAGGGCTTGCACCTCAAATTCCTCTGTCTCAGAGGAAAATGCATTAACACGGGCTTGCACCTCAAATTCCTCTGTCTCAGAGGAAAATGCATTAACAAGGGATTTCACCTCGAACTTCTCTCTCGGAGAAGAACTCATTAAACAAGACTCACTGATACTAAGACTCTTACTCAGTCAAGGCTAGATTCTCCACCATACCAACCTTATCTTGAAAGTACACAAACTTGATTCTGGAGAGAGGCTTGGTGAGAATGTCTATTGTCTTCTCATCAGTGCTGATATACCTCAACTGTATTGCCTTTCGCAGTACCATATCTCTGATATAGTGGTACTTGATCTCAACCTGCTTGATTCTGTCATGGAACACAAGATTGATAGATAGCTTCACGTAACTCTGATTATCATAATGAATGATAGTAGGCTCCATTGATTGCCCATATAATCCTGCAAGGAGCTTACGAAGCCACACTGCTTCCTGAGCTACCATACAAGCTGCAATATACTCTGCCTTGGCTGTACTCAATGCTACATATGACTGCTTCTTGTTGCACCAGGATATCATAGCAGATCCAACCTGAAGAATATCTCAATCCATATTCAACTGTGACATGCAAGTATCTTAGGATATGCTTTGCTGCAACAAGATTATCATCTTCTTTAGGCTCAACAGGCTCCCTCTGAATCTTCAATCACTTGCATCAACCTTCTCACCTCTTCGTCCAAGATTTCCTGTAACACTTTGACTTAGATAAGTGTTTTCCAATGCACACCTTTGGTACTGTAGAGAGTTCAAGGTAGACCTCCTCGACCTCATAGCAGATCACTCTATTCTAAATAGGTTTGCAGAGCTACCAATATCAAATCCAGATGATAATCTTTAAGCAATTCTGATCTCAACAGCTGAAGGGATCCTCTAAGGATTTAGCACTTAGCCTTACAATACAGTAATCTTCACTTCTTCTCAGTGAGTTACAAAACTCCCTCTTGATCCCTACTTCAGAGATTGCAAAGAATACTTCTGGAAGTGGACTCCCTCTAACCACCAGCTCAGTTCCATGGCTGCAAGTTGTGACATCACACTTGATCATTTCTTTGGTTGGCATGACTTCCTCATAAGATGCCTCAAGCTTTTCATCGCTAAGCAATCTCTCATCACCTTCCAGCTTCTAGCTGTTCACAAAGCATTTTAGAGAGAGATTACTAACAGTTTATAACTATCTAAAGAAATATCAAGACTAGAATCATACAAGGTTTACTATTTCAGGTTATAGCATGAATACATAAGAATTTATAAAATTAAAACATAAATAAATAAATCAGCCTAAAGAGAAATATATCAAAAGATCAGAATGAAGGGCTAAAGAAACTTATCTTTATATAATTTTGATATAACTCTTTCTTCCATCTTTTACTCCTCTCGAGAGTGCCAAACTCAGTACAACAAAAACAATCTGCACAACTACAGATTTCTTGAATGCATTATGCGGTTAGCAAGTATAACCAACTCTCTCCAAGAGTCAAGGCTCTAACACAATTCATGCATTAGAGAATGATATCGATGTGATCAACCTATCACAATGAAAATGCAATTCTCTTTTTTTTTTTCATCTCAAAGTCACACTCAGAGATCTACATAATTAGCATGAAACAACTCAAAATAAATAATTTGAAATGTTCGAAGGATCTTTATGCTAGAGAGCACAATTCAAGAGAAATTGCAATCTCTCTATACTAATCACACAAGATCCAAATAAATGGAATAACCCAGCAAAACAACGAATACTTATCTCTTGATGAATGCAAATATTGGACACAATAAGACACACTGCTCATGTGCACAGATCAGCACACAACCTTTATAGCTTGAACATAGGCCCTTTTCCAAGGTTAAATTTGAACATGGTCTTTGACCGTTCAATTTTACGATGCACTTCATTTCCAGCTATAATCCACTAGATTATGTAACAGATGCAACATGTTTACTAGCAACACCCAGAAAGTTAGAGATGGATAAGATCATCCCTCATAGGCTTTATCAAATCTGCACAACTCAACAGTCTGAGTTTCACATAAAAAAAAATAAACAACAACAAAAAACAAATATTTATCTTGAAATTCAACCAATAGAGAAGATCTGTATTGTTGTTGAGTGCTCGTTCAGGATTCACAATATGCCTGATGTCGCCAGATTGTGAATCATAACTCTTAGAAGGAACTTCACAGGACTCATTTCAATCATCATCGTGACCCATCATCAATCGCTTCTACTGCCTAAGCTCATACCTTGCTATAGGAATTAAATGTCAACTCTATGCTTTGACTTTGTAAGTAGCTCTCGAAGGTTTGCTGGATGACTGACCATCTCCCAATATCATGATATGCCTCCTGAGGTGTCAATTACTTGGAGAGACATATATACTTTCATCCTTTCATAACGATCCGATACTCTTCAATGGCACTGAGAATTTTCAGTGGCATTGAGAATTCTAAAAACTTTACACGAAGTTGATCCAAATTCAACATCCTGATAAATTTAGCAACGCATAGCAGAAGAACTGAAAGTTCTTTGTCATCGATGAATCAACAAAGCCACCACGAGTCTATCCATTTTTATATATATATATTTTTTAAGTTGTCTGTCATGCATACACGATTTCCACGTCAGCCACACCAATCTTAAGAAAATGACACTACAAGCAACGGTTCCTTTTAGAGTAATACGACACCCCCTTGATATTAGATGACTGCTCAAATGTTTGAATGAGAGTCTTCAATTCTTCTTGACTCCTTATATTGCCCAATACTCATCCAGAGCTTGGGATCATTCCCACGAAGCAGCAGAAAGAACAATAAGCAACAGTGGAAGGATAATTTCTGAAGATAGCACATAAAGTTGATAATCACTTTCACCTGATTAAATCCTGAATGAGTCTCTTCACTTGGCAACAGAATTAATCTAGGGACCTCGATGTTTCATTAAGATGACAACTCAACTCTACAACTTCGAATTTCCATCTCATGCCAATAATGGAGCATAACCTTCTTCAGATTGTATTATTTGTCGAGCCTTAGTTATTCAAAACTGGACTCAATGTAATATTTACATGTCACTTTCAGCATTCACCTTACTTAACAAATCTGATCAAGTCTTTTCTTGGACCTGCTCTGATACCATGTTAAATTAATGATCAGATTTAATGCACAGAAAATTAACTTAGAATCAGACACAATAACACAGGAGATACCCTAGGAAAACCCTCCACTTGAGGGAGAAAAACCCAACAACAAAAGATCTCTCTTATATATAAATAATGGCAACAAATCTCTTTACAATGGGGCCAATCACAAGGCCAATATTCAGCACCTACACTAGATACAATAACAGATGATGATTTGTACTTCCTTGAATTACTAAATCTACCCTTGAAGAAATTTGCAATTCTGCTCTTGAATATATTCGCACTTGAATGGAAAACTTGATGATAAAAGAATGGAAAAGAAATTTTATTTATACATAGGTCACACCTCTTCAAGAATAAGGTTGGCCATAATAAAAGATATAATTTCAAAATAGAAGATGTGAATTACAAGGAAGGTCGGCCCTTTTAGGGATTATATTGTTGCCAAGAGAAGCACCAAAACATATTAAATAACACATATAAATAAATAGCCAATAGGCTATATTGATTTATGTCTTCACTTGTGGCTAGAAGGATGAACCCGAAGCTGCCATAACATTAACACTTTTTATGGTTTGGGACTAAAGAGAAGAAGAAGTTTTCTTTGGTTAGTTGGGACAAAGTTTTCTTACCTAAATCTTGTGGTCGGCTTGGGATTAGGAATGTTCAAAGTACTAATAAAGCTTTGCTTGCTAAGGTTAAATGGGATCAATTAAGGAAAAAAAAGGACTGGTGTAAGATCATGAATGCTAAGTATCTTGGCAATATATCTATGATTAAATTCCTTTCAGATGATCACCCTACTAGTTTGCTAGCCTGGAACAACATCTACAGGTTGGAGAGGCTGCTCACTTCTAGGATGAAATGCAAACTCGGGAATGGAAATTGCATTAGATTCTAGGAGGACCCTTGGTTGCTTGATTTCCCTCTAGCACTCTCTAGATTCAGGAACCTTATGAGACCTACACAATTATTCTTTGGTATGTATGTGAGCGACTACTTTCATGGCCATCTGGGTGCTAGGAAATGGAAATAAATGGATCTATGTTGCCCCTTGTATCTAGAGTTGAAATTGTTGGCTAAGTACTTATAATACTTGCTCTCCCTGACTACACTACCTTTATCCAACTTTGAGGATGAGTTATTTTGGTTCAAATATTGGCTAGGAAAATTTTCTTTCATAACAACTTATAATCTGTTGTTAGTCCAAGGTGTTCATAGCAGACTTTGGAGACAAGTCTGGAACAAACACATGATTCCTAAAATTAATTTGTTCTAGTGGATGACCTGTCATAATAGGATCCTAACTCAGGATAGCTTGAGGAAAAGGAGATTTCAAATCCCAATTAGGTATTTTTTATGTAAAAGAAATGAAGAGTTTGTTGATCATTTATTATTGCATTGCCCATTTGTTGCTAATGTTTGGGATCTGGCTTTTGAAAAATTGGGGACCCACTAAACTATGTGTAGGGAGATCAAATCCTTCATTAAGGGCTAGTCTATCCTCTACCAACATCCTATCCCTAGAGAAATCTGGAACCAAGTCCCCCCCATCATTTCCTGGTGCTTGTGGAAAGAGAGGAATAACCGGATTTTTAGGAATATTGAGATGAGTCCTAAGGAGGTTTTTGGCATTGTTCTAAGGCTTATTTCTGAAAATGTATCAATTTAAACTAGGAAAACCCCAAACAAAGCACCTACAGAGTGGGAGATCAAGATGGCTAAAGCCTGGAATAGGAAGTTGGAGATCAACTCCTTCGATAACACTAAAGCTCGGGCTAAATGTGACATAGTTTGGAAACCCTCAGATAGGGGGTGGCACAAACTCAATGTTGATGAGGCATCCAAATAGAATCCTGGAAGGGCTAGCATTGGGGGTATTATAAGAGATTGCAAGGGAAAATTTGTGGTAGGTTTCTCAGGATACATTGGATTTTAGACTTCCATGACTGCGAAAGCTAGGGAACTATTAAAGGGTGTCCAGTTAGTTGTTACTATGGGGATAAAGAAACTCCATATAGAAGGGTATTCTATGTTTGTGATTGAATCAATCAAATTTGACAGGTTTTTAGGATTAAATACCATAGATATCCTAATTGACATAAATCACTTGGTCTTGAAGCTTGATATGAAGATCTTGTCCCACACCTATCGTGAGGGTAATCAAGTTGTTGACGCTCTGGCTAATCTAGGTTCCTCTTGGAGCACTTCCAAATGTTGGAGTCTTGGGATTTTACTGTCGAACATACAAGGTGTCATCCTTAAGGAATAGGGTACCATTGTCATCCATGATGATAACTAATTATGCTCTTTTTAAGGATTTTTGGGTTGTCCACATACTTGTTCTTTGGGTGATGTGGATGAAGAAAATTGATGAGGTTCTAAATATGAGGCAACAATTGAAGGGATGGACGAATAAGGTGGATATGAAACTAATTATGAGAGGTGATGGATAGTACCTTCGGTTAATGATTAAGTTTGGTTGGGGCATGTGCAACATTAATGAGCGGTTTTGTCATAGCTCAGCATATCTTTATGGATTCAAATTCATTTTTTTGTTTTGTTGGGCCTCTCATTTTGATGTGACCACTTCATGTCATGTGGAGTTCTTTTTGAATGCCCTCGACATTGCTAAAAGATCTCATAAAATAAAGGATTTGTACTTAGGGATTTCTATACTTGGCCTCATAGCCACTCGGCATTGGTACTTATGTATGAGCAATTTGAATGGAAAAATCATTTTTCGCAACCTAAGGATTTTTAATTATGGACCTATGGAGATATCCTCCTTGGAAATGATATATGGCATGTGTAATCTATGGGTTGCCTTAACCACTTGTTATTATCTTGGATGGCTTAATAATAATGTTTTATGGGTGATTTTTTACATTGATGTCCATTTTAATTTCCTTCTCTCATAGGGTTGCTGGTATCTCAGAGTGAAGTGTATCAAAATGGGAGGTGATAGGGTGAGGACTGAGTTGGATAACTACAAGGAATTCTGAAAGGATCCCCTGGTGTGGCATATTTGTTAAGAATTGCATGCAGAAAATATCAATTTAATGCAAATAAAGATTAAATAGAAGAATGAAAAACACATAAATAATAATAGCAATAGACAATATTTAACATGGTTCATCCAAACTCGGGCTACATCCACCAACAGAGAGTCCAATATTATTATCTAGTAAATATAACTGATTACAACTAGTAATCCTTGCAACTCAATACCGTTGCAAATGCTACAATACAATATCAATGAAAACCCTAACCGTTAGCCTTTTATCAAGACTTATGTCAGTTACAAAATAGGGTTCTTTTATGTTGGCAATAGAAAAATAACACCTAATGCCTCTGGACCCCACAAGGGGCGCTACCCCCAAACCCCCATTAAATAATTTGGGGGGAAACCGTGCTGATAAAAGTGAGGAAAATTTAACCTCTAAGTTTGATTAGGCTTCATATACCAACAATATTTTCACTAAAGGTGGGTTGGAATCATTGATGGAATGCTTAATGGGACATGATGTGAGGATGTCGGCTTAGTTTGTGAGCACTTGGAAAGATAGGAGGGTCACGATGGGGGGTATCTCTTTCGAGGTAAATGTGGAAGTCATTGCTCAAGTGACTGGGCTTTCAAGCAGTGGTAAGAAGTATAAAAACACACCAAGACCCAGGATAATGAAATTCTCAATGCTTTCTTCAAAGATAATGAAAAACTAGTCAAGTATCAGTTTGGTTTCGAAAGGAAGTGCTCCCTTGTCCATGGGACCAGGTTTTTTTGGCTATAATGAAATATGTGACTTTAGAAGGTAGCCATAGGGTGTTTTACTATTACCATTTGTCTCTTCTCAATCATCTTCATCATAAAATGTTGTTAAGTTTCTCATTCTTTTTGTTAACTGATTTGGAGAATTCTATTAAGATATGTTTGGACACTGCTACCCAAAACCCTATTGAAACACCCCCCTTGTCACTCTACCAGAGCCTCATCATGAGGCTTTACCACTTCCATTTAGCTCTTTGTTCATCCAAACCTATATCTGCTATTTGTATTGAGGAGTTTGAACCCCTTGACCAAACCACTGTGAATCCCTCCTCGATTGAGTCTTCCGGCCCTAAAAGGAAAACCCCTCTGGAGGACACCAAAAATCTGAATACCCCTAAGCCTAAACTCCCTTCCAAAAAAAAGAAGGGTGGAGTGAGGATTGCTTAGTTGAAAGTGGTTGTTGGGCTTTGCGAGTTCAAAATTTCTCCCTGCAAGAGAAAAAGCAAACCAATTGCAAGGAAAAAAGGTAAGAAAGAGGATAAATTCTAGGTGGAGCTACCAACCACTGATAGTGGAGAGGAAAATGTGAGTAAAAATTCTAAGGGTGACACTATTTTGGCTGCTACTATAGATATGAGGATGGAGATCACATAGATTGGTAAAAAACAAAAAGGAGGTGCCAGTGAATGATATTTTGAGCAATGAGGAGCAAACTGACAGCAAAGACAAGGGTAAGAAAGAAGATACGAAGGAGGAGGAGGAATTTGTGGAGGGACCTAGTCACTTTTCCGACTTCAATAGGATGCTCTAGGATGATTCAACAACCCACTCCTCAAATCCGGAGGCTATGGAGAAAGATAATGCTAAGACTATAAACAAGGAGGACAACTATAGCAAGTTGTTGGATTGCATGGATAATCTTGAAAGGAAGTTTGCAAGGTTGACTTGGTTCACCATTAAAATTATCCACCATTATGTCAGTACCCTCTATGCTATGCTCAAAGAAGTGGACAAGAAGACAATGGAGGGGGGGGCAACTGGGTTGGGGAGGATTTTTTAAACTTCCTCATACTGAAATGGGAGAGTATAGAAAATTAGTCTGTTGTATCTTTTTTCTGGTTTGTCGTTAGGTCTTCGTGTGTGGGTTGTTGGTCTATTGTTTCTATGTCCTGTTGTTTCGGTGTTTTCCATTTTAATGTTATGGTCTTGATCTTTTTTGGCCCTTTGGGATTGTCGTGTAAAGGGTACTACACCCTATAAATGCAACTTAATATATCAAAAAACAACCCTCTTTTCTATAAAAAATGTGTTCAACAACTTCAACAGTGTATTTAAATCAACAAGGGTTCATGAAATTAATTGAGGTTTCAACAAAAGAAATTTTCATTATGAAAAATTTGATTACACAACATATTTCAGTCATCAAATGACTGATGGGAAACATTGATTCATGAGAACCTCCAAATCTACACTTTTTTTCTTGCAACAATCACCTGCAACTCTTCAATTCTCAACTATAGAGTCTGCAACTTTCAATGGATGCAATAACCCTTACAACCTACAACAAACCACCTCAAAAACCTCTAAGAGAATACCACACCAAGCTCTCCAATCTTCAACACCTATAGTCACAAATGAATGACCAAAACCTAGCACAAAACCCTTCTCCAAAAATCCAAAAAAATAAAATTCCCTCCCCTTTAGAAAATTCACAACCAAATCCTCATAATGAGTTATTTCCATAATAGAAAAAAATAAAAAATTATTTTTAATTCCATTTTGTAACTCCCAATCCCAACGCCTAAACTTGCTTTTTCAGATTTTTTCAAATGCAATTACACCTCCACTATCTCCACTTCCAACTTGCATAACAAATGTGGAATTTTATTTAAATAAATAAAATTAAACTCATTTATTCAAATAGCCTCCTAACATAAAATTAACCTCCTAAAATGAAATTCAAATAAAAATCTGAAATTTGAAATTTTTTTGGTTGATGTTGATTGCACTTTCACCTAGGATGCTCCTGCATCAGACGCCCTAGGTAGAAATAAATGTTTCATGAGTTGCACTTAGAATTTTTTGTAGATCCTATGTTTATCTTGGATCCACCTCATTTCCTTGTCCACTAGAATATTTCTATGCATCACTTTCTGCAAACTTACAACATTACCATGTTTCATCCTTCCTCTACTACCCATCATTTAATTCAAAGCATCAAATTGGTTTTCCAACCTAATATACTTCATCAAAATCAGAACTAAAAATTAGACTTATATTTCCTCCATCAAAAAAATGTATTTCTTTGCCTCATTTTTTGTTCTATCTTTTCCATCTCTTTCCAACATGTCCCCTTCATGAAATTCCCCTATTTCAATGCCTTTTGAAAGACATGACATTGCTGCAACCTAGTTTCCTTCACTCAAAAAATCATTAGTACTACCATCAAAAGACTCAATTTCCATAATACCTAACAAGGAATCATGATCACTAATCAAAAACTTTTCACCTCCACTATTCTCAAACAAGGATTCTTTAGGAAACTCTTCATTAAACTTCATACTCCACTCTTCCAATTCAACTTTATCAAAAGTAATTTTTGTTGCAACAAAATTATCTATTCCTTCACTCTCTTTCTCATCAAAGGAAACAATAAAATCAGATTTTACCTTACCCTCTACTGCTACCTTCATTCCACTTGAGATCTCATCTTTAATATAAGTCAAAAAATCACAGGTTTCTTATCCTCATCATGGTTAGTGTTACCAAATCCAACATATTCATCCTTAATAACAGCTAAAAGTCTAATTTCATCAACCAAACAAGACCTTGCATTGCTGCAAACCTTACCCATTTCTTCTTTCAATGGCTTCAATTTGTGTTTCACTCCATCCTTCGTCAATATGTATGTTGTTGGTTATTTTTTAAGAACCAAACTTGATCTCAACCATTCTCTATGAATCTACCACAATTCAATAGTCAATACTAGTGAGGATTGGCCAACGAACAAGTAAAAGACCACTAGGCATTTACATCTACACTTTGGGATCTGTGAAACCTAGGAGGGTGATCCTAACAATGTTTAGATGATAATTGTGTGCCATTTTATCATGAATACTAAAACAAACAAATAATTCTCATGTAATAGCTCAACAAATGGAATGTATCAGAGAATTTGGCCGCTTCTTAACAACACTCTACATTCGGAGCATGAGAATGGTGAAACTCAACACAAAATAGTAACAATTATAACCCATTTTAAGAATCTGATTTAATAAGTGATTTGTTGCTAAATTTACCAGCTAAATGCAACATGATTACTTTACATAGACTAGTGTCTCATCCTCAGAACAAAGTAAAATCCCAAAAAATATGTAATTTGATAACAATTTCACACATAGCATCATTAAAGCTTTGAAGATACTGCAATACAACATTTCAACATTATATTATCAACCACCACTTCTTACTAATATCCTAGCACTTAGTTGACATAAACCAATAGCTTCATTCAAGCATTTACATTAATTCTTTGAATTAACAAGCAAGAAAAGAACTACACATCCATTGGTAATCAATGGAGATAAATAAGATAACCCTTGATTATATTATTCA
Source organism: Sequoia sempervirens (assembly GCA_007258455.2). Lineage (NCBI taxonomy): Eukaryota > Viridiplantae > Streptophyta > Pinopsida > Cupressales > Cupressaceae > Sequoia > Sequoia sempervirens. The sequence continues at coordinate 118,106,828 of VDFB02086081.1, read as the reverse complement.
TAACTCATGAACCAAGTGCATAGAAGAGAAAATGGCTTTGAATTTGCACCATTCCATATTATATTTTTTAGTATTTCCATCAAAATTACATATGCATTAGCAAACTTGAACCTAATACTTAACTCTAAAATATGCTTAGTATTCTCTTTACAATTTTTAGTATGATCAATACCAAAACAACGAACCTCCTGTAATTGGCCTTGAATTCCCATTTATAGAAACATGGGAGGAACAATCCTTGGGCCAAATTACAATTGCAGTCACATTTTCATTTGACATACATTTCACTATAATTTAAAAGATCCCTAGATGGTTATATTTGCACCTTGCAAAAAGAGGGAAACCATAAAAGACAAGAATCCTTTTCATCGTTGAAGATTTACCTACCTTCCAAAAGGCACATTTTTCATTGTAGCAAGACCAAAACCTCTCATCCACACTAACCAAAAAGGTTCTCCTCATCAACACCCAAGAAAAAAACACATACATTCATCAAAGAAGACATACCCACCCCCCAAAAGGCATCCTTCATCGTTACAGCAGTTTCCAACACCTCTCCTTCACGTTGATCATCAAAAATAAAAACACTAGACTAGGACATCACCTCCACAATGATTCATCATCTTTAGAATCAGAATATGCATGTCCCCCAAGAGCCTTTGTTGAAACTAGAGGATTTGTCTCACCATCATTAGAGTCTTCCAAACCAACAAGTGTACGGAGATACTGGGCATATTCTAAATCATCCTCAGCCTCATCTTCCATGGCAACATAAGGTTCCTCCATATAAGAATCATAAGCCTTGTGGTCCTTATCTTTCTTCTTCCTCACCTGAGACCTAGTCAATTTCCCTAACTTAGTTTCCTCCTTTACATTTTGTCCTTTCAGGAATATACCCCTAGGCTCACCATAGTTGCTCTTCACCACTCTACTTCTCAATTTGTAAGTACACTTTGCTTCACCCTCCATGAATATGGAAAAATCTCTCTTCACAGTCTCCAACTTTGCAAACCTCTTAGACACACCTAACTTAATTATGGGTGTGTCATCTTAAGGTTTAGGTCTTTTGACTCCTTTCTATTTAGGCTTCCTCTCTGGCCTAATGCTTGACTCACTGGGCTCACTCATTTTCACAGAATAATAGGACTAGAGCCTATAGACTTTCAATTTTAAAAGATCTCCACAGGCCTATGCTTTAAGAAACAAACTTGTAGCACACTCGCCACCCAGACAACGCACAATCCTCACCAATTCAAAAGGAAGTTGCACTCAGCCAAACCTTGCAAACCCAAAGTAGTTAAAGTATACAAAGCTTTCATGAATTTCCCAAACCAACCAATTATGCACAGTTGAAATAGAGAAGGTATAAACACCTGCTTACCCATAAAAAATTATCTTCACCACCTGTGCAACTACTCACCTATGCTCTTCACACCTTCTTCGATGTCTCTAGACCAATTCCTCAGCTCTTAAGGATTTCAAATTGTGATAGAAAATAGCTGATAATACTCATTATGTAGAGTGACTGGAGTGTGTCACCATTAATGTTCAAAAGAAATCTCCAGCGTGCGAGTTGACAACTAGCCATCCAACTTTGAATATTGACTATCAACCCTTTTGATTTCAAAACACAATCAATGATGATCCTCAACCATCATGCTGTGCTTTCACAACTTTTGTATTAAAAATAGTGATGACACCTCAGATAACTACCATGTAGCCATCTACACATTAATCATCATTTATATAGTAGCCATCGTGTATCGCTACCTTAGTTCCCACTCCTTCAAGTGAACTCACAATGTATTAGGGCCCAAAGATGAGGGGAATATTCCATCAGATGCTCCATCTCTCATCATTTTTGTGTGTGTTGAAACTCCATTTAAAAATGTGATTCCCTTAGGTGGCACAATGGGTACAAGGTATAGTAGGTCTATCACCCATCGCTAATTTATTTGTCAATAAAAAGAACACATTAGCGATGGAGCACCTTATGTGATAGGTCAGGATCACTCCACTTGCCCATATGAAAAGATTAAGGGCTAAGAAAGCATCACCCTTAGTAACATTTCACATTTGTAAAGTGGCACTAGAGTAAGGAACTTTATCACGCATCGCTAATTCATTTTGAAGAACAGACGAGCGATTAGCGGTAGCGAGAAGGTTAGCAATACAAAGGACATCACTCACATCACTCATCACTGATTTGAAACTACAAGATAAAACCCCATTTGTGATGATCGATACCAAGGGGATAAGTTTATTGCACATCGCTAATCTGAGGCCAATAGTCAAAAGACAGTCCACGACGAGTGATACAAAAGGAAATGAACATGAACTAAAAAGTAGCAATTAAGCACATGCCAACAAGTTGTTTTGAAAAGAAGGGACTATCTAGGATAATGCATGATGATGCCATAGAATGACTCATGAACATTTTAAGCAAAGGATGTAAAGGCAAAACAAGGTTGATCGATCAACCTTAAAAATAAATAATTTCTCAAACCAAGGCACATGGAAATATTAGGCGACGGGTAATAGGAAATTATTACCACAAGGGGGCCAGTCACCTCATGGACTCCAATGACTCAAGTTGTTTTAACATGACCAAAAATGGGTTGTAGTAGGTCAACAAAGGAATAGAACAAAATACTAAGGGTTTATACAAAGGAGAAGATATTCAAGGTAAAACAACTCCCCACAAAACCCTAAACCCTAACCACCAAAAGACTGAGAGAACATCAAGGAGAAAGCAATTCCAAGCCAGTGGAACATGAAATTTTTTGAGGGTTCCACCAGTGGCTCTAACTGGGGATGCATGCCTCTCACAGGTATGGAAAGATTCTAGATCTCATGGTTGAAGCAGACCAAATACTAAGTCCCTTGGGTGCTCCATAAGTTCTCCCTCGTTCAAGCAATTTCTTTCACCACATTCAATGGCCCCAGGCCACCAAATGAAAATATAAACCTTTGATTTCCTCTATCAAACAGACTATTCTCTGTCATCTAAACCAAGCCAAGTATGAAAACACTGCTCTGAAAACAAATATCACTATTGGCATACTTAGGCCTTCCAATGCATTAATTAACTCCATCAATATAACATTGGCAATTGAGTACCAACTGAAACCCATAGTTAACATGACATGTTAGCTTGTCTTGTCCAACTCATGTTCATGTTCCATTAAAAACTCATTCATTTGGATTGGAAATTGAAAAAATTCATAGTCCACTTGACCATTGATATCATAATATTTGGCATCCAATTCAGTTTGCACATCAAACATGAAGCATTTATAGATGCTCTGTTCAATAGCTCCATCCAAAAACATATATCCTGAACTTTTGAAGCTAGATTGCAGCTCCAAATCTGAGAAATTAGAATGAAAAGAAAACTCATATATATCCTAGGAGACATCTCCTAATTTTAGTCCCATGCCAAACGAGCATTCATCTTGTGTGATGAACAATAAATGTTCATACACAGGCATATCTTCAAGCTGATGTCCACATTCACTTGAGTGTTTCAAACCCTTTATGATATCACATACTCCATTTTGTAAATATGGTTTATCATGAACCAAATTATCTTTACCCTCATTCAAATAAGGATTATCACAATAGACATCATTACTAATAGCAACATAAGCATCAAAAAATAATTCCATTTCAGGTTCAATAACATATTTTGATTGATCTTTCATCATTCATCTCAATACAAAATGCTTCAAAAGATGGCTCAAATAATCCAGAGCTGATTTGGTCAGTGACAAAGTACTCATGCACATCATCAATTGATAGGTGTGTTGACCCCAATGTGAAAGATTCATTGTAACTTTATTGTTGTTGATAAGTACCTGAACAAGTATCTTCATTCTCCTTCACATCAATGCACTCCTTATTAGATGACAACATGTCTACTTTGGTAAAGAAACAAGTATATTCCATCTCATCAGTACCCTCATGAGCTAGAGGCATCACACATTTATTTGAATCAACAAAAATATCCATGTTATGCTCATCAATATTGTTCTCACACATTGAAACGTTTCCATCTCTGCATCACATAAACAATTAAGGGAAGCGAGGACATGAGCATGTTCATTAATATCATAATCAACATCATCAATATCTTTATCATTTCTAATACTATTTTTTAGATTAGGATACTGAACAAACACATTCTTATCCTAAAACTCATAATCATTCACAGAGTTAGCATGATTTATTGATGATAAACCCAAGTTACACTCCAGGTACTCATTAAAAGGGATTTTTTCATTCATTGGTGGGTAAGTGAATTTATGAGCACTCATATCATTGCATCCCCTATGTGAGGAAAAGGCTGCCAAATGATCCCCATAAGAGGATTTATCATCCTCAAAAAATAATCAAAAACCTCACTCTCATCATGACCTTCATCACAAGAAGATTCATCACTACATAAACTATCCTCAAAATTTTCAAAGTGAATGTCTAAATTTTTATCTTCGATATCTTTACCACTGAGTTGTGATAAGGAATCAGCAACACTCATGAGTGTATCTTTATCTTCATCACTGGTATACTGATCTACATATAGGATGCTTGTGGGTTGATTACAATCACTTTCTTCATCCATACAACGAGATGAGTATTTACTTTTTGATACACCCTTTTCACTTGTTTGCATTGTTCTTTGATCTTCCTCAGTAGAGCAACCACTATTAGTATTTGAGGCATCACATCTTGGGAATAGTTACACTTGGTTCCTTCAACAATCCTTAACCAACCAAATATCTTATCATAACCCTAAGGCATCAATTCCTTTGGCAAGGTACTCAACCCCGGCTCAAAGACTTCACAAAACAAGTCCATGCACATTGAACCCTCAAGTCTAAAACACTTAGGGACTTCCAACAAGGTACCCAAAAACCTTGCAAATAGATCATACAGAGATTCTCCCTTGTGTATTTTCATACTAGATAACCTTTGGACAAAAGACATTTGATCAGCATTGCTTAAAACTTGTTGATGTTCAACTTGGATCCCACTATGATATGTGTGTTGTAATAATGGATGACTCTGAACAACATAAGCATTATCACTTTGAAATTCATTTATGTTTTCATGAGTTCCATTTACATGAGCCATGCTAGGATAATCAACACTTGCAACCATGTATCTTTTCATCATTGAATATTTCAAATTGTTTTCAATATTCATGGAAATTTGATATGTTTGATGTAATGTTGTAGCTTCTTTATCTCTTAGAAAATAGCTCATTTCTTCATCAAATGCACATAAGTATATAACCAAACACTTAGCATCTTTGGGTCTTATATTTTTAGGGATATTTTTTTACTGCCTTTGAAAATCTGAGATTAAAAGTAGGAACCAACTTGTCCTCTTCTTTCTAGATGTTCATAAATTTTTGTCTCATTGAGAATGGATCAATCCTCTCACCAAATTGTTCAATGAATACTACCATGAATTCATTCCATGAAGAAATAGAACATAATGGAAAATATGAAAACCAATCTCTAGCTTCCTCCTTCAAGGCTTGTACAAAGAATTTCATAGCAACATCTTCATGATTTATCTCATAATCTCCCATCAAATCAGAGAACAATTGTAAATGCTTATATGCTGATTCAGAGCTCTACCCTTTTAATTTTGGAAAATGTTCCTTGATATCATTGGGAACAGGGTTTGGGAAACCTTGAATACCATTAAAATTTAATGGTAGATATCTTTCAATGGAAAAAATTCTTTGATGGCATGACCAGGGATGTACACTTTTTGTGCTTGCATCAGGCACCCCACAAGGATGTACAAGTGAATGATACATTTTCTCAAACCCCTTTACAGACCTCAAACATCAACATTACAATTGATCATTCATTGCCCTATTCCTTGATGTAACCACTACCATTCCCTATCTTATTGCTTAACTTCACTCGATAGGGAACCAAATTTTCTTAAGACTTTCAAATATGGCTTTCATAACAATTATTTTCTTCTTGAAAATCAAAATAGGGGAAATGCCTGGATATGTTGCAACAACTATAATTTTGTCTTTTTGACTGGAGATCTTTGTAGATCTAAAACTATCTTTGCAATTTCACCAAGATCTTTGTGTTGGAAGCCTTGCAACATGAGCATGAAGTATGGATGCTTTATGTTGTCATTGATTTCAACATGGTGATAAATATATGGGAAGTCTACTTGGTTACTTGGTTTACCAGAAGTTGTTCAGTCCTGATAATACTCTTTTGTGATGGATCAATGTGTTGGTATTTGAGTCTGGAATTCACTGCAAGATCTGATATGATTTTAATCTCTTAACCATGTTTTCTTGGCTCATTCATACAACTATATCCTAGATCTCGCAACGTCTTTTATTGTGAGCAAAAATTTATCTCTGACAGAGTTCAACTCTGTATTCTACTATTTTTCTTTGCTTGGCATACTGTTTGGGAGACTCCGCACTTTATTAAGGTGAACATTCTTATGTTGTGGTTTTGTTGATAGTGTCTATATTGGTAGTATGATGGGAAATTAATGTGTTCTCAAATCCGAAAGGTGTTTTGTTTGAGGATTATTTGTTGGTTTGGATAATTGTGTTATAGTCTTGGCCAACTCAGTATATGCAATACTTTATGCTTTATGGATGATAGCCGACTTGGTATAATGCACTGTGTGGATAAATGTTTAAATCATATATGGTGTTGACAAAGAATGTTTTGATAATTTTTATCATCTAATTAGGCTGACCTAATTGATGATTAAGATATACTTGTATATATATAATATGTTTTGAGGAATGGAATGAGGACACACATGAGAAGAAAATGTGAAATAAGAAGTAAGTGTGAGTTCGAAAAGGATTAAGAGGTGTGTGAAGATCTAAGCCTTAATGCTTTATTAGTTGTGATTAGTGTAGTTTTGTTGAGTGACTACTGTGTGAGGCAGTACTTCATATTCTAAGCTTTATTGGAACTAAACCCTGCACATTGAAGGTGTATCCTATCAGTTCAATCTTCTAGCAGTGAGCCACTATCATTGTATCTTGGCGGTTAGCCATCTTTTGTACTCAAGAAATGAGCCTTTTCAAGGATAGTGAGTCCTAATTGTGAGCCCTATAATATTTTGTATCCATATATAATGTATTGTGAGTTAACCCTCAACGTGGTTTTTCCCTTCTTGGGTTTTCCATGTAAAAATATGGGTGTTCATGTGTATGGTTGCATTGAATTATTTTTATGTTCTCTCTTGTCAATTTTGTCAGAATTAAGATAATTCTTAGATGGATCTTAATATGGTTTTATGGAATAATGATTCACCTCCACTCTTAGTATTCCAGATGTTCAACACTATGCATAGAGTCACCACCTCTCTTCATAGAGGATTGAACTTCAACAATATGAAGTTCCTTTCAAAGCTCAATTTCAATCTGGGCTTTCTTCAACAGAAAAGTCACACATAAGTTCCTTTGTATTCACTAGAACACAACCCTTTCTAGGTCTAAAATATCTAAACCAGATGTTCAGATTCACTCAATGTTTGACTCTTTCCAAATAGTACTGGAGCCTTATGAAATTCTCATCCTAGCTTCTCATCAGGCTCCTTCATTGTATGGGCTTAGACTCATTTCATCTTTTCTCAACAAATTCCTCAAATAATGTGCACTAGTACTGGAACCTTGGAGTCGCCACCCACACTTAGTGGGAATTATGAAGATATGTATAGGATTGAATAGATCTTGACCAAATTTGCAAGTTCAAAGAAAACAATGCAAACACTAAACAACATTTATGAGAATTAACCTACTGACACCAAAGATAGACTGAAAGATAAACTTGTATTCGCAAAGTATTTGACTCTAATACTTCTGATCGAGAACTAGAGACTGTATAAATTGTCCCCAGTAGATTTTCCAATCTATTGGTTTTTTTTGAGAACCAAACTTGATCTCATCCCTTATCTATGAATCTTCCACAATTCAATAGTCAATACTAGTGAGGATTGGCCAACAAATAATTAAAGGATTTTTGGGCCTTTACTTCTACACTTCGAGCTCTGTGAAACCCAGGAGGGTGATCCTAATAATATTTAGATGATACTCTTATGCCATTTTATCATGAACATTGAAACAAACAAATAATTCTCATGTAATATCTCAAAAAATGGAATGTATCAAAGAAGTTAGAACTTTGCTTCTTAACAACACTCTACATTCAGAGGATGAGAATGGTGGAATTCAACACAAAATAGTAACAATAATAACCCATTTTAAGAATTTTATTTAATAAGTGATTTGTTGTTGAACTAACCAACTAAATGAAACATGAGTACTTATAGACCAGTGTCATCCTCATAATGGAGTCAAATCTGAAAACCTATGTAATCTAATAACAATTTCACACATAGCATCATTAAAGCTTTGAAGATACTGTATTACAGAATTTCAACATTATATTCTCAACCAACACTTATTACTAATATCCTAGCACTTAGTTGACATAAACCAATAGCTTCATTCAAGCATTTACATTATTTCTTTGAATTAACAAGCAATAACATAACTACACATCCACTGGGAATCAAAAGAGACAAATAAGATAACCCTTGATTATATATTATTCATAACTCATGAACCAAGTACATAGGATAGAAAATGGCTTTGAATTTGCACCATTCCATATTATATTTGCTAGTATTACCATCAAAATTTTATATGCATTACTAGAATCAAACCTAAGACTTAACTCTAAAATATACTTAGTATTCTCTTTACAATTTTCAGTGTGATCAATGCCAGAACAATGAACCTCCTGTAATTGGCCTTGAATTCCCATTTATAGAAATATGGGAGCAACAAGCCTTGGGAAAAATTACAATTTCAGTCACATTTTCATTTTACATACGTTTCACTATAATTCAAAGATCCCTAAACAGTTATATTTGCACCTTGTAGAAAGGGGGAAATTGCAAAAGACAAAAGTCCTCTCCATCGCTGAAGATTTACCTTTCTTAGGCACATTCGTCATCGTAGCAGCACCAAAACCTCTCATCCACACTAACAAAAAAGGTTCTCCTCATCAACACCCAAGACAAAAACACATATGTTCGTTGAAGTAGACGTACCTGCCCCCCCCAAAAGGCATCCTTCATCATTGCAGCGGTGTTCAACACCTCTCCTTCACATTGGTCATAAAAAATAAAAACTTCAAACTAGGACATCACCTCCACAATGATTCATCATCTTCAAAATCAAAGTATGCATGTCCCCCAAGATCCTTTTTTTGCAGCGGTGTTCAACACCTCTCCTTCACACTGGTCATCAAAAATAAAAACTTCAAACTGGGACATCACCTCCACAATGATTCATCATCTTCAGAATCAGAGTATGCATGTCCCACAAGATCCTTTGTTGGAACTAGAGAATATGTCTCACCATCATCAAAGTCTTCCAAGCCAGCAAGTGTAAGGAGATACTAGGCATATTCTAGATCATCCTTGGCCTCATCTTCTATGGAAACATCAGGTTCCTCCATATAATAATCATAAGCCTTATGGTCCTTATCTTTCTTCTTCCTCACCTGAGACCTAGTCAATTTCCCTAACTTACTTTCCTTTCTCTTTGCATTTTGTTCTTTCAAGAACATACCACTCTACTTCTCAAGTTGTAAGTACACTTAGCTTTTCCCTCCATGAATATGGAAAAAGCTCTCTTTATAGTCTTTGTCTTTGCAGACCTCTTAGACATGTATGACTTAATTATGGGCATGTCATCTTGAGGTTTAGGTCTTTTGACTCCTTTCTATTTAGGCTTCCTCTTTGGCCTAATTCTTGACTCAGTGGGCTCACTCATTTTCATAGAATAATAGGACTAGAGCTTATAAACTTTCAATTGCAAAAGAGCTCCACAAGCCTATGCTTTTAGAAATAAACTTGCAACACACACACCACCCAAACAATGCACAATCCCCACCAATTCAAAAGGAAGTTGCACACTGCCAAACCTTGCAAATGCAAAGTACTTAAAGCATATAGAGCTTCCATGCATTTCCCAAACCAACCAATTATACACAGTTGAAACAAAGAAGGTATAAACACCTGCTTACCCAGGAAAATTTATCTTCACCACCTCTACAATTGCTCACCTACACTCTTCACACCTTCTTTGTTTGCTCTAGACCAATTCCTCAACTTTCAAGGATTGTAAATTATGATAGAAAACAACTGACAATCGTCATTATGTAGAGTGACTAGAGCGTGTAACCATTAATGTTCAAAAGAAAGATCGTGCGAGCGAGCTGACAACCAGCCATCCAACTTTGAATCTTGATTGTCGATCCTTTTGATTTCAAAACACAATCAATGATGATCCTCAACCATCGTGTCATGCTTTCACAACTTGTGCATTAAAAATAGTGATGACACTTGATATAACTACCACGTAGCCATCTACACATTAATCATCATTTATTTGGCAACCATCGCACATCCTACCTTAGTTCCCACTCCTTCAAGTGAACTTGTGATGTATTAGGGCCTAAAGATGAGGGGAATATTTTGTCAAATGCTCCATCTCTCATCAGTATTATACATGTTGAAACTCCATTTGATAACCGTGATTCCCTTAGGTGGCATGATGAGTGCAAGGAATATCAGGTCTATCGCCCATTGCTAATTCATTTGAAAATAAGAAAAACACATTAGCGATGGGGTACCTTATGTGATAGGTCAGGATCACTCCACGTGTCCATATGACAAGATTAAGGGCTGAGAAAGCATCACCCTTAGTAACATTTCACATTTATGAGGTGACACTAGAGTAAGGAACTTTATCACGCATCGCTAATTCATTCCCAATAACACACAAGCAATTAGCGATAGCAAGAAGGTTAACAATACAAAGGACATCGCTCATCTCTAATTTGAAACTCAAAGATAAAACTCCATCCACACTGAGTGATACCAAGGGGATAAGCTTATTGTGCATCACTAATCTAAGGCCAACAGTCAAAACATAATCCATGATGAGTGATACAAAAGGCAATGAACATGAACTAAAAAGCAGCAATTAAGTGTGTGCCTACAAGTTGTTTTGAAAAGAGGGGACTGCCTAAGATAATGCATAATGAGGCCATAGAATGACTTAGGAACATTTTAAGAAAAGGATGTAAAGACCAAACAAGTCCAATCAATCAACCTTAAAAATAAATAATTTCTCAGACAAAGGCACGTGGAAATATTAGGCGATGGGTAACAGGAAATTCTAACCACAAGGGGGTTAGTCACCTCATGGACTCCAATGAATCAAGTTATTTTAACATGACTGAAAACGGGCTGCAGTAGGTCAACAAAGGAATAGACCAAAATACTAAGGTTTTAGACAAAGGATAAGATCTTCAAGGTAAAACAACTCCCCACAAAATCCTAAACCCTAACCACCAACAGACAAAAGAACATCAAGGAGAAAGCAATTTTAGGCCAGTGGAACATGAAATTTTTTGAGGGTTCCACCATATGTGTTGGCATAACCATCATGCACCACCTTCCTATCAAATTGGAAAGGCCTTCCTAACTAAACATGACAAGAATTCATAGGAATAATATCACATAGAGTTTCATCTTTGTAACCTCCTATATTAATATTTACCAAACTTTGTTCACTGATCAAAACTTTCCTATCATCTTGTAGCCATGCTATCTTATACGGATGTAGATGCCTTATTCTCTCTAGCTGAAATTTTCTCACCATCTCTTTAGAAACGAGATTGTATGTGCTACCTCCATCTATTATGAAATTACATACCTTGTTTGAGTACTTGTATCTTGTTCGAAAAAAAATATTATTTGAATGAATTTATCATCTTCATTTAATAGGGTTCTCCTGGCCATTAAAGTTTCACCATCTTCTGCTTCTTCAGAATGTGATGATCCTACATTTTGTCTATTCACATTTGTTGCTCTATTATGATTTTTTGATCTTCTTTTCGATATTTCCTCTTCATGAGGACAATCATATGCTCTGTGACCCTCTTCCTCACACTTAAAACAAGTTCCTCTAAAGGTTTCTCTTCCAAAACCTCTACCCAATCTTCCTCTACCTCTTGAATTTTGATCTCTAGGAGCATATGAGTCATCATATCTCTGATTTTTCTGTTGCCTTAGTCTTCCTTTTTTTAATTTTTCTTATTATTATCTACTCCATATTTTCTTCCTTCAACCTCCTCATCATGGCCTCTTCCTCTTTGCTTACCTTCACACCTTTTATTCATTATTTCTTCAAATTTTAAGGTAATTTGATATGCATTTTACATTGTGAAAACTCTCACCAAAGTCATCTCCTCTTGTATGCTTGGTCTCAAACCATTAATATATCTTGCAACCTTCTCCTTAGTGGCTTCAACATGCCTTGTTATATTTAGGATCCTATGAAACTCCTTTGTATATTCTTTCACTGTTTTGGTCCCTTGTTTTAATCCTTGCATTTTTTTGAGAAAATCAAGCTCATAGTCCATCGAAATGAGTTGTCTTTTCATTTTCTCCACCATTTTGTCCCACTTTGTGTTTTTATCCTTTCCTCTTTCCAATTGAATCTCTCTCCATCAAATTGAAGCATACCCTTTCCATCTGGTTTTTGCAATCCTCACGCTATCAGGATCCTCAACCTCGAAGAATTCTTCCATTTTGTTGATCCAATCCAATAACTCTTCAGGATTCAAATTCCCACTAAATGTAGGAACGTCAAATTTTTGTCTTTTTCCCATCCTTGATAGGGCAAACAATAATGGGTCATTGGCAACTGTTACTACTGCATCTCTTTGTTCACTTGTTTGGTTGGCATCCTCTAAGGTTTCTTCTTCCCCATCACTTACTAGTTTTCTTCTTTGTGCAAACCCCCTTCTCATTTCTTCTTGTAATTATTCCACCTACCTTCTCAAGGCTCTAAAATCACCACCATGGAAAAAATTCTCTTTTCTTCCTCTACCCCTACCACATGGGGCTCCTCTTGCATACATTTTTCTCAACGACCAATGGATTCCTAAAACTACAAGTCAATTCATATTCAGAATGGTCCAACATGGACCATGTACCCCTCTCTATTAGTAACTCCTCCCATGATAGAATGTAACTCCATTTTGACCATTTGACCTCAGTGACCTAGGAGGGTCTATGTCATTCAATAATTCTCTAATTGGGAGAAATAAATATATATTATACCCTCTTGCATATAATTATTTATAGCTAGATAAATATGTAAGATATTTTAAATTCAAGAAATTATTTAGCTATCATTAGATTAATTAAACATGGAAAATAGAGCCAATGAAGGAATATCAAGATTTATGACAAGAGGGGACCCCTTTTTACTATGGTAATATTATTTAAAATATTCTACAAATATTAATAATTACAATTGGCATTAGGACTTACAGGTACATACAACATATAGTCCTAAAATTATCCCACTTACTGTACGTATTTCAAGATTCATAAAGGTTTCTAACATAGTGAACTAAGTGCTAATATTTAATTACTATAGTGAGATTACACCATCTAAACATTTATGTGTTTATGAGATTTGTTAATCTATTTGTAACATCAATCAACATATCTACCTTTTGAATCATAACTCTTTATTCCTCCACCATATAATGATCAAAAGGGTATTGCACACGGAATGTGCAGTTCTTTGCCAAGATGATGACACTAGATAAATATGAACTAAAGAAAAGTTATATCTTGATTCAACCCAATATTTGAACATAATATATAGAGATAAATTGATTAATTATATACATGGGTAAATTTAATGTACTCTATCTCTATAGTCAAAATAGAAACCATAGTTTTTTTCATTTAACTAGTTAAATTAATAAACATGGTAAATACTTACCCACTAGTAGATCTAGACCTACTATCTACATCTCCTTCCTAATTAGAAGCCATGAATCCTTGTATATACACTATCATATTCAAATTTAGTCCCCCTAGTATAAAATTGAAGTATATAATATGCATTAAAGATACTTTAAAAAAAATCTTGAACTATAGTCCAATGCTCCTTTATTGCTTAAGACTCCTATTATTTAGTTAATGTACATATACCTACTTAGTAATCCCATTGCTTGGGTAATGTCTAATTTGGTATAGACCATAACATAGATTATACTACCAACTACACTCATATAGGGGATGTGACTCATGTCCTCTATCTCATTTGGTGTTGAATAAAATTTCTCAAATGAAAGATTTTCCCACAAGACTAAAAAAACCTCCTAGTTTGCAATCTTGCATCCTAAACAACTACTAAATAGAGTTAGCATACTTCTTCTAATTGATCCAATTTTTTTTATCTCCATCGCTGTGAAAAACTTGATTTAACCCAAATTATTCATAGAATTTTTTAGAGAAGGCTAATATGAAATAACCTTAATGATTTCATTATTGTTACTAAAAAACATGTCATCAACGTAAAGAATAATCATAAAATTGACGTTTATTTTCTTAAGTAAATATTATGACACCTTAGCTCTAAAAAATTCCAACTTCAAAATATATGAATAATTTTTTTAACACCACATCTTGTTGAACAAGACAACTAAGAGGAGGTGAATGAGTTGTAGCAATTTTAACCTTTGAAAATTTTACTAGAAGTTAGATCAATAACCATTCACAAATCCTTTACTCTGCTAATGTGATTAATCATTAAGTGCAAAAGGAAAAACTAAAAGAAGTAAAACCATACACATAATAATACCAAATTTATGTGGAAAACCCAATAAGGGAAAAACCATCGTGAGGATTAGCTCACAATCTAAGGAATTTCAAAACCAAATACAAAGGCTCACTGCTGGAAAGGCTCACTTCCAAGACATGACTTACTTGTCCAAAATAGGACTTACTCTCCAATAAGGACTTACTACCCAGAGGGCTCACTACCATATAATTACAAAGAAGATAGAAGAGGATTGTCACAAAGAGAAAACTATCTCAATGCAATAGATATTTCCACCACAATTCACTCAAATGCTTGTAGACATGCTTGAATGATAGAGTGCACCTTCAGCTCATTGTCTCTAGAAACTCAACACTTGAATTTCGCATTGATCTGCTCAAACCCACATCACACACTATTTCACATCTATCTCACATCTATCTTTTTCATCTATATTATCTTTCATCAACATCTCAACTTATATTTATACCATCTTCAACCTTGAAACCCATCCAAGGTCGGCCACACACCATTTTTATTTACAAATTTAAATTAGGTTGGATTCAAAACATTCTACAGTGGAATTAGAATGAGGGAAACCCAAACACATACTTAATGAGGACCTAAATAAGTCCTGACATGTCTCAACACACTTCCATAAACTTCGTAAGTAGTTTTTAACACAAGGCCGTCCAACACCAATGTAGAACACATAAAAAAATTAAGTCACACATCCTTAACACAATCTAATCTTATCAAGCAAAAAATTTCACTTGAACATGACCTCATCAACTTATTCTTAGAACTACAAGTCATGAAAACAAAGTACAGAGAAATTTGGAGCAACTACATTTCTCCCAGACCACAGCCAGACATACTAAAAAGCATAGTTCACAACTGGTGAAGATATATCACACTAAACAACAATCTAGAAGCCTAAATTTTGGATAAAGAAACTACCAATGTAATCATGAACAACACCTCAAATCCTCACTAGCATAGAGAACATCCTGAAGCATACACAGAATACCTGCAAAC
The DNA here is from genome assembly GCA_007258455.2 of Sequoia sempervirens. NCBI lineage: Eukaryota > Viridiplantae > Streptophyta > Pinopsida > Cupressales > Cupressaceae > Sequoia > Sequoia sempervirens. Next base: position 118,091,074 of record VDFB02086081.1, on the reverse strand, counting down.
CTTCTCTATTATAATTTTCTCAATATTCCTGACATATACAGCCAAAAACCAAGTATCATGACATCAATGGCAACAACAACCTGTTGAAAACCAATTAACCAGTTGACATCAATGATGACACCTTCATAATTGCAACACATATATGATATTATTTTAAGCCATGTATTATTTTTTAACTTGAAAACCATGTCCTTTTCCTTCACCTCAAATTTTTCTAGTTATGACATGTAGATATCTTCCTCCAAATCACCATGTAATAAATTTGTCTTAGCATCCATTTGCTTAGCCTCAAGTTCTAACATAAAAATTTAGATAATAAGAATCTAATGGACATAAATTTTACAACAAGATAATATATCTCACCAATATCAATTCCCTTAGGAATAAATCTTAGCCATTAACCTTGACTTGTATTGCTTGATCATCCCTCCAAACTAATTTTTTTCTTGACAACCCATTTGAATCTAATATGTTTCCTAACCTTGGGAACATTTACCAAGTTTTATTTACTATTATTCTCCAACACAACTATCTCCCCATTCATTACATTATTCCCAAACTTATTTCTATAAATTTCATTACCTCCATACTTTCAGGCTCACCATCATCAATAAATAAAGAGAAGACAAAAAAAATAGGTTGGATATACCTTTTTAGTTTGTTTCTCTACTAATTTAACCTCCTCATGACTGAAATATGAGATTTTTATTCCTTTTCACCTTATAACTCAATATCTAAATTACCATCTTTATATGGTCCATTGCAAACCTCTAGTTAAGGCACAAGTGTAGAATCCTTGGAATTTTAGTTTAGTTGTACTAATGTATTCTTCTCATATTTATGTTTTAAAGGATTAAGAGAAGATATTATATTCATGAATATCACATTATAACTATGCATTACATGTCTAATCTCAAGGCTAAAAAACTTGTGACATTTGAATCCATCACTATACTCAATTAAGATATGTTTTTCTAGTTGAAATTGAAATTAGATATATTATCCTGAGGAACATGTACACATTCCTTGTAACTAGAAACCTTGGTGTGTTATAATAAAGTATTATTTCCCAACCAAGCCTCTCTATGGGTTTTTTCCACAATAGATGATATCAGAGATTTGTTAACCAAATAATAGGTTATTCTCATATTTCTCGCCCTAATTTTTTTATCCAAACCAAATGAATAAATCCACCTTGTCGAAGGCTTCACTATGGAGGAAGCTACATTGTAGCCATAAGAGAAATAAGTGAATAAGTTCACCCTCCACCTCCTAAATCTAATGTGAATAGTTTAATATTATATATATTTTTCTCATAAATCATGTCCCTCCTATAAATTACCCTTTTCTTGTTCCATTCCCTCTTATAGATGTTGTCATCAATGTGTATTCTTCCTTTCAATATCCTCACATTTTCTCATCTCTTTAATTTTCCATAGTATCAAGCCCCATCTCTATTGAGTTTATCATCCCAATCACCATTTCTCTATATGATTATCCTTCCCCTTCATATTTTCTTCCTATAAACCCACACTCTTCCATCATTGGAAAATATATCCCTCCTCTTATACATTATCCGATTTCCTTTCCTCCCCATTTACAACCTTGATAAATCAATGATATTTTTAATAAGTGAGGAGGTCAATAGTAATTATTGTTAGTGTAAATAGTGTCTTTATCCACCTAGTTAGCTAGTCACCTATCTAGGATTGATCTATTACCTATCTAGGATTGATCTATTCACACCTAACTTAAGTTCACTTAGTCTTCTTTTTCTTTTTGTCTCACTTCATAGAATTGATACATATTTCCTCATGACTTGAGACAACTATTGACACTTTCTCACCCACTTGTCAAGTGATCTCACACTTGTGTCCCACATACAAAGGGGTAGTCATTAGTTTATTCCTACCTTTCTACCTACTCATCCTTGCCTATATATGCAAGAATTGACCATTGTTTCATACACTCTTCATTTTTCATATTGGTAGAAATACTATTGTGCATATCATATTCACTTGTGGAATTTGTTTCATGCTCTTGATCTTGGAATTCTCCAATAATCATATTTATTCTCCCCTTCCCTCTCATTTATTATATCTAACAATTATGTTGATTTATCTTTCCTAACCTTTTCTCGTATTATTTGGTCCTTCCTTCCTTAAGATCATCATTAAATTCTCTTTTCCCCACTCCTTGCATTCTTAAAAAATATATCATCACTCCCTTTAATAAGTTTTTGGAGTATCTCTAACAATATAGAAATAATAAATATAGCTATATAAATCCAATAGTTCTAAATTCCTTAAATAGATGCTTCTAACTAGATAGTAGTATCTGATCATATCATCCAAATACTTTATTATGGGAGTCTTGTACCAAAAATTAGAGGCCAATAAAATAGATGACACTAGAATATTTATCAAATGGTGTTAATTCAATCCATATCCTATATAGTAGTGTCATTGAATTCCATGAAGAAGTAAAAAAGGTTCTAGATTCTAAGATGGATAAAACCAAAAATAACGTAGTTAAGGTCATTAAAAATATTTGAAAGATTATGATTTCATTGAAAGAACACTTCAAATCTAAATCATATAAGGATACCTAGACCTAGCATAGAAAGAGATAAATAACATTCAATAAGAATATTTGGTCCTCAAAAAATATAACATCATAAATGGTTAGCAAGGAAAAACTAAAAGGAAATGTGATGTGATAAACAAAGATAATGTCTCATTGAAAAAAATTATATGGAAGAAGAAAGTGTAAAATATTTGGAGACCACAAGTAATTTATCCTAAGAATTGAGAGATATCCACTCAACCTTCTAAACTAGGATAAGTACATCTAATTTAATCAAATTTATTGAAAACCTTGGGGCAAGATTATCATAGTAGATGGTATTCTATATTCTATAAAGGTAATATTTTCTAATGTGTTGATCTAGGCTAAGCTTATGATTCAAGCACTATAGCATTCTTAATAGCAAGTTTTTATAAATTGTGGCATCTATGATCTCTTTGAGGTGGCTATATAAATTACCAAGTCTCAAAATAAACTCAAATATCTTGATTTATGTTAGAATAAATTAGATTCAAGGGAGGAATGCAAACAAGATCTTGCATCTATTTTTGAGGTCTTAATTGATAAAGGTCTTCCTTCTCCATGGGTTGCATGTGATGTACTCCTAACTATTAAATTTGATCAATGTAAGAGTTGGTATAGAATACTCTACACTGTGCAAGATTTGATTGAAGACTGTAGCCACCTAAGATCTAGGAACTTCATGAAAGGACAAGAGAGATCAACTATGAGAGAATAATCTTATTCTATCAAAGGATGAAAATGATATATTATGATTTCTATGACTGTTTATTTATAGATAACAACCCGTTGATTTTATAACCAAGGTGAGATATAGGATTATAAAAAATCATGAAAAATATTTTAATCCTATATCATGAGATAACTAATATTAAATGACTTAGGAGACAAGAATTAAATGAAAAATGATATGATAAGATCTAATGCCAACTAAGATTTCTAGAAATATTCCTAGGACCTAAGTAAACTTAAAATTTGAATAGGACCTACTAGGTGAACTAGTTAGGTAAACACCTAATTCACACCAACACCCCCACTTAAGTGAAACTTAGGGAGGAAAAAATAAATGCAAATGATGCAAAGATGGGTCCCAACTATGAGGCCATGTTAGGTACCCATGGACAATGCAATCTCTCACAAATAGAGAAAATGAGAAAACCCACTAGGAAAAAACTCCTCCTCAAAAGAGAGATGAGAAATAAAATACTCTCAATGATGAATGAGAAGGAAAAAAACCCATGCAAGAAAAAATTATAGTTATCAATTTCATAAAAAAGCTTCAAATCATCAAGTTCTTTCCACAAGAATTCATCTATTGTATTAGTTTTCTTCCCATTTTAATAAAATTTTACTTTTCATGCATTAGGAGACATGATTACAACTAAAAAATTAAAAAAATATTACAAGAAATACCCCCAACATTATATGATGTTGGAAATTTATGCTTAGAGCAATTACATGTGTCACTTTCGAAAAACAACAAAGTGGACTTGATCTTAGTGCTTACAAATGCAAAATTTGGCAAAAAAATTAAAGTACAATTATTGCATAGAATGGGATAAATCTGATCCCGCCACTATACTACACAAAAATTTAAATGCACTTTTGAAAAACTTGCAACTAAAAATGTTACCATAGGAGCAAGAACGAGGCCTTGAAAGTTCCCAAATTGAGAACAAATAAGAAACACCTGTGAGAGTCTAAAATTTCTAGAAAACCCATTCACCAAAATAAAAAAAACAATTGCACGACTATGAAGATCATAAATTCTACCGCAAATAAAAAAAATTCTCAAAATTTGGAGGTTCCAAGCCTGAGTTATGAGTGTTTGAAAATCACCTTCCAAAACCAAAATGCAAATGGATAGGGGGGCCAAAAACCTTAGGCACCTACAAACATCAACATGACACCAATAGGTGGAATTTTTTTAGAATATTTAAGATTCTTTAGGAATATTCTTTGTTGGAATATTATGTTGAAATATTCCCTAGTATCAGTGGTATAGAGAATCTAGATGGAATATTTTGATAAATATTTTGTGATGCTTGGAATATTCTCTTGGGCGGTTAGTGAGGGAGGTTGGTGTTGGGGCCTACACTCATGCCATGTCGCATCTCCTAGGCGCATGTGATTTCTAGCATACCCTGTTGTGTAATACCTTCATAAGTAGGTACCCATGCCTGCTTTTTTTTTTTTTTCTTCTTAAAATTCTACCAACCTTAACAACTAGCGTACCTTTTTTGTAATGACTTTGAATTGCAATAATTATGGTCATATAGTGCACAAAACTTAATAAATATTTTTCAAATGGGGTAGAAAGTTAAGTGGGTTTGATTTTTGGGAAAACTCCATGGCTAAGCCCAATTGAGTTATAAGAGAATCAACATGAGTGACTTCCTAGGAAGTCTTGATGCTTTAACTCTATGAGCATCACCTAGGTGTATCTAGTGCTAATTTTACCATTCATTCTCATGAAATATTTCTATGTGGATCACTACCTATGAAACATGTGTCGGTGAGTTTTACTCAAAAAGTATGTAGTTGAATGGTGATAAAATATCATAGTTTGATGCAATGCTAAAAATTCCTCAAACTTCACCTCTCATATTATTTATTTATTTATTGGTATCTACATCAAATCATCAACACCTCTTGTAGTGTTTGGACTTGAAATTTTATGTCTTAATATCACTCCTTGTATTGGGAAAATAACGAGTGGCTTTAGGCTCATTGAATGGGTCACATGTTTTCTTATTGAAAAACCTACAACTTGGCTACCTTTCTTCTTCACAATTCTATGTAATGTGTCAAGTTTTCCCACATTGATAACATGTTATTCCATCTTGATTGTATCCTCTACCTCCCTAGTATCCTTCTCTATCGTGCCTCTTCAACTATTGTAGCTAACTAGTATCCACTATAATAGTTATTCATGTAATATTGTTAAGGGTTGTCATAATGGGTGTTTTAAGAACCTTATAGTACTATAGTGATCATAGATGGGTCTTGTGAAGAAAGTATGACTCTAGGGGACTTAGACTATAATTTATAATTACTAATATATTGAAAAATAATAACTATTACATATCTAATACTCTTTCTCTTTCCTTCCTCGGCTCCATGATTATCTATTTGACAAGATAACATGTTAAAATGATCAAAGGAATTACATTTGGTATAATATATGTTATAGGTGGTGCTTGTATGGAAAGCTAAGGTGTAGAAAAAATCTCCTAACGCCAAAACCCTCGAGGGAAGAATGCGTAGATACTTTTAAATTTTCAATTACATTCCAATTAAGATACACATGAAAGAAATAGCAGAAACAGAGAAATGAACATACACAAATGAACACTAGATTTACGTGGGAAAACCCTTACAGGAGAAATACCCACCACACCAAGAAAAGCCCCTTTGTATTACAATAATGGAATTACATACATAGATCGACTTATCTTTCCTCGATTCAATTTACAATGGCATAATCCTTGATCAACCTTGTACAGAACATTCAAGTTACAATTCTCTCATAATCGAATTCACACTGATCATACATTGAACTATTAATCCAACTGTTCATGCAGCCATGGAACTGAACACAATCTTCAATCTCTAAGTATATCCATGATGCCCATGGTCTGTCGATCTTCCTCTCAGTAACAGTCACAACAGTCCAACTACTAACAGTTCCCATTCAGCTTCTCTAATTGGTCGTAGACTCACCATGTAGGATAGTCATCACTCGGTCAGAGGCATTCAAAACGTATTTGTATGTCGGTGAGACACTAACTGTGTCTCCTCGAAGCCACAAGACCTAATTGTCGTTATCGCCAAGAGTCGACCCCATTTGCAAGATGTTATACCAAATGCAAATCCACCTTGTGAAGATCTATCAGCAAGAGTTCAGCTATCGGTGAGAGTCATACCGATGTTCACAAGTCACATTGACCTCAACATTGCCATCGGTGAGACTATCGCTACTCGCCAAGAGATCACACCAAGCCTTCCATTCATACCAAAACAAACAACCGTCGGCAAGACTTACCACTATCGCTGAGAGGTAATACCAAACCCACAAGTCATACCGATCACCAAATAGTCACCAGGAGTCCTACCAACAACAGAGTACCCCATCGCTATGACAAACATCCATCACTAAGACTTCATACCAAAGCCTTCAAGTTATCTCGATGACTCCGAGTGTAGCTATTCGGCAAGACATACCATCTATCAGCAAGAGATCTTACCGAGTCACCATGTCACCTCGATGTCTTCTAGTGAATAACTGTCGGTGAGAGAACCAACAGTCGGCAAGAGTTCTTGCCAAGGCTTTCACGTCACCTCGATAGCTCCAAGTGTATGCTTATCGGTGAGACATACCACCTATCGCCAAGAATTCATACCGAAGCCTTTGTGTTACTCCAATGACTCCAGTTGCCATGAGTCTCCCCAATAACCTTTAGGCATCAACCCATCGGCAAGACCAATCCACTCGACATAGGGTTACAGTGATCATCATGTCACAGTGATAGGTCCATTCAGCAAGACTGAAACAAGGTCTCAATGACCAAAACTTTTCACAAGGTTCCAAAGCTACTAGTGGCCAAACAATATGGATGTCACACCGACTTGGCTCTTTCAGAGGTTTCAGCCTGTGAGATTGAACACATATTTCCAACATCCTTATGACCTAACAATTTAATGAATTTTGCTTTCAAATTTTAGAACAATTGTCTCGTACAGTAAAAATGCCATTCCCTTTTTCCATCTGTATGGAAGGGATAAAATGGTAAAATTGTTTGCATTGTTGGAAAACACATTGTCCCCTATCTATCATTTCCTTATGAAAAGTTTTGTTTGGTTACCACCATGAATGTAATGAAGTCAACTTTCAATTTTTAGAACTATTTGGTACACTAAAAATGGCATTTCCCTTTTTCCATCTAATTGGAACACATAAAATGCATGCATTACTTGTAGTGTTGGAAAACACACTGTCCCCTGTTAGTTATTTCCTTATGAAAATTAATTGTTTCGTTACGAGTAAGAATGTAATGAAGTCCACTTTCAATTTTTAGAACAAGTATTTCATTGAGTAAAAATTACATATTTCCTTTTTCCATGTGATTGGAACAAATTAAATGCTAGCATTGTTTGCAGTGTTGGAAAACACACTATCCCCTATCAGTTATTTCCTTATGATAAGTATTTGTTTTGTTACGACCAAGAATGTAATGAAGTCCACTTTTAATTTTTAGAATAACTATTTGGTAGAGTGGAGATGACATATTTCCTTTTTTCATGTGATTGGAACAAATAAAATGCTTGAATTGTTTGTAGTGTTGGAAAACACATTGTCCCCTATCAGTTATTTGCTTATGAAAAGTCTTTATTTCGTACTCTCCCAAAATGAAATGAAGGCCAATTTGAATTTTTAGAACAACTATTTGGTAGAGTGGAAATGGAATATTTTATTTTTCATGTGATTGGAACACGTAAAACGCTTACATTACTTGTAGTGTTGGAAAATACACTATCCCCTGTTAGTTATTTCCTTGTGAAAAGTTTTTATTTCTCATGCTCCAAAAATGAATTGAAGTCCACTTTCATATTTTAGAACAACTCTTAGATAGATTGAAAATGTAATATTTCCCTTTTCCCTATGATTGGAAAAAATAAAATGCTTGCATTGTTTGCAGTGTTGGAAAACACTTTGTCCCTTGTCAGTTATTTGCTTATGAAAAGTCTATATTTAGTACGCTCCCAAAATGAAATGAAGTTCACTTTGAATTTTTAGAACAACTATTTGGTAGATTGGAAATGACATATTTCCTTTTTTCCTATGATTGGAACACATAAAATGCTTGCATTGCTTGCAATGTTGGAAAACACATTGTCCCTTGTCAATTATTTCTTTATGAAAATTTTGTATTTCTCACGCTCCAAAAATGAATTGAATTCCACTTTCATATTTTAGAAAAACTCTTGTCTAGAGTGAAAATGGCATATTTCCTTTTTCCCTATTATTGGAACAAATAGAATGCTTGCATTGTTTGTAGTGTTGGAAAACACACTATGTGGACTGTCAGTTATTTCGTCATGAAAAGTTTTTTATTTTATACACTCCAAAAATTTAATTAAGTCCACTTTGAAATTTTATAGCAACTATTTGGTTGAGTAAAAATGGCATTTCATTTTTTCATTTCATTGGAACAAATAGAATGCTTGCGTTATTTGCGGTGCTGGAAAACACACTTTCCTATGTCAGTTACTTCATTATGAAAACTTTTTGTTTCATGGGCTCCAAAAATGTATGATTCTATATTGCAGGTTGTATCTTTTTTATTACGGTATCTTACAAGGATGTAATGTAACTAACATAACACATTATTTGAGTAGAAAGAGGATAGATGAAGGAAAGGGATATGGTATATGGTTAAAATGGATGAATGATATATGTTGTCAAATTAACTTCATGTCAAAAGAGAAATTTACTTTTATTCGCACTAGAATTATGCAGAATGATATAATGGATCATGATGATGCATTAGGTGCGTTAGGTACATGTGGAACAAAATATATAGTATAGATGTATTTATTGTAGTGTTGGAAAACACTATTGTATCAAATAATGTCAAATGGCATCAAATAATGGTAGGAAATGCCACCTAAAGTCTTATTATTTATGTCAACTTACTTATAAATGTAAGCACATGCAATGAGCACTTTATGTTCTAGAGACTGTAACAAAATAGTGTATTGAAGTTCAGCTTCATATTTTATAATAACCCTTACTTTCAGCAAATATTCCATTTCAATATCGTAATATGTTTGAAATGCAAGATGTGCAAAAAAATTGCAGGATGGAAAACACATAGCATTGTGACTCGCTTCTCAATTCTTGTTCAATGACATCACTTTTTGTTATGCAAATTGTAACAACACAATGTATTGAAGTTCAGCTTCATATTTTATAACAACCCTTACTTGCAGCAAACATTCATTTCAATATTGTAATACGTATGGAACAAAATATGCACAAAAAAATTGCAAGATGGAAAACACACAAGGTTGTGACTCACTTCTCAATTCGTGTTCAATGAAAACACTTTCTATTATGTAGACTATAACAACACAATGTATTGAAGTTCACCTTTATATTTTATTGTTGGAGATTGTTGGATGTTGTGGATGTGTTGTTGATATGTGGTTGTCATTGATGTCAACACTATTAGCATTTGGTGTATCAATTGTTGTATATGTCGAGGATGTTGAGAAAATTGTAAAAGAAAGTGTTTCAGGTTCCCAGTGGAACTGTGCAAGTCATGAAGGTGTTTTGTTATGTACGTAAAATATTAGCTAATGTGGATTAAAGGGTTTATTTTTGAGTATGTCTAGATCATCTACCAAAATTTTTAGAGGTCCGCATGAAGTTCTGTGTGAGTTATGGTCTGACAGTGTTTTGTTGGTCTCTATCAGTGTTCCTGAATGAAAATTATGTGATTTTGGTTATCTCGGTTGGTGTGGATGTTTCTTTGTTTTTTATTGGTGTTCTTAGATGTCTCTAGTTCATTCTCTATCTTTTTGGTACGTCCACTTGATCCATGTGCTCATGGTTGAAGATCTTTTTGTGCATGTTCAGTTTTTCTTATTCTTGGCTGACATGATGGTGGTAGCGTGTTGCGGATCTTCAAGGAAGAATTAATTAAAGTGTTTTTGTGTTGGAGATATTAAATTGGGTCTCCACTATGTTGTGGTTGACCTTGGTGGATACGCATTAAAAATTTAATTGTTATTATGGGTTGGCATTGCAAATATATTTTATTTTTCTTGGCCGACGAAGATGTGGTGAAATCTCATGTAGTGGATATATAAGAGAAATTGTGTGATCAGTGGAAAGTATGCTTCATGTGCTCTTATGTGTGTATGTGTGAAAATCATTACTAAGCAGAGTTTGAAGAAGATTCTGTGAAGTGTGAAGAAGTGTTGAGCTTAATTGGAACTATAATCAGGCTTGAGAAAAAGCTATTTTCTCAATTCATACCCTCTGAATTTTTAATCCAAATTTGTTGGGTAGTGAGCCCCTTTTGTAATTGAGCAGTGAGCTCAAGGTAGTGTGCCTGAATAAATGTCAATTCCCCTTATTGTTTTTCATTATACTTTTAGCAGGGTATAATCTTGTGGACTAACATCCACTATGGTTTTTCCCCTAACAGGGTTTCCACATAAAAAAATATTGGTGTTCTTTGTCTCTCTGATGTGTTAATTGCTTATGGTTAATTGTTCATTCATCATATATAAGATTAAGGATAAGTTAAGTTAGAAAATGTTTAAATTTTTGTGACAATTGATTCACCCCCCTCTCAATTATATGTCCTTGTTTTGCCAACAATTGGTATCAGATTTGGTTCCTTTGAAGAAGTTTAATAGCTTGAGGTGATCCGGAATGACAACATTCAAGGACAGTCCTAGATTTGATGGCACTAACTATTCCATGTGGAAAGTCAAGATGCAATTTCATCTACAGTGCATTGGTGATGCTTACTAGAAGATTACAAAAAAACAATATGTTATCCCTAAAAATGGTCCCTCCACTGCTGATGAGATCAAAGATGTTGAAAATAATACCAGGTCCATGGAAGCATTAGTGAGTGCTCTAACAAATTCGGAGATGGCTAATGTATTAGGTTTACAGACAGCTCATGAGATATGGACGAAACTGGAAACTTTGTATGAAGGTGATGCACAGGTGAAGATGGCTAGGCTACAAAGCTTGAAAGGTAAATATGAGAATTTGAAGATGGGAGAAGATGAAAATATCACTTCTTTTATTCAGAGAGTAAATGAGATAGTGATGGGTATTACATGTGTCGGTGGTTCTGTGGATGAGGATGAAATTGTGGCCAAAGTACTCAAATCCTTGCCTCCCTCCTACAAAATGAAAGTTCATGCTATTGAAGAGTGTAGATCTGTGAACAAGATGAAAAGAGATACGCTGATCGGCAAGCTTGTTGCTTTTGAAATAAGTGAATTTGGTGAATCCACACAAAAAACTGAATATTCTTTCAAGGCTACTGTATCCGAACGTAATAGGAAAAGATACAGTCCAAGAGAGAGCTCCAGAAAGATATCTAAATATGATGAAGATCTGAAATAGCTTGAAGATAAAGAAAGAGAAGTACAAGAACTAGAAGCATTGATTGCAAAGCAAGAAGGAAGAGGAAAAAGGTAAGTATGAAGATGTATTTCCTATTAAATGTTTTTCATGTAGTAAAATAGGTCATTTTGCATCAAGATGTTCTAAAAGGGAACCTCAAGAAAAAAATCAACCACTCCTAAAATCACCAAAATAGGAGCACAGGGGCGCCTAGGTACTAGGATTCCAATGAGTCATTACCCATAAAAATCGCTCCACTCCTCATAAAGATGTGAGTAAAAATGTGCTACAACCATACTCAAACCTGCAATATGAAAACTGATAAAGAATCTCCAAAAGATATCAAATACTGAAAATAAAAAGTTACCCAATCATCGTGAAGACATCATATGTATTGCCTATTAAATGTTTTTCATGTAGTAAAATAGGTCATTTTGCATCAAGATGTCCCCGAAGAGTTCCTAGATCTAAGCCTATAGAAAAAAAACCTATTCCAAAAAGAATGTTACTTTGTTGAAGAAGCAATGACTCGATGATGAGTCTAATAAAGACAATGCAAAAGAAGATGACATTGGCCATTGCTACCATTGAAAATAAACCTATACCTACTGAATCTACTAAAGATAAGAAAGCTCTTGCAGCCTGAGTTGAGGAGAAAGATGAGTGGTTCATTGATAGTGGATGCTCACATCATATGACTGGTGATAAAGGCAAGTTTGTGAGTCTAGAGAAGTATGACGGTGGGGTTGTAAGATTTGGAGATAACAATGCTTGTGTGATTCATGGAAGAGGTTCTATTAGCCTTGGTGGTAAGAAAAACACTGATGATGTTCTCTATGTTGAATTCCTAAAGCATAACTTGTTAAGTGTTGGATAGATGATACACAAGGGATATGATCTATAGTTCAAGAATGGAAAATGCAAGATTTGTGGGAGTTTCGGAAACATGATTGCTATTGGTGCGAAAACTAAAGGTAATATTTTTCATTTGAATACTTCTAGTGGAAGTTGTTTAATTTCTCAAGTAGATGAAAGCTGGTTGTGGCATAGAAGGTTGTTTCATGTAAACTTTGACGACATTATCAAGATAAGTTCTACTCAAGCAGTAAGAGATCTACCTAGGTTAGTGAAGCTTGCTAATGTAATTTGCAAAGAATTTCAAATGGGTAAACAAACTAGAGTCTCCTTCCAGAGCAAACAATTTCATTCAAATAATGTGTTGGAACTGCTACATATTGATCTTTGTAGTCCCTCTAGAGTTATAATTATTCATGGAGAAAGGTATTTTATTCTGGTCATTGATGATTACTCTAGAATGATTTGGGTTTCCTTTTTAAGAGAAAAGTGTGAAGCATTGGACAAGTTCAAAAGTTTCAAGGCCATTACAGAAAATGAAAAAGGTTCAAAATTCAAAAGCCTAAGATCTGATATAGGTGGTGAATTCATCTCCAAGGAGTTCAACTCTTATTGTGAAGAGCATGGAATTAAAAGATAGTTATCTGCTCCCCAAACCCCTCAACAAAATGGAGTTGCAAAAAGAAAGAATAGAACAATTTTGGATGCTGCTAGAATAATGATGATGGAAGGAAATGTGTCTTAGATGTATTGGAGTGAAGCAGTAAGCACTATTGTGTATAGCTTGAATCGGGTGAATGTGAATGGTAATTTGGGTAAGACCCCTTATGAACTATGGTTTGGTCACAAGCCTACTGTTAAGTACTTCAAGATATTTGAAAGCAAATGTTATATCAGGAGAGATGATGATATAGGAAAATTCGATGCTAGAAGCGATGAAGGGATCTTCCTAGGTTACTCCACAAAAATCAAGGCATACCGATGCTATAACAAAAGGCTGAGAAAGATTGTTGAGAGTGCAAATGTTAGAGTTGATGAGGATTTTATCAAATCATCCAAATGATGTAGCTTCAATTTAGATGAAGACAACACAAATCAAGGGAAGAACACTCAAACACCGAATATATTTCAGATTATTCCACATGTTTCGATGAAGCTACCACAAGTTGCTCTGGAAAATCAAGTCATTCAAGAAGCACATACAAGTGCAAGTGTAGAAGAAAGTTCAGAAGAAACAAAAGTATGAGAAAGTCCCAAGACTCCAAGGCATGTAAAGCTAAATCATTTTGAAAGTCAAATCATAGGAGATAAAAGCAAAGGAGTGCAAACTAGAAGAAAAATTGCAAAAGAATATTGTCTAATTTCCAAGATTGAACCTAAGAATGTCACTGAAGCCTATCAAGATGAACACTGGTTGGAAGCTATGAAGGAAGAGCTAGCACAGATTGAAAAGAATGAGGCATGGACACTAGTTCCTAGGCCCAAAGACAAGAATGTGATTGGTACTAAGTGGGTATTCAGAAACAAGTTGAATGAGGAAGGTGAATTGGTCCAGACTAAGGCAAGACTGGTATGCAAAGGGTACTCTCAAATGGACGGTATTAATTTCGAAGAAACCTTTTGCCATGTTGCTAGAATTGAAGCAGTAAGATTGTTTCTTCCTTATGTTGCTTGTAAGAACTATAAAGTCTATAAAATAGATGTAATGCCTACATTTCTAAATGGGGAACTAGAAGAGGAAGTGTACATTGAATAGCCAGATGGATTTTAGCTAATAGATAAGGAAGATATGGTTTGCAGATTGAAGAAAGCTTTGTATGGACTCAAACAAGCCCCCAGAGCCTGGTACGCCAAATTGGACAAATATCTATTGAAGCTTGGATTCACTAAAGGTACTGTTGATAGTAACTTATACTTCAAATTAGATCATGATAAGGATTTAATCATAGAAGT
>VDFB02086081.1:117986071-118076402 GCA_007258455.2 Sequoia sempervirens | reverse complement strand
TGGTTTTCAACAAGTTGTTGTTGTCATTGATGTCATGATACTTGGTTTTTGGTTGTATATGTTAGGGATATTGAGAAAATTATAATAAAGAAGGTTTGCAGGTAATTTGTGTATGCTTCAGGATGTGCTTTATGCTAGTGAGGATTTGAGGTTTTGTTCATGATTGTTGGTAGTTGCTTTATCCAAAATTTAGGCTTCTGGATCATTGTTCAGTGTGGTATATCTTCACCAGTTGTGAACTATGCTTTTTAGTATGTCTGGCTGTGGTCTGGGAGAAATGTAGTTGCTCCGGATTTCTTTGTACTTTGGTTTCATGACTTGCAGTTCTAAGAATAAGTTGATGAGGTCATGTTCAAGTGAAATTTGTTTCCTGAGAAGATTGGATCATGTTAAGGATGTGTGATGTAATTTTTTTATGTGTTTTACATTGGTGTTGGGTGACCTTGTGTTAAAAACTACTCATGAAGTTTATGGAAGTGTGTTGAGACATGGCAGGACTTATTTAGGTCCTCATTAAGTATGTGTTTGGGTTTCCCTCATTCTAATTCCACCGTAGAATGTTTTGGCTCTGACCTAATTTAAATTTGTAAATACAAATGGTGTGTGGTTGACCTTGGATGGGTTTCAAGGTTGAAGATGGTATAAATATAATATGAGATGTTGATGAAAGATAAGATAGATGAAAAAGATAGATGTGAGATAGATGTGAAATAGTGTGTGATGTGAGTTTGAGCAGATCAATGTGAAATTCAAGTGGTGAGTTTCTAGAGACAGTGAGTTGAAGGTGTACTTTATCATTCAAGAATGTCTACAGGTGTGTGAGTGAATTGTGGTGGAAATCTCTATTGCATTGAGATAGTTTTCTCTTTGTGACAATCCTCTTCTATCTTCTTTGTAATTCTATGGGAGTGAGCCCTCTGGGTAGTAAGTCCTTATTGGATAGTAAGTCCTGTTTTGGACAAGTAAGTCCTATCTTGGCAGTGATCCTTTCAAGTAGTGAGCCTTTGTATTTGGTTTTGGAATTCCTTATATTGTGAGCTAATCCTCACGATGGTTTTTCCCTCATTGGGTTTTCCACATAAATTTGGTATTATTATGTGTATGGTTTTACTTCTTTTAGTTTTTCTTTTGCACTTAATGATTAATCACATTAGCAGAGTAAAGGATTTGTGAATGGTTATTGATCTAACTTCTGGTGAAAATTTTCAAAGGTTAAAATTGCTACAACTGATTCACCCCCTCTTAGTTGTCTTGTTCAACAAGATGTGGTGTTAAAAAATTATTCATATATTTTGAAGTTGGAATTTTTTAGAGCTAAGGTGCCATTATATTTACTTAAGAAAATAAACGTCAATTTTATGATTATTCTTTACGTTGATGACATGTTTATTAGTAACAATAATGAAATCATTAAGGTTATTACATATTAGCTTTCTCTAAAAATTCTATGAATAATTTGGGTTAAATCAAGTTTTTCACAGCGATGGAGATAAAAAAAATTGGATCAATTAGAAGAAGTATGCTAACTCTATTTAGTAGTGGTTTAGGATGCAAGATTGCAAACTAGGAGGTTTTTCTAGTCTTGTGGGAAAAACTTTCATTTGAGAAATTTTATTCAACACCAAATGAGATAGAGGACATGAGTCACATCCCCTATACGAGTGTAGTTGGTAGTATAATCTATGTTATGGTCTATACCAAATTAGACATTACCCAAGCAATGGAATTATTGAGTAGGTATATGTAGATTAACTAAATAATAGGAGTCTTAAGCAATAAAGGAGCATTGGACTATAGTGATATTTTTTTAAAGTATCTTTAATGCATATTATATACTTCAATTTTATACTAGGAGGACTAAATTTGAATATGATAGTGTATATACAAGGATTCATGGCTTCTAATTAGAAAGGAGATGTAGATAGTAGGTCTAGATCTACTAGTGGGTAAATAGTTACCATGTTTACTGATTTAACTCGTTAGATGAAAAAACTATGGTTGAACTATTTTGACTATAGAGATAAAGTACATTAAATTCACCCATGTATATAATTAATCAATTTATCTCTATATATTATGTTAAAATATTGGGTTGAATCAAGATATAAATTTTCTTTAGTTCATATTTATCTAGTGTCATCATCTTGGCAAAGAATTGTACATTCCATGTGCAATACCCTTTTGATCATTATATGGTGGAGGAATAGAGAGTTATGATTCAGAAGGTAGATATGTTGATCAATGTTACAAATAGATTAACAAATCTCATAAACACATAAATGTTTAGATCCACTGTAATCTCACTATAGTAATTAAATATTAGCATTTAGTTCACTATGTTAGAAACCTTTATGAATCTTGAAATACGTCTGTAGTAAGTGGGATAATTTTAGGACTATGTGTTGTATACCTTGTAAGTCTTAATGCCAGTTGTAATTATTAATATTTGTAGAATATTTTAAATAATATTAGCACAGTAAGAAGGGGTCCCCTCTTGTCATAAATCTTGATATTTCTTCATTGGCTCTATTTTCCATGTTTAATTACTCTAATGATAGCTAAATAATTTATTGAATTTAAAATATCTTACATATTTATCTAGCTATAAATAATTATATGCAAGAGGGTATAATATATATTTATTTCTCCCAATTAGAGAATTATTGAGTGACATAGACCCTCTTAGGTCACTGAGGTCAAATGGTCAAAATGGAGTTGCATTCTGTCATGGGAGGAGTTACTAATAGAGAGGGGTGCATGGTCCATGTTGGACCATTCTGAATATGAATTGAATCGTAGTTTTAGGAATCCATTGGTCGAGAAAAATGTATGCAAGAGGAGCCCCATGTGGTAGGGGTAGAGGAAGAAAAGAGAATTTTTTCCATGGTGATGATTTTAGAGCCTTGAGAACATAGGTGGAAGCATTACAAGAAGAAATTAGAAGGGGGTTTGCACAAAGAAGAAAACCAGTAAGTGATGGGGAAGAAGAAACCTTAGAGGATGCCAACCAAACAAGTGAAGAAAGAGATGCAGTAGTAGTAGTTGCCAATGAACCATTATTGATTTCCCTACCAACGATGGGAAAAAGACCAAAATTTGATGTTCCTACATTCAGTGGGAATTTGAATCCAGAAGAGTTATTGGATTGGATCAACAAAATGGAAGAATTCTTTGAGTTTGAAGAGGTTGAGGATCCTGATAGGGTGAGGATTGCAAAAACCAGATGGAAAAGGCATGCTTCAATTTGATGGAGAGAGATTCAATTGGAAAGAGGAAGAAGAGGAAAGGATAAAATCAAAAAGTGGGACAAAATGGTGGAGAAAATGAAAAGAAAGTTCATTTCGATGGACTATGAGCTTGATTTTCTCAAAAGAATGCAAGGATTAAAACAAGGGACCAAAACAGTGAAAGAATATACAAAGGAGTTTCATAGGATCTTGAATAGAACAAGGCATGTTGAACCCACTAAGGAGAAGGTTGCAAGATATATTTATGGTTTGAAACCAAGAATACAAGAGGAGATGACTTTGGTGAGAGTTTTCACAATGTAAAATGCATATCAAATTACCTTAAAATTTGAGGAATGAATGAATAAAAGGTATGAAGGTAAGCAAAGAGGAAGAGGCCATGATGAGGAGGTTGAAGGAAGAACATATAGAGCAGATAATAATAAGAAAAATTAAAAAAAGGAAGAGTAAGGCAACAAGAAAAATTGGAGATATGATGACTCATATGCTCCTAGAGATCAAAATTCAAGAGGTAGAGGAAGATTGGGTAGAGGTTTTGGAAGAGAAACCTTTAGAGGAACTTGTTTTAAGTGTGAGGAAGAGGGTCATAGAGCATATGATTGCCCTCATGAAGAGGAAAGATTAAAAAGAAGATCAAAAAATCATAATAGAGCAATAAATGTGAATAGAGAAGATGTAGGATCATCACATTCTGAAGAAGCAGAAGATGGTGAAACTTTAATGGCCAGGAGAACCCAGTTAAATGAAGATGATAAATCCATTCAAATAAAAAAAAATTTTCGAACAAGATGGAAGTACTAAAACAAGGTATGTAATGTCATAATAGATGGAGGTATCACATACAATCTCATTTCTGAAGAGATGGTGAGAAAATTGCAGCTAGAGAGAAGAAGGCATATACATCTGTATAAGATAGCATGGCTACAAGATGATAGGAAAGTTTTGATTAGCGAACAAAGTTTGGTAAATCTTAATATAGGAGGTTATAGAAATGAAACTCTATGTGATATTATTCCTATGAATGCTTGTCATGTTTAGTTAGGAAGGCCTTTTCCTTTGACAGGAAGGTGGTGCATGATGGCTATGCCAACACATATGGTGGAACCCTAAAAAATTCATGTTCCACTAGCCTAAAATTGCTTTCTCCTTGATGTTCTCTTGTCTGTTGGTGGTTAGGGTTTAGGGTTTTTTGGGGAGTTGTTTTACCTTGAAGATCTTATCCTTTGTCTTAAACCTTAGTATTTTGGTCTATTCCTTTGTTGACCTATTGCAGCCCGTTTTCAGTCATGTTAAAATAACTTGAGTCATTGGAGTCCATGAGGTGACTGACCCCCTTGTGGTTAGAATTTCTTGTTACCCATCACCTAATATTTCCATGTGCCTTGGTCTAAGAAATTATTTATTTTTAAGGTTGATCGATTGGCCTTGTTTGGCCTTTACATCCTTTGCTTAAAATTTTCCCGAGTCATTATATGGCCTCATCATGCATTATCCTAGGTAGTCTCCTCTTTTCAAAACAACTTGTAGGAACACACTTAATTGCTGCTTTTTAGTTCATGTTCACTGCCTTTTGTATCACTCATTGTGGATTGTCTTTTGACTATTGGCCTCAGATTAGTGATGCATAATAAGCTTATCCCCTTGGTATCACTCATTGTGGATGGAGTTTTATATTTGAGTTTCGAATTAGAGATGAGCGATGTCCTTTTTATTGTTAACCTTCTCGCTATCGCTAATTAATCGTGTGTTATTGGGAATGAATTAGCGATGTGCAATAAAGTTCCTTAATCTAGTGTCATATGGACACGTGGAGTGATCCTAACCTATCACATAAGGTACCCCATCACTAATGTGTTTTTCTTATTTATGAATGAATTAGAAATGGGTGATCGACCTGATATGTCTTGCGCTCATCATGCCACGTAAGGGCATCGTGGTTCTCAAATGGAGTTTCAACATGTATAATACTGATGAGAGATGGAGCATCTAACAAAATATTCCCCTCATCTCCAAGCCCTAATACATCATGAGTTCACTGGAAGGAGTGGGAACTAAGGTAGGACGCGCAATGGTTGCCAAATAAATGATGATTAATGTGTAGATGGCTACATGGTAGTTATATGAAGTGTCATCACTATTTTTAATGCACAAGTTGTGAAAGCATGGCATGATGGTTGAGGATCATCATTGATTGTGTTTTGAAATCAAAAGGATCGATGGTCAAGATTCAAAGTTGGATGGCTAGTTGTCAGCTCGCTCGCGTGAGATTTCTTTTGAACATTAATGGTTACATGCTCCGGACACTCTACATAATGACGATTGTTAGTTTTTTTCTATCACAATTTTCAATCCTCAAAAGTTGAGGAATTGGTCTAGAGCCAACAAAGAAGGTGTGAAGAGTGCAGGAAAGCAATTGTAGAGGTGGTGAAGATAAATTTTCCTGGGTAAGCAGGTGTTTATACCTTCTCTGTTTCAACTGTGTATAATTGGGTGGTTTGGGAAATGCATGAAATCTCTGTATGCTTTAAGTACTTTGGGTTTGCAAGGTTTGGCAGTGTGCAACTTCCTTTTGAATTGGTGGGGATTGTGCATTGTTTGGGTGGTGTGTGTGCTGCAAGTTTATTTCTAAAAGCATAGGCTTGTGGAGCTCTTTTGCAATTGAAAGTCTGTAAGCTCTAGTCCTATTATTCTGTGAAAATGAGTGAGCCCACTGAGTCAAGCATTAGGCCAGAGAGGAAGCCTAAATAGAAAGGAGTCAAAAGACCTAAACCTCAAGATGACATGCCCATAATTAAGTCATGCATGTCTAAGAGGTCTACAAATCCAAAGACTGTAAAGAGAGCTTTTGCCATATTCATGGAGGGAAAAGCTAAGTGTACTTACAACTTGAGAAGTAGAGTGGTGAAGAGCAACCATGGTGAGCCTAGTGGTATGTTCTTGAAAGAACAAAATGCAAAGAAAAAGGAAAATAAGTTAGGGAAATTGACTAGGTCTTAGGTGAGGAAGAAGAAAGATAAGGAACATAAGGCTTATGATTCTTATATGGAGGAACATGATGTTTCCATAGAAGATGAGGCCAAGGATGATCCAAAATATGCCCAATATCTCCTTACACTTGCTGGTTTGGAAGAATTTGATGATGGTGAGACATATTCTCCAGTTCCAACAAAGGCTCTTGGGGGACATGCATACTTTGATTTTGAAGATGATGAATCATTGTGGAGGTGATGTCCCAATTTGAAGTTTTTATTTTTGATGACCAGTGTGAAGGAGAGGTGTTGAACACCGCTGCAAACAAAGGCTCTTGGGGGACATGCATACTTTGATTCTGAAGATGATGAATCATTGTGGAGGTGATGTCCCAGTTTGAAGTTTTTATTTTTGATGACCAGTGTGAAGGAGAGGTGTTGAACACCACTGCAATGATGAATGATGCCTTTTGGAGGGGCAGGTACATCTACTTAAATGAGCGTATGTGTTTTTGTCCTGGGTGTTGATGAGGAGAACCTTTTTTGTTAGTGTGGATGAGAGGTTTTGGTGCTGCTATGATGAAAAATGTGCCTAAGGTAGGTAAATCTTCAGGGATGGAGATGATTTTTGTCTTTTGCGGTTTCCCCCTTTCTGTAAGGTGCAAATATAACTATTTGGGGATCTTTGAAATTATAGTGAAACGTATGTCAAATGAAAATGTGACTGAAATTGTAATTTGGCCCAAGGCTTGTTGCTTCCATATTTCTATAAATGGGAATTCAAGGCCAATTATAGGAGGTTCATTGTTCTAGCATTGATCACACTACAAATTGTAAAGAGAATACTAAGTATATTTTAGAGTTAAGTCTTAGGTTTGATTCTGCTAATGCATATAAAATTTTGATGGCAATACTAGCAAATATAATATGGAATGGTGCAAATTCAAAGCCATTTTCTATCCTATGTACTTGGTTCACGAGTTATGAATAATATAATCAAGGGTTATCTTATTTGTCTCTATTGATTCCCAATGGATGTGTAGTTATGTTCTTGCTTGTTAATTCAAAGAAATAATGTAAATGCTTGAATGAAGCTATTGGTTTATGTCAACTAAGTTCTAGGATATTAGTAATAAGTGTCGGTTGAAAATATAATGTTAAAATTCTGTAATACAATATCTTCAAAGCTTTGATGATGATATGTGTGAAATTGTTATCAGATTACATAGGTTTTTAGATTTGACTCCGTTCTGAGGATGACACTGGTCTATAAGTACTCATGTTTCATTTAGTTGGTCAGTTCAACAACAAATCACTTATTAAATCAAATTCTTAAAATGGGTTATAATTGTTACTATTTTGTGTTGAGTTCCACCATTCTCATGCTCTGAATGTAGAGTGTTGTTAAGCAACAACTAACTTCTTTGATACATTCCATTTTTTGAGCTATTACATGATAATTATTTGTTTGTTTCAATGTTCATGATAAAATGGCATAAGAGTATCATCTAAATATTATTAGGATCACCCTCCTGGGTTTCACAGAGCCCAAAGTGTAGAAGTAAAGGCCCAATAGTCCTTTAATTGTTTGTTGGCCAACCCTCACTAGTATTGACTATTGAATTGTGGAAGATTCATAGATAAGGGATGAGATCAAGTTTGGTTCTCAAAAAATAACCAATAGATTGGAAACTCTACTAGGGACAATTTATACAGAGTCTCTAGTTCTATATCAGAAGTATTAGAGTCAAATACTTTGTAAATACAAGTTTATCTTTCAGTCTATCTTTGGCGTCAATAGGTTAATTCTCATAAATGTTGTTTAGTGTTTGCATTGTTTTCTTTGAACTTGCAAATTTTTTCAAGATCAATTCAATTCCATACATATCTTAATAATTCCCACTAAGTGTGGGTGGCGACTCCAAGGTTCCAGTACTAGTGCACATCATTTGAGGAATTTGTTGAGAAAAGATGAAATGAGTCTGAGCCCATACAATGAAGGACCCTGATGAGAAGCTAGGATGAGAATTTCAAAAGGCTCCAATACTATTTGGAAAGAGTCAAGCATTGAGTGAATCTAAAAATTTGGCTCAAATATTTTAGACCTAGAAAGGGTTGTGTTGTAGTGAATACAAAGGAACTTATGTGTGACTTTGTTGTTGAAGAAAGCCTAGATTGAAATTGAGCTCTGAAAGGAACTTCATATTGTTGAAGTTCAATCCTCTATGAACAGAGGTGGCAACTCTATGCAAAGTGTTGAACATCTGGAATACTAAGAGTGGGGGTGAATCAGTATTCCATAAAACCATATTAACATCCATCTAAGCATTTTCTTAATTTTGACGGAATCAACAAGAGAGAACATAAAAAAAATCCAATACAACCATACACATGAACACCCAAATTTTTACATGGAAAACCCAAGAAGGGAAAAACCACGTTGAGGGTTAACTCACAATATATTATATATGAATACAAAATATTATAGGGCTCACAACCAAGACTCGCTGTCCTTGAAAAGGCTCACTTCTTGAGTACAAAATATGGCTAACCGACAAGATACAATGATAGTGGCTCACTGCTAGAAGATTGAACTGATAGGATACACCTTCAATGTGTAGGGTTTACTTCCACTGAAACTTAGAATATGAAGTACTGCCTCACATAGTAGTAACTCAACAAAATTGCACTAATCACAACTAATAAAGCATTTAGGCTTAGATCTTCACACACCTCTTAATCCTTTTCAAACTCACACTTCTTTCACATTTGTTTCTCATGTGTGTCCTCCTCATTCCATTCCTAAAAACATCTTATATATATACAAGTATATCTTAATCATCAATTAGGTTGGCCTAATTAGATGAAAAAGATAATCAAAACCTTCTTTTTCAGCACCATATATGATTTAAACATTTATCCACATAGTGAATTATACCAAGTCGACTATCATCCATAAAGCATAATTAGTCTTCATAAAGTATTGCATATACTGAGTCGGCCAAGACTAGAACACAATTCTCCAAACCAACAAATAATCCTCAAAGAAAACACCTTCTGGATCTGAGAACACATTATTTTCCCATCATACTACCAACATAGAAACTATCAACAAAACCACATCATAAGAATGTTCACCTTAATAAAGTGCGGAATCTGCCAAACAGTATGCCAAGTAAAGAACAACAGTAGAACTGTCAGAGATAACTTTTTTTTCACAATAAAATATGTTGTGAGATCTAGGATATAGTTGTCTAAATGAGTCAAGAAAACATGGTTAAGAGATTAAAATCATATCAGATCTTGTGGTGAATTCCAGACTCAAATACCAACACACTAATTCATCACAAAAGAGTATTATCATGACTGAACAACTTCTCGTAAACCAAGTAGACTTCCCATATATTTATCACTATGTTGAAATCAATGATGACATAGGAACAACTAACATAAAGCATCCATACTTCATGCTCATGTTGCAAGGCTCCCAACACGAAGATCTTGGTGAAATTGCAAAGACAGTTTTAGATCTACAAAGATCTCCAGTCAGAAAGACAAAATTATAGCTATTGCAACATATCAAGGCATTTCCCCTATTTTGATTTTCAAGAAGCAAATAATTGTTATGAAAGCCATATTTGAAAGTCTTGAGAAAATTTGGTTCCCTATCGAGTGAAGTTAAGCACTAATAAAGGGAATGGTAGTGGTTACATCAAGGAATATGGAAATGAATGATCAATTGTAATGTTGATGTTTTAGGTCTATAAAGGGGTCTGAGAAAATGTATCATTCACTTGTACATCCTTGTGGGGTGCTTGATGCAAGCAAAAAAAGTGTACATCACTGGTCATGCCATCAAAGAATTTTTTCCATTGAAAGATATCTACCATTAAATTTTAATGGTATTCAGGGTTTCCCAAACCTTGTTCCCAATGATATCAAGGAAAATTTTCCAAAATTAAAAGGGTAGAGCTCTGAATCAACATA
The DNA here is from genome assembly GCA_007258455.2 of Sequoia sempervirens. Lineage (NCBI taxonomy): Eukaryota > Viridiplantae > Streptophyta > Pinopsida > Cupressales > Cupressaceae > Sequoia > Sequoia sempervirens. The sequence continues at coordinate 118,066,198 of VDFB02086081.1, read as the reverse complement.
TAAGCATTTACAATTTTTCTCGGGTTTGATGGGAGATTATGAGATAAACCATGAAGATGTTGTTATGAAATTCTTTGTACAAGCCTTGAAGGAGGATGCCAGAGATTTGTTTTCATATTTTCTAGTATGTTCTATTTCTTCATGGAATGAATTCATGGCAGTATTCATTGAACAATTTGGTGAGAGGATTGATCCATTCTCAATGAGACAAAAATTTATGAACATCTAGAAAGAAGAGGACAAGTTGGTTCCTACTTTTAATCTCAGATTTTCAAAGGTAGTAAAAAAATATCCCTACAAATATAAGAACCGAATATGTTGAGTGTTTGGTTATATACTTATGTGCATTTGATGAAGAAATGAGCTATTTTCTAAGAGATAAAGAACCTACAACATTACATCAAGCATATCAAATTTCCATGAATATTGAAAACAATTTGAAATATTCAATGATGAAAGGATGCATGGCTGCAAGTTTTGATTATCCTAGCATGGCTCATGTAAATGGAACTCATGAAAACATAAATTAATTTCAAAGTGATAATGCTTATGTTTTTCAAAGTCATCCATTATTACAACACACAGATCATAGTGGGATCCAAGTTGAACATCAACAAGTTTTAAGCAATGTTGATCAAATGTCTTTTGTCCAAAGGTTATCTAGTATGAAAATACATAAGGGAGAATCACTATATGATCTATTTGCAAGGTTTTTGGGTACCTTGTTGGAAGTCCCTAAGTGTTTCAGACTTGAGGGTTTAGCGTGCATGGACTTGTTTTGTGAAGTATTTGAGCCGGGGTTGAGTACCTTGCCAAAGGAATTGATGCCTTAGGGTTTTTATCAGATATTTGGTTGGTTAAGGATTGTTGAAGGAACCAAGTGTAACTATTCCCAAGATGTGATTCCTCACATACTGATAGTGCTTGCCCTACTAAGGAAGATCAAAGAACAATGAAAACAAGTTAAAAGGGTGTATCAGAAAGTAAATACTCATCTCGTTGTATGGATGAAGAAAGTGATTGTAATCAACCCATAAGAAACCTATATGTAGATCAGTATACCAGTGATGAAGATAAAGATACACTCATGAGTGTTGCTAATTCCTTATCACAAATTAGTGGTAAAGATATCGAAGATAACAATTTAGACGTTCACTCTGAAAAATCTAAGCATAGTTTATGTAGTGATGAATCTTCTTGTGATGAAGGTCATGATGAGAGTGAGGTTTTTGATTTTTTTTTGAGGACTGTAAATTCTCTTGTGGGGATCATTTGGAAGCCTTTTCCTCACATAGGGGATGCAATGATATGAGTTCTCATAAATTCACTTACCCACCAATGAATGAAAAAATCCCTTTTATTGAGTACCTAGAGTGTAACTTGGGTTTATCATCAATAAAGCATGCTAACTCTGTGAATGATGATGAGTTTTAGGATAAGAATGTTTTTCCAGTATCCTAATCTAAAACATAGTATTAGAAATGATAAAGATATTGATGATGTTGATTATGATATTAATGAACATGTTCATGTCCTTGCTTCCCTTAATTGTTTATGTGATGCAAAGATGGAAATGTTTGCAATGTGTGAGAACAATATTGATGAGCATAACATGGAGATTTTTGTTGATTCAAATCAATGTGTGATGCCTCTAGCTCATGAGGGTATTGATGAGATGGAATATTCTTGTTTCTTTACCAAAGTAGACATGTTGTCATCTAATAAGGAGTGCATTGATCTGAAGGAGAATGAAGATACTTGTTCAAGTACTTATCAACAACAATCAAGTTACAATGAATCTTTCACATTTCGGTTAGCACGCCTATCAACTGATGATGTGCATGAGTACTTTGTCACTAACCAAATCAGCTCTAAATTATTTGAGCCATCTTTTGAAGCATTTTGCATTGAGATGAATGATATTTGAAAGATCAATCAAAATATTTTATTGAACTTGAAATGGAATTATTTTGTGATGCTTATGTTGTTGTTAGTAATGATGTCTATTGTGATAATCCTGATTTGAACAAGGGTAAAGAGAATTTGGTTCATGATAAACCATATTTAGAAAATGGAGTATGTGACATCATAAAGGATTTGAAACACTCAGGTGAATGTGGACATCAGTTTGAAAATATGCATGTGTATGAACATTTATTGTTCATCACACAAGATGAATGCTCTTCTGGCATGGGACTGAAATTAGGAGATGTCTTCTAGGATATATATGAGTTTTCTTTTCATTCTAATTTCTCAGATTTGGAGCTGCAATCTAGCTTCAAAAGTTCACGATATATGTTTTTGGATGGAGCTATTGAACAGAGCATCTATGAATGCTTCATGTTTGATGTGCAAACTGAATTGGATGCCAAATATTATGATATCAATGGTCAAGTGGACTATGAATTTTTTAAATTTCCAATCTAGATGAATGAGTTTTTAATGGAACATGAACATGAGTTGGACAAGCTGACATGTTAACTATGGGTTTTAGTTGGTACTTGATTGCCAATGTTATATTGATTGAGTTAATGAATGCATTGGAAGGCCTAAGTATGACAATAGTGATATTGGTTTTTAGAGTAGTGTTTTCATACTTGGCTTGGTTTAGATGACAAAGAACAATGTGTTTGATAGAGGAAAGCAAAGGTTTTTCTTTCCATTTGGTGGCCTGGGGCCATTGAATGTGGTGAAAGAAACTGCTTGAACGAGGGAGAACTTATGGAGCACCCAAGGGACTTAGTATTTCGTTTGCTTCAACCGTGAGATATAGAATCTTTCCATACCCATGAGAAGCATGCATCCCCAGTTAGAGACACTAGTGGAACCCTCAAAAAATTTCATGTTCCACTGGCTTGGAATTGCTTTCTCCTTGATGTTCTCTCGGTCTTTTGGTGGTTAGGGTTTAGGGTTTTGTGGGGAGTTGTTTTACCTTGAAGATCTTCTCCTTTGTATAAACCCTTAGTATTTTGGTATATTCCTTTGTTGACCTACTGCAACCAATTTTTGGTCATGTTAAAACAACTTGAGTCATTAGAGTCCATGAGGTGACTGGCCCCCTTGTGGTAAGAATTTCCTAATACCCGTCGCCTAATATTTCCATGTGCCTTGGTTTGAGAAATTACTTATTTTTAAGGTTGATCAATCAACCTTGTTTGGCCTTTACATCCTTTGCTTAAAATGTTCATGAGTCATTCTATGGCCTCATCGTGCATTATCCTAGATAGTCCCTTCTTTTCAAAACAACTTGTAGGCATGTGCTTAATTGCTACTTTTTAGTTCCTGTTCATTTCCTTTTGTATCGCTCATCGTGGATTGTCTTTTGACTATTGGCCTCAGATTAGCGATGCGCGATAAACTTATCCCCTTGGTATCGATCATCAAAAATGGAGTTTTATCTTGGAGTTTCAAATCAGTGATGAGTGATGTGAGCAATGTCCTTTGTATTGCTAACCTTCTCGCTACTGCTAATCGCTCATCTGTTCTCAGGAATGAATTAGTGATGCGCAATAAAGTTCCTTACTCTAGTGCCACTTTACAAATGTGAAATGTTACTAGGGGCGATGCTTTCTCAGCCCTTAATATTTTCATATGGACAAGTGGAGTGATCCTAACCTATCGCATAAGGTGCTCCATCGCTAATGTGCTTTTTTTATTGACAAATGAATTAGTGATGGGTGATAGACCTACTATACCTTGCGCCCTTTGTGCCACCTAAGGGCATCACATTTTTAAATGTAGTTTCAACACACATAAAAATGATGAGAGATGGAGCATCTGATGGAATATTCCCCTCATCTTTGGGCCCTAATACATTGTGAGTTCACTTGAAGGAGTGAGAACTAAGGTAGCGACACACGATGGATACCAGATAAATGATGATTAATGTGTAGATGGCTACATGGTAGTTATCTTAGGTGTCATCACTATTTTTAATACAAAAGTTGTGAAAGCATGGCATGATGGTTGAGGATCATCATTGATTGTGTTTTGAAATCAAAAGGATTGACAGTCAATATTCAAAGTTGGATGGCTAGTTGTCAACTTGCACGCGTGAGCTTTCTTTTGAATATTAATGGTGACACACTCCAATCACTCTACATAATGATTATTATCAGCTATTTTCTATCACAATTTGAAATCCTCAAGAACTGAGGAATTGGTCTAGAGGTAGTGAAGAAGGTGTGAAGAGCATAGGTGAGTAGTTGTAGAGGTGGTGAAGATAAATCTTTCTGGGTAAGTAGGTGTTTATACCTTCTCTGTTTCAACTGCGTATAATTGGTTGGTTTGGGAAATTCATGAAAGATTTGTATACTTTAACTACTGTGGGTTTGTAAGGTTTGGTTGTGTGCAACTTCCTTTTGAATTGGTGGGGATTGTGCATTGTCTGGGTGGTGTGTGTGCTACAATTTTATTTCTAAAAGCATAGGCCTATGGAGATCTTTTAAAATTGAAAGTCTATAAGCTCTAGTCCTATTATTCTATGAGAATGAGTGAGCCCAGTGAGTCAAGCATTAGGCCAGAGAGGAAGCCTAAATAGAAAGGATTCAAAAGACCTAAACCTCAAGATGACACACCCATAATTAAGTTAGGCGTGTCTAAGAGGTCTGCAAAGCTGGAGACTATGAAGAGAGATTTTTCCATATTCATTAAGGGTGAAGAAAAGTGTACTTACAACTTGAGAAGAAAAGTGGTGAAGAGCGACTACGGTGAGCCTAGTGGTATATTCCTGAAACGAGAAAATGCAAAGAAGGAGGAAACTAAGTCAAGGAAATTGACTGGGTCTTAGGTGAGGAAGAAGAAAGATAAGGACCACAAGGCTTATGATTCTTATATGGAGGAACTTGATGTTGCCATGGAAGATGAGGCTGGGGATGATTTATAATATGTCGAGTATCTCCGTATACTTGTTGGTTTGGAAGACTCTAATGATGGCGAGACAAATCCTCCAGTTTCAACAAAGGCTCTTGGGGGACATGCATATTCTAATTCCGAAGATGATGAATCATTGTGGAGGTGATGTCCTGGTCTAGTGTTTTCATTTTTGATGACCATCATGAAGGAGAGGTGTTGGAAACTGCTGCAACGATGAAGGATGCCTTTTGGGGGGTGGGTATGTCTTCTTTGACGAACGTATGTGCTTTTTTCTTGGGTGCTGACAAGGAGAACCTTTTTGGTTAGTGTGGACGAGAGGTTTTGATCTTGCTACGATGAAAAATGTGCCTTTTGGAAGGTGGGTTAATCTTCAATGATGAAAAGGATTCTTGTTTTTTATGCTTTCCCTCTTTCTGCAAGGTGCAAATATAACCATCTGGGGATCTTTAAAATTATAGTGAAATGCATGTCAAATGAAAATGTGATTGAAATTGTAATTTGGCCTGAGGCTTTTTGCTCCCATGTTTCTATAAACTGGAATTCAAGGACAATTACATGGGGTTCGTTGTTTTGGTATTGATCATACTAAAAATTGTAAAGAGAATACTAAGCATATTTTAGAGTTAAGTCTTAGGTTCGAGTTTGCTAATGCATATGTAATTTTGATGGAAATACTGACAAATATAATATGGAATGGTGCAAATTCAAAGCCATTTTCTCTTCTATGCACTTGGTTCATGAGTTATGAATAATATAATCAAGGGTTATCTTATTTATCTCCATTAAGTCACAATGAAAGTGTAGTTTTGTTCTTGCTTGTTAATTCAAAGAATTAATGTAAATGCTTGAATGAAGCTATTGGTTTATGTCAAATAAGTGCTAGGATATTAGTAAGAAGTGGTGGTTGAGAATATAGTGTTGAAATGTTGTAATGTAGTATCTTCAAAGCTTTAATGATGTTATGTGTGAAATTGTTATCAAATTACATAGGTTTTGGGATTTTACTTTGTTATGAGGATGAGACACTAGTCTATGAAAAGTAATCATGTTGCATTTAGTTGGTCAATTCAGAAACAAATCACTTGTTAAATCAAATTCTTAAAATGGGTTATAATTGTTACTATTTTGTGTTGAGTTTCACCATTCTCATGCTCTGAATGTAGAGTGTTGTTAAGAAGCAACCAAATTCTCTGATTCATTCCATTTGTTGAGCTATTACATGAGAATTATTTGTTTGTTTTAGTATTCATGATTAAATGGCACACGATTATCATCTAAACATTGTTAGGATCACCCTCCTGAGTTTCACAGAGCCCAAAGTGTAGAAGTAAAGGCCTAGTGGTATTTTACTTGTTCGTTGGCCAATCCTCACTAGTATTGACTATTGAATTGTGGTAGATTCATAGAGAATGGTTGAGATCAAGTTTGGTTCTTAAAAAATAACCAACAACATACATATTGATGAAGGATGGAGTGAAACACAAATTGAAGCTATTGAAAGAAGAAACAGGTAAGGTTTGCAGCAATGCAAAGTCTTGTTTGGTTGATGAAATTAGACTTTTAGCTATTATGAAGGATGAATATGTTGGATTTGGTAACACTAACCATGATGAGGGTAAGAAAGGTGATTTTTTTACTTATATTAAAGATGAGATATCAAGTGGAATGAAGGTAGCAGTAGAGGGTAAAGTAAAATCTGATTCTATTGTTTCGTTTGATGAGAAAGAGAGTGAAGGAATAGATAAGTTTGTTGCAACAAAAATTACTTTTGATAAAGTTGAATTGGAAGAGTGGAGTATGAAGGTTAATGAAGATTTTTCTGAAGAATCCTTGTTTGAGAATAGTGGAGGTGAAATTTTTTTTATTAGTGATCATGATTCCTTGTTAGGTATTATGGAAATTGAGTCTTTTGATGGTAGTACTAATGATTTTTTGAGTGAAGGAAACTAGTTTGCAGCAATGTCATGTCTTTCAAAAGGCATTGAAATAGGGGAATTTCATGAAGGGGACATGGTGGAAAGAGATGGAAAAGATAGAACAGAAAATGAGGAAAATAAATACATTTTTTTATGGAGGAGGTATAAGTCTAATTTTTAGTTCTGATTTTGATGAAGTATATCAGGTTGGAAAAAAAATTTGATGCTTTGAATTACATGATGGGTAGTAGAGGAAGGATGAAACATGGTAATGTTGTAAGTTTGCAGAAAGTGATGCATAGAAATATTCTAGTGGACAAGGAAATGAGGTGGATCCAAGATAAACATAGGATCTACAAAAAATTATGAGTGCAACTCATGAAACATTTATTTCTACCTAGGGCATCTCTGTAGGAGCATCCTAGGTGAAAGTGCAATCGACATCAACCAAAAATTCAAATTTCAGATTTTTATTTGAATTTAATTTTAGGAGGTTAATTTTATGTTAGGAGGCTATTTGAATAAATGAGTTTAATTTTATTTATTTAAATAAAATGCCACCTTTGTTATGCAAGTTGGAAGTGGAGATAGTGGAGGTGTAACTGCATTTGAAAAAATCTGAAAAAGCAAGTTTAGGCGTTGGGATTGGGAGTTACAAAATGGAATTAAAAATAATTTATTAATTTTTCTATTATGGAAACAACTCATTATGAGGATTTGGTTGTGAATTTTCTAAAGGGGAGGGAATTTTATTTGTTTTCTATTTTTGGAGAAGGGTTTTGTGGTAGGTTTTGGTATTTCATTTGTGACTGTAGGTGTTGATGATTGGAGAGCTTGGTGTGGTATTCTCTTAGAGGTTTTTGAGGTGGTTTGTTGTAGGTTGTAAGGGTTATTGCATCCATTGAAATTTGAAGACTCTATAGTTGAGAATTGAAGAGTTGCAGGTGATTGTTGCAAGAGAAAAAGTGCAGAGTTGGAGGTTCTCATGAATCAATGTTGCCCATCAGTCATTTGATGACTGAAATATGTTGTGTAATCATATTTTTCATAATGAAAATTTCTTTTGTTGAAACCTCAATTAATTTTATGAACCCTTGTTGATTTAAATACACTGTTGAAGTTGTTGAATGTGTTTTTTACAGAAAAGAGGGTTGTTTTTTGATATATTAAGTTGCATTTATAGGGTGCAATACCCTTTACACAACAAGCCAAAAGGGCCAAAAAAGATCAAGACTAGAACATTAAAATGGAAAACAACGAAACAAAAAGACACAGAAACAATAGACCAACGACCCACACACGAAGACCTAACGACAAACTAGAACAAAGATACAACAAACTAATTTTCTATACTCTCCCATTTTTGTATGGGGAAGTTTAAAAAATCCTCCCCAACCTAGTTGGGGCCCCTCTCCATAGTCTTCTTGTCCACTTCTTTGAGCACAACATAAAGAGTACCAACAAAACGGTGGATAATTTTAATGGTGAACCAAATCAACCTTGCAAACTTCCTTTCAAGCTTATCCATGCACTCCAACAACTTGCTATAGTTGTCCTCCTTGTCTATAGTCTTAGCATTATCTTTCTCCATAGCCTCCAAATTTGAGGAGTGGGTCGTTGAATCATCTTGGAGCATCCTATTGAAGTTAGAAAAGTGACTAGGTCCCTCCACAAATTCCTCCTCCTCCTTCGTATCTTCTTTCTTACCCTTGTCTTTGTTGTCAGTTTGCTCCTCATCGCTCAAAATATCATTCACAAGTACCTCCTTTTTGTTTTTTACCAATCTTTGTGATCTCCTGATGCTAGTATTCTCCATCCTTATATCTATAGTAGCAACCACAACAATGTCACCCTAAGAATCTTTACTCACATTGTCCTCTCCACTATCAGTGGTTGGTAGCTCCACCTAGAATTTATCCTCTTTCTTACCTTTTTTCCTTGCAATTGGTTTGCTTTATGTCTTGCAGGGAGTAATTTTGAGCTCGCAAAGCTCAACAGCTACTTTCAACTAAGCAGACCTTGCTCGACCCTTCTTTTTTTTGGAAGGGGGTTTAGGCTTAGGGGTATTCAGAGTTTTGGTGTCCACCAGAGGGGTTTTCCTTTTAGGGCTCGAAGACTTGATTGAGGAGGGATTCATAGTGGTTTGGTCAGGGGGTTCAAGCTCCTCGATACAAATAACAGATATAGGTTGGAAAAACAAAGAGCTAAATGGAAGTGGTAAAGCCTCATGATGAGGCCCTAGTAGAGTGACAAGGGGGGGTGGTTCAATAGGGTTTTGGGTAGCAGTGTCCAAACATATCTTAACAAAATTCTCCAAATCAGTTAGCAAAAAGAATGAGAAACTTAATAACATTTTATGATGAAGATGATTGAGAAGAGACAAATGGTAATAGTAAAACACCCTATGCCTACCTTCTAAAGTCACATATTTCATTATAGCCAAAAAAACCTGGTCCCATGCACAAGGGAGCACTTCCTTTTCAAAACTAGACTGATACTTGACTAGTTTTTCATTATCTTTGAAGAAAGCATTGAGAATTTTGTTATCCTGGGTATTGGTGTGTTTTTATACTTCTTACCACTACTTGAAAGCCTAGTCGCTTGAGCAATGACTTCCTCATTTACCTTGAAAGAGTACCCCCCATCATGACCCTCTTATCTTTCCAAGAGCTCACAAATTGAGCCGACATCCTCACATCATGTCCCATTAAGCATTCCATCAATGATGCCAACCCACCTTTAGTGAAAATATTGTTGGTATATGGAGCCTAATCAGACTCAGAGGTTAAATTTTCCTCACTTTTATCAGCATGGTTTCCCCCCAAATTATTTAATGGGGGTTTGGGGGCAGCACCCCTTGCGGGATCCAGAGGCGTCAAGTGTTATTTTTCTATTAGACAACATAAAAGAACCCTATTTTGTAACCGACATAAGTCTTGATAAAAGCCTAAGAGTTAGGGTTTCTGTTGATATTGTATTGTAGCATTTGCAGCAGTATTGAGTTGCAAGGATTATTGGTTGTAATCGGTTCTATTTACTAGATAACAATATTGGACTCTTTGTTGGTGGATGTAGCTCGAGTTTGGGTGAACCATGTTAAATATTGTCTCTCACTGTTATTATTTCTGTGTTTTTCATTCCTATGTTTAATCTTTATTTGCATTAAATTGATATTTTCTGCATGCAATTCTTAACAAATATGCCACACCAGGGGATCCTTTTAGAATTCCTTGTAGTTATCCAACTCATTCCTAACCCTATCACCTCCCTTTTTGATACACTTCACTCTGAGATACCAGCAACCCTATGAGAGAAGGAAATTAAAATGGACGTCAATGTCAAAAATCACCCATAAAACATTATTATTAAGCCATCCAAGATAATAACGAGTGGTTAAGGAAACCTAAAGATTACACATGCTAGATATCATTTCCAAGGAGGATATCTCTACAGGTCCATAATTAAAAATCCTTAGGTTGCGAAAAATGATTTTTCCATTCAAATTGCTCATACACAAGTACCAATGTCGAGTGGTTGTGAGGCCAAGTATAGAAATCCCTATGTACAAATCTTTTATTTTATGAAATCTTTTAGCAATGTCGAGGGGATTCAAAAAGAACTCCACATGACATGAAGTGGTCACATCAAAATGAGATGCCCAACAGAACAAAAAATTGAATTTGAATCCGTAAGGATATGCTAAGTTGTGACAATACCGCTCATTAATGTTGCACATGCCCCAACCAAACTTAATTGTTAACCCAAGGTACTGCCCATCACCTCTCATAATTAGTTTCATATCCACCTTATTCGTCCATCCCTTCAATTGTTGCCTCATATTTAGCACCTCATCAATTTTCTTCATCCACATCACCCAAAGTACAAGTATGTGGACAACCCAGAAATCCTTAAAAAGAGCATAATTAGTTATCATCATGGATGACAATGGAACCCTGTTCCTTAAGGATGACACCTTGTATGTTCGATGGTAAAATACCAAGACTCCAACATTTGGAAGTGCTCCAAGAGGAACCTAGATTAGCCAAAGCGTCAACAACTTGATTACCCTCACAATAGGTGTGGGACAAGATCTTCATATCAAGCTTCAAGACCAAGTGATTTATGTCAATTAGGATATCTCTAGTATTTAATCCTAATAACCTGCCAAATTTGATTGATTCAATCACAAACATGGAATACCCTTCTATATGGATTTTCTTTATCCCCAAAGTAACAACTAACTGGATGCCCTTTAACAGTACCCTAGCTTTCGTAGTCATGGAAGTCTAAAATCCAATGTATCTTGAGAAACCTACCACAAATTTACCCTTGCAATCTCTGATAATACCCCCAATGCTAGCCCTGCCAAGATTCATTTTGGATGCCCCATCAAAATTGAGTTTGTGCCACCCCCTATCCAAGGGTTTCCAAACTATGTCACATTTAGGCTGAGCCTTAGTGTTATCAAATGAGTTATCTCCAACTTCCTATTCCAGGCTTTACCCATCTTGATCTCCCACTTTGTAGGTTCTTTGTTTGGGGTTTTCCTAGTGTAAATTGATACATTTTTAGATATAAGCCTTAGACCAATGCCAAAAGCCTCCTTAGGACTCATCTCAATATTCCTAAAAATTTGGTTATTCCTCTCTTTCCACAAGCACCAACAAATGATGGGGGGGACTTGGTTCCAGATTTCTCTAGGGATAAGATGTTGGTAGAGTATATACCAACCCTTAATGAAGGATTTGATCTCCCTATACATAGTTTAGTGGGTCTCCAATTTTTCAAAAGGAAAATCCTAGAAATTAGCAACAAATGGGCAATGCAGTAATAAATGATCAATAGAATCTTCATTGCTTTTACATAAAAAATACCTATTTGGGATCTAAAATCCCCTTTTCCTTAGGTTATCCTAAGTTAGGATCCTGTTATGACAGGTCATCCACTAGAAGAAATTAATTTTAGGAATCGTGTGTCTGTTCCAGACTTGTCTCCAAAGTCTATTATGAACACCCTGGACTGACAATGGATTGTAAGTTGTTCTGAAAGAAAGGTTTCCTAGCCAATCTTTGACCCAAAATAACTCATCCTCAAAGTTCGATAAAGGTAGTCTAGTCAGGGAGAGAAAGTATTATAAGGACTTAGCCAATAATTTCAACTCTAGAGATAGGGGGCAACATAGATCCATTTCTTTCCATTTCCTAGCACCCAGATGGCCATGAAAGTAGTCACTCACATACCTACCAAAGAATAATTGTGCAGGTCTCATAAGGTTCCTGAATCTAGAGAGTACTAGGGGGGAATCAAGCAACCAAGGGTCCTCCTAGAATCTAATGCAATTTCCATTCCCCATTTTCCATTTCATCCTAGAAGTGAGCAACCTCTCCAACCTATAGATGTTGTTCCAGGCCAGCGAACTAGTAGGGTGATCATATGAAAGGAATTTAATCATAGATATATTGCCAAGATACTTAGCATTCATGATCTTACACCAGTCCTCTTTGTTCCTTAATTGATCCCATCTAACCTTAGCAAGCAAAGCATTATTAGTACTTTGAACATTCCTAATCCAAAGCCAGCCACGAGATTTAGGTAAGAAAAAATTGTCCCAACTAACCAAAGCAAACTTCTTCTTCTCTTTAGTCCCAAACCATAAAAAGTTCCTTTGGATTTTTTCAAACTTCTCCGCTATGTATCTTGGAATTTTAAAGATAGAAAGGAAGTAGACAAGGATCCCTTGGAGGGTAGTAGTCAAGAGTTGCAGCTTGCCCTAGCATGGCTGAGAATAGTACCTTTCCATCTTTCCAACTTCCTTTGGATCCTTAATAAAACCATATTCCAAAATGTAGGAGTAACATCTTTGATAGTAAGGGGTATCTCGAGATACACCAAGGGGAGAGAGCTACTCAGGAAACCTAAGACAATAGTCACCCGAGCCTGAAGGGTATGAGTGTTGTTAAAGAAATATATCGTACTTTTATTGTAGTTTATACATTTTCTAAAGCAAGCAACATAATTGTTAAGGCAACTCTTTCATTTCCTGGCTTTGATCACAAACACCTTCCCAAATAGAATGGTGTCATCCACAAACTATTGAATAACAACAAGTTCCAGTGAAGTAGCAGGTTTGACCCCCTTTTATGGAGCCCTCCAACAAAAATTTGGTTATGTTCCTACTTAGCACATCTGTAACCATGATAAAAAAGAATAGGGGGAGAAAGGGTCACCTTGTCTAAATGCCCCTCCCATCATTGAAGAATCCAAAAGGAGCCCCATTAACCAATACAAAGTATTTGATATTGGTAATGCATTCCATCAGGAGGTTGATCACCCTCTGATCAAAGCCAAATTTAGATAGTAATTTGGGAATAAATACCCATAGAAATTTATTATACACTTTTGAGATGTCGAGCTTGAACGCCATATTGACATTATTGCATCTGTCCATGGAATGTAAAATTTCATGAGTGGTTATGGTAGCATCCAAAATATGTCGACCTGGGACAAAACCTTTTTGGGTAGGGCTTATCATTTTTTCCAGCAGGGGCTTCAAATGATTCACCAATATTTTAGAGAAGATCTTATGAATGGTATTGCATAGGTTGATGAGGTGAAAGTTTTCATAGACTGTGGTTCAACAACTTTGGGAACTAGGGCAATGAAAGTGTGGTTCAACTGTTTGAGGATCTTACTAGATTTGAATAAATCTTGGCCTCCATAACAATATCCACCTCAACAATCTCCCAAAAAATCTAAAAGAAAGCTAGGGGAACCCATCAGGACCCGACACCTTGTAGGCACCCATACCAAAAACAGTCATCTAGACTTCCTCAAGAGTGACATCACTTAGAATGCAATTATTATCTTCCTAGGTTAGAGTGGTAGGGAGGGGGTCCAACAAAGGATTGTCCAAAGTAGGATTGGGAGCCTCACCAAGAGCCAACAAATCTCATTGGAAGTATTCAGATGCCAAAAGCCCAATTTGGGTGAGCAAGTTAACCAACACACCCTGCTCATTTTGAAGTTTTGTTATTTAATTCCTTTTCTTATGCTTTAGGGCTGAGACATGAAAGAAAGAGGTATTCGTATCACCCTCCTACAACCATTGAGATCTGGACATTTTTTTCCAAAATATCTCTTCCTTCTTTAAAATTTATTCCCATTCCAAGCGATCATCTCTTTCTTGGTTATAGGTCAGCAAGCTAACATCCCCCTCTTCCATCTTTTTTTGTGTCACCCTCAACTTATCCCCTAATACTTTTTTTCTAGAAATCATCCTTGAACACTCTCTTGTTCCATCCCTTAACCATATTTTTGATATATTTTAGCTTATTAAAAATCCTAAAAATGGGGCAGCCATGTACAAGAATATTCCATCATTAATCAACTTTATTCCTGAAATCTTGATGGGTATTCCACATGATTTCAAATCAAAAGGGAAAGGGTCCCACAGCAGAAAATTCCTTCATGACCAACATTAGAGGGTTATGATCAGAAACAGTATGAGGTAGGCGATCGAGTTTGACTAAGCAAGGGCATCCAGTTGTGAGAGTAAAGAATTCTATCTATCCTGACCTAGATCAAACCATCCCCCAAACTCCTATTGGTCTAGGTGAAGGACTGACCTAGAAGGCCAATATCAACCAGACTAGTGTTACTCAAGAAATTTTCCAGATCAGACATGTTGTCAGAGTAGTCCATTAGCCCCCCACACTTCTCTGAGGGATACTAAGGAGAGTTGAAGTCACCAACCACTAGCCAACATGTCCCCTTATTATGGGATATCCAATCAGTAAGATCATGCCAAAGGGAATTCCTAGAATTCCTTTGGTTGGGGGGATATACATTAATGAGTGACCAGGAGTCATCAGGGTGAGAAAACTCAACACCCACACTGTTTTGACATTGGAAAATTTTAGAGCCAATGATCCTATTAGGATTCGACATCATCGACAGTCCACCTGATGCCCCTTCTGCATCACTATAAGAGAAGAGGGCACCCTACCAAATATACTTAGCATTTTCTTCATTTTGATTTCCTGTAGTAGCAAAACATCAATCTTATGTTCCAACACATATTTTTTTAGTGCTAGCTACTCATGAGAGCTATTTAGCCCCCTCACATTCTAGGACATGACTTTCATTTTTGACCTTTCTTTGAGGACACTTCCAATGTCCTTTTTTTTCCTATGGCTATCTCTTTTGTTGTCTCCCTATTCCTCGTCTATCACTGGTTGGGTCTACTAGGTTTAGAGTCACCACTTACATCAACTTTCTTTTGCTTTCCCTTTTTCTTTGGGGTTGACTAGAACTCCTCCTCCATTGCTTTTTCCTAATCCAAACCCAAAGAAGTAGTCTTCACTGCCTCAACTGTTACTTTACAAAATTCTTCATTTAGGATTTCACCCTCTTCTCCATCAATCTTCACTAAATTAGTTGTTACTTTAAAACCAACATCCTTTAGGATGTCACCCTCTTCACTATCTTTAGCTAGGTCCTGGATAGGGGATGAACATATTCAAATCCTGACAAGGGTACCCCAACAACCATAGCTATCGGGGCACCGACTAAAGAATGAACAACATGAACTATACCAGAGTCAACATAGAACAAATCCTACAACCGGGGACATCTGGGAAGCAAACCTAGATATGGCCAAGGAGCCCTCATATTTAAGGTTATTCAAATTAACTGGGGAATCTACATTCTTAGGGATATCAGTCTTGACCAAGGAGTCAACAATCTTAAGAATGTCCAATTGAAAGGGTAGTTGTTAGAAAGGTCATCAGCAGTAGCTCACAAGGGTTGAGTACATGTTTCATCATGAACTTACAGTCCAAAATAAGGTGACTAGGTTTAGCACATATTTGATAGTAGGTCACGAGGTTATCATAACAGATTTATTGGATCCAAGCACCAAACTTAGAACAAAGCCTCATAGAGGTAGGTAAGGTCTTATTCACATTAATATTAACACAAAAGAGGGAAAAAACTAACCTAGATTTGGACTTGGTAATGGAGTCAGAGGTGATGAAATGCCCAATGAGTCTCTAATACATTTGAATATAGATTCATCCCAGTATTCCAGGGGAAACCCTGGCAGATGGACCCACACCAGCGCTGAATTTTTGAGATCAACAACAGGATCGAACCCCATTTTCAGCGGCATAGAGACAAATGCTTTCCATAGATCCAGGGTCTTGAGGAGAGGACCAAGATCAAATCTTCCACAGTTGTGAATTTGAAGAGGAAGAACCCCCCACCATTGCACAAACCTCCACACTCCCTTTGAGATTCCATTTAGTCAAAGCCCATCTTTTGACCATATCCACCGTAGGGCGAAAGGACAAGAATCTACCCACCACAACATTCTCCATTGACAAGACAATCCTATCACTAATAGCTTCAGGGATGGAAAAGTTGGTACCCGAAGTAGAAATATCTTCTTCAGGGCAAGGAATGGTTATCTTAGGACTCAAGGCTAGTGTTGGTTAGCATGTTCTTCCACCCTTTAACCTTTAGGGTGATAGAGACCATAGGCACAGTTCCAGCAGACAAAACCAGAATCACAGGTGCACCAAAAGTGGACAAACTAGGAGTGGCCCCCGAGGGTATCGAGACAACATGTGTCTGGGCAAAAATCTAGTCAAGGGAGGACAAATTAATTAAAATGTTAAGAAATATTAGGTTACTTTAATTATGTGTGCGTGTGTGTATACATACATATATATGTATGTATATATATGTATATATATGTATATACATCTATATATACATGTACAAATACATATACATACATACATATATATGTATATATGTATATATACATAGATACACACACACACATATATATACATAATTATGAGAATTTGGTAATTATTCTTTAAAATTATTATTTTAGTTACTAATAAGGTCTTGTTAATTAGGTACACCAAGAAAGATATAAACATTAAATTTTAATAATCAAGTTAATTAAACATGAACTCATATTGGCATACCATAAAAGATTGTAATTCATAAACAATTTCAAAGATAATTATCAATGATAAAATTGAAGGAAAACTATTTAAAAATTTCCTCACATCCTTCATCCAACCATACTAAAATTGTAGTGTTAAAATTTTCTAAAGGTGTTTTACTATTGAACTTTGTATTTCTAATGGTAAAAATTGCATACGCATGCCCTTGTCTCTTATGCTTTGAGACCACTTCTATTAGAGTATCCTTTATATAGTAATAGGTCTACAAGTGGTATATTCTTGTGAAAAATTTGGCTCATAATGTTATCTTAGTCTACCCTTATCATGACTCATCCAATTTTGATCCTTGGATTTTTTTTTATTTTTCGTCCTAGATTAAATATGTGGGTATAAAATTGACCCATCATTTATGCAGTTGTGTACATGAACCTCAAAATTTAATATTCTAAAATTCAAATAGAATATTTTAAATTTATTCATACTAATCATTATGAGTTGACTTAGAACAAAATTATTTTAGTTTGTATACTATATTTTTAAATTAAATATAATCATTATTCATTATGGAATCATTTTGCATGATCAATCCATTCACACATCATGATAGTATCATAAAAAAGGTTTCTAATTACATTATTATATTGCATAATCACCCAAATGATAATACATAATTTCCTACTAACATACATTTTGGTTCATCATCATGAAATAAATTTCCCTAGGGTCTTGACTAAAGGAGAATAAATCCTTACCTAACAATTTCTTAAACAATTTCTCTATACAAAATCCTAATTCAAACATAGGAAAAATGAGCTAAGGTACATTAATAGTAGTTATTAATCCCCTACCAATTCACTTCCATAGATCGAGGTTTCATTTTATGTGATAGATCAATTCCATATGTGAGGGTCAAAACAAATGCAAAGTATTGTTAGTTTGTAGACCCTAAATCATTCTCTAGACAAGCCCCTATTTTGTAACACATCTATGAATCAATTCATGGTATCTTTTGTAATATATTCCTCCATCTAAAATCTAGCTAGGTATAACATATAATTTATTCATATTAATTTAATTTAATTTCAAATTTATTATTCCAATCTTTTCTCTTTATCTTAGGGTCAAATGTTGTTTAATAATGTCCTTGGATAATTTTTTTAAGAGGAAAATTTATTCCATTGTATTTTAATGGTGAACATAACATTCCTTCATGACATATTATTTTAACCTTAGGGCTTACCCTTGTTTCACTAGGGTTTATACTATAATTTTCTAATTATATATTTTATTGTTTAGATCTCACTAGGTTTTTTATCACATTTAGCTTGTTCTTTATTTCTATACTTTATCTAGTGATTTTTTCTTCACCATGTGATATTTCCTTTACCCCACCCTATGTATCCTTATTTTAGCCTCTAGGTTTTTATTTATTAATTTATTACAAAATTTAAATATTTTCTAGGTTTTTCTTATTTTATATTAGATCTTAGTTTTCCTTTATATCATTGATCCACTAGTGATATTAGTTAAGGATCCCTTAATTTCCATTAAGATGAAGGTTTTTGAATGATGATTATATTCCTAAAAACTTAGTTGAGGATATTCATGGTTTACTGATAAAAAAATCATTTTTCTTGGAAATGTTTAAAGGAATTAGTGCTAAGGTTACATCTTCTAGTTCTTTGAATGATGTATCTTCTCATTATATCTAAGCCACTTCCTCCTTGCATTATCCTCCTACATCCATGATAGATGCTGCTCTTATGCATTCTTCCTATCTTGAGATTTATTATTCCACTTCTCCTTCCTCCAATCCCATTACTATTTAACTTACTTTCTATGCTATGCCTACAGGTTTTATGACTACTCATATTTACTCTCCATAACTCATCCTCTACATTTGTGTATCCCATTGGATACTACATTTCATTCTTCCTACCTTGGTTATGTCTTTGTTTTATCATTCTCTATCTTATTAGCATGTTTATACTCATATTTTATTTCTATACCTTAGATGCAATTATTGACTAGATAGGGTGGAGTGTAGGGTCAATATCATTTTAAATATTAAACATAATGATGATATGTCGAGAATAAATACAATACTTACATTTGAGATTTCTTCTCATCCTTTACAAATAGTGGTTTTATAGGGCCTAGTTTTAAAATGTATAATTGTAAAGATGATCAAAGTACACATTTGAGATATTTCATTATTGTATGTTTAGACTATGATTTTTAATATAAGATATTTCCACAATATTCCCTCACACTTCAAAATATAATTCTATTGAGTGGGGTTTTCCTCTACCCCATGGATCTATCCATTATTTCTAAGATATACAAAGACTTGCTTAAAATTTTCATAGTTAATATGATCTTAATGATTACTCTTTTAGAATTTTTTGAATGTACCCAATAATATAATGAGAACATAAATTATTATATTGTTAGATTTTAGTCCTTGCATGTGCTAATTTTATATCGTAATGTTTAAGATAATGATTAATTAAAATAATTTTTATTAATATTTTTACCTCCTATTTGAGATAGTGTATACCGAAGTAGTTTTGTTATTTTTATAGATATGTATGCTCATGTGAATAAGATTGAATTAAATTTGATCTCCTCCAATGTAATTAAGCTTTGTAAATTATTTCATGGTTATTTGACATCTTATTACCCTTCTAAGTTTAAAAATTTACATACTTTTTGAAAGTATGATGATTATAGAGACAAAAAAAATTATATATGCATCATGTTTCTAGTACTCCCAATGTGCCTTCTTTCAAGTCTTGTAATTTTAGGAATTTTAGCAAGTTATAAGAGGCCTTATATTGTGCTTAATTTTTTTTGAGATCTAATTTGATTATTCTTCTAGAAATCCACTTGTTAGATCCAACAACAAGGATTTTTAAGAACTATAATGAGAATGAATATTTTAACTTTCATAGAGTTTTGGCTCATTATACTCAGGGTCGCCTTTGAAATATAAAGTGAGATATTTAACAAAAAATGACTCATTCAAAGGGTGTAAATTATGGAGGCAATCCATCAATTCTTCCCCCTGATCAAAATTTAAAATTGTATACTAATCTATTTCTTAGACATGTTAACAATGCTCATTTACACCATGAAAATGTCCTTTTTTATGGCAGATGAACATATTAATATAGATTTTGTGGATTATTGTTATATCTTATTCCCATACATCATGCCATACAAATTTTTTTGTAGGTATGTTATAGCATAGAGATACACCTTCTTTACATAGTTCTCCATTGATTGGATTCTTTGACGAGGAAAGAATTATTATGACATATAAAATGTACAAGGTAGTGTATACCATAAATTTAGTAATGACATTCTCATTGATCTTAAATTTTAATTTAATGTATCACCTCAAATTTCTTTTTTACTATCCATCTTCACATTTAGGGGTACCTTTGAAAATAACTAATGATACATTAATTGAAAACTCGGACTAAATCATTTGCCTATTAGATTGGGTCTTAAAGAAGTACAACTACACTACTGTGTTATTTTCTTCAAATAGATTCTCTATTTTACTTAATAAGACATGGATTTAGTAGTTGATGTTAGTTTCTTATATTCAACATCAACATATTAAGTATATTCATAAGGGAAGAGTTGTAAAGGTTACAATATATTTATATGATCCTACTTGTTTCATTTTAAAATATGTACTCATTTTAAAATGGTATATGTTTCATAAGAGTAGGAGTTTAGGTTTGGGAGAATAATCCTAAATGAGTACCCATTTTTTACAAAATGAATACCCATTCCTATCATGATTTTTTCTACGCACACATGACACTAAAAGAGGACTCATTATCTTTCTTTTACCCAGAACTAATTTGACTCTAAATTCATAAATTACTTACTTCAATAAAAGAGACACCTTCTAATAATAATTCAAGTAGGATCTTTGTAAGTATGCCAACTATGATAACTAAAAGAAACATATGATCCTTTATCATCTACAACATAAAATTTATCCTTGACTATCTAATCAAATATTATAGGTTCAAAATTAATTATGTTTCTTCATCATTTGCATTAAATGGTGGTAGGAATTGATTGAAAAATCTTTGTGTCTTGTACATGGAAGCACAACATATGTGATTCTTTTTTTCTATCATCATAAGTGTGCTACAAAGTTATAGAACAAACAAACCCTTGATACATAAAAATAGAAGAAGGTGGTCAAACCCAATAATTCTAATGAAATGCTTAAATAGTTACTTATGACTTTACCTACTATATATACAACTACAATTATTACCAAATTCCTTCATTTAGCTTCAATTTTGGGTGAGTTATATTGTGTATCTACTATATATTTAATTACACTTTTCTTCAAGATTCATTTTATAATTGCTTTTTCGAGGGCTTGAATAACACATTTTTCAAGTTTTGAAGAACTATAATTGTTGAGGTGGGTCATCTTTGATTCATCAAATTCTATCACTTTTGTCTCCTGAAGATATTTAAGCACCATTGACAAAATAGTAAATCATTTTAAATTGGAAGAGTATGCATTAATTTTTTTTGCAAATTACCAAGAAAACTCCTTTAGTAGAAATTGTGATAACACTTACAAAACAGTCTTCAAAAAGAAATGCGAAAAAGATGACAAACAAAAAATTACAAGCATGGTAAAATTTGAAAGATTTATACACCTATTTTACACATATAAACACAAAAAATTACACAATAAAAACTTTTAATATTAATTTGCTTAAACAAAATACCATACATATACATAAATATTTTCTAAGCTAACCATTATATAAGGATGGTATATTCCCCCCTCCTCCATATAGCATATAGATAAACAACTACTTGAGGACGAGGTTGTATGAAAGAACCAAACTACCCAACTTAGTTATCATTCACCTTATTCTCTTCTGTTAAAGTAGATGGCAATTTTATTTCTTCCCTACATACAAACAAATATATACAGTAATCAAGCAAACCCAAATATCAAAATACCCACGAAAAATCCAACATAAAAATAGACAGGTCTCTTTTCTCCAAACTGCCATAGCAATCGACTTATTCAATCTATATTCAGCATTAGGTCAGAAGTTGATTGACAGAACGCCCTAAAAGAGGGGTATGATTAGAAGAAGCTTTAAACAGTAAATAGAAACGTTCAGCATTTGTTTCATTAATGGGTACGTTCCATATTCTTATTCCCAGGAGTTGTTCTCAAATCATATTATCATCAGTACCCATTTAGAATATCTACTATGACATAATAACTTGTAAATTCTCTATATTCTAGTGCAATAATAAATCACTGAATATATTTCATTAACCATATTAAGCCTGAACAGTACTGATAATGGAGTTCCATTTATACTTATGGAATTAGGAGATTGAAGAATACCTTTCACTGGCATATTCGTAGAGCTTCTCACTGTTGGAGAAGATGATGAGAGCGACTTCTGCATCACACAGCACAGAGAGCTCGCAGGCCTTCTTCAACAGCCCATTTTTTCTCTTACAGAATGTAACTTGTCTGCTGGTCTTATTCTCAATCTTTTTCAGCTGAACCTTCCCTCTCCCCATCAATGTTTTCCAGCACTCCTCTTCAAGCTATGATCAAACTAAAACGAAACAAAACCCTAATGACATCCATATTTATAGTACTGACAAAGTAAAGCTGTTGCCTCCTGCTAACCCTTCATATGCAAGGTTTCTTAATATAGTAAGATCATCAAACGACCTAGATATTAAAAGGACATGTGTAGCAGACAGATCTGAATCCCTTTTGGTGCAAAGCTTTTATGATCAATGTAGATATGCAATTTAGAAGGGATGGATGGATGGAGCATGAGTTGAACAGAAAAACCCAAAAAAGGTAGAATCTGTATCGTGAAGGAAAGAAGAGATGGAGGAGACATGTTTACCTTGCCCATGTGAAAATTATAATAGAAAATTAGACTCTGCTTTATCTAGTATTATATTATAATTTTAGACATAATTACTTGCTTTTAGGCTAATGTTTGTTGACCTATATGACCTATCTATTTCAAATTTACTTACATGGTATATTTGCTTTCGACATAGCCCAATGCAAGGGAATAATATCCCTTTTACACACATCTAAGCTGATTAAACAAATGCATACAAACAAACATTAATTAATTTAGAAGAGATGTACATTGGAATACTACTTTAGGAATTAAATGTAAAGGGGTAAGATATTTTTGGAAATACTAATAAAGAATATATGTTAATGCTATGTAGAGGTTAATTGTTTGGGTATAAAAATAAAATGTTCATAATTTGATGAATATCTTAAGTTTTGTATAATTTAAGAAATGTTAAATAGATTGATTTTGAGCCTTTTAAGATTAAACTCAAGTATATGTAATAATTGAATATATAGGATAGAACTATAACTCACAAGATTAGACTTCTAAAGGGTACTTTATTCTTATATATAATATTCAAATATTTGCAAGGACAATATCCAAAAGATTCAATTATCTTATATCACTTTCAATAGTGGAATGTTAAATGGTAGGTCCCTAATTTTTATTTCTATCTTTATATGTTGAATTTTGTTGCCTTGTACACAATTCATATTAAAATATTGCCTACTTTTATCAAAATATCTAGGTACCCATTTTTATTTCTTGTATATAATCCATATTAAAACATCATCTACTTTTATCATATACTCTAGGTACCCATTTTTATGACATTTTATATACCCATTTTTATTTGTATCTCTCAAATATTAAAATGAATAATTCATTTCAATCACTATCATATCAACTATAAATGAAACTTATTAAATGAATTTTGAGAGGAAATTATAAAAAATAAAATACAACTTCAAATAAAAAATTGAATATTTTTTGTGGACATTATAAAATAAATATTTGAATGAAAATAAAAATAAAGAAATGAATTTAAACATTTTTTTACTCAATTTTTATCCCTTAGATCCAACTCCCAACATCTTCCACTATCTTACATGCCCAATACCTAAAAATGTTAATATAATGGCTCTCTATCCCTACCACCTTGCCATATATCTATATATATTTTTCAATATTAAGTATCTCATTATAAACTAACATGCTATGATATTATCTATCTAATGATATCAAGGATGATGGTAGTTAAACAAATATTTAAAAAAGTTGTTGATCTCGTCTAGATATATTTTTTTGTATAAAAATATTTCTCAAACATATAAATAAAGTATATATGTATTTTGATTTTGGTGTAGATGCATTCTTTTTGTTATAGAAATATTTTTCCAAATTAAAAAAAGAAATTTATAATCTAATATAAATAATCTTATAGAATTTAATAGGGAATAAAAAAAATATGTTTTAAATAAAAATTAAAGTTATATGTATTTACCTTAAGTTAAAGAAGTACCTAAAGGACAAAATAATAATTACATTTAGAAGAGGTTTTTAGAAATAATTAGGAAATAATAGTGTCAAGAGATAAATAAAAAAGGTTTCTTCCAAATGTTGGGAGGACGGTTTTGTTATTTGATCTGTAGACAAATTGAGAGTAGTATTGGTACAATTGAATTGGGATCAAGCATGGAACCATTTATTTTTAAACTATTTATTTTGTACAAAGGATACCCTTAAGAAAGGTGTATAGGTATTTATATTTTTCCTATTGAAACATATTGATGTGTAAACTATGTTATAGACATGTGTATTTATAGTTTACAAATATTCATGTCATAGAGTTCACAAGTTGTACTAGAAATTTGAACCATCTCATTGAGGAGTGATTTTTTTTTCCTTAATTTTTTTATCATCTTCTAGTAGTTGTGAGTGTTTAACCCATTGTAAATGTATCCTCTATGAGACCCCATTTCTATGAGGCATATGCTTCCCCTACCTTGTCAACCCTACCGCATTGGAAAGCTAGTGAGCTCGCTACCACATTTGCATACATTTCTATGAAAACATTATTGTCAAACAATTCAAATGACTTGTCCATGCTTCCATTTTGAGTCTATCTTGCAATCATGGCATGCCACATGACCACATTTCTATAGGATGATTGTAAGTATTTTGTATGAAGCCTTGAATGACATATATTTCATTTATTTGTATGGATTCATTTTTTAGGAGCTAATATTTGTCTCATTACCATGCTACAGGTAAAATTATCTGCCATGCCGAGGTAATGAAGAAGGAATAAATAAAAAGATGAAGAGTATGAAACTAATAAAGAAAAAAATAGAGAATGGATGAGGGAATATCTTGAGAAGAAGAAATTGGATACGATTGATGAAAACAAGACAATTGAAGAGGAACCTCAACCATAAAAAAGAGAAAAGGCATTCGTAGCACAAAAGGAACGAATGTGAAAGCATTGTGCTAAGACAAATTCAAATACTGTGGTTGGAGATACACCCTCTACTACAAGTGAATATGAAGCCCGACACCATTAAGCACAAGTGAATATGGAGGGACACCATCTACCACAATTGAATATGGAGGGACACCATCTACTTCAAGTGAATATGGAAGGACACCATCTACCACAAGTGAATATGAAGGGACACCATCCACCACATCTCAAGTTGAGAGTACATCATCACTCGGATTTGGCGAAGAAGGTACGCCACCATCCCTAGGTGCTACCATAATAATGGGTTACACTTTTTGGAACATCTTGGTTTTTGCCTGAAATCACATATTTTCAAAAAATATAATGATTTAAGCCTTTAAAGGTTCCATTTAAATGATTTTAACTAAAGAGGGTTTGATCAAACCTCCTTAGATAAAACCCTCTTGGATAGAACCCCGTTAGTTTTAAACCATACCTACAAGGGAGTCTCCTCTACACCTATCAAAATGCTGATAAAAAACCACTTTTGATTTACCTTTTGGGCAATCAAATGAATTCATTTAAAATTTATGTTTTGTAAGTATGTAGCCCTTATTATAAGCTTCCCAAAAAGTGTAATTTTAAATATATTTAATTTGATTATTATATTTATTTTTTATTTCTTGTGAATGTAGGTTTTTCAATGAACATCATTTTTTTTGTTTCACACATACGAAAAAATAAGAAAATATAGAAAAAAAATTCTAAAAAATACATGTGTACTAGGTATTGATGTCCTTATTCCAACAAAAAAAGAATAAATTAATTCAAATGCATACAAAAAAGGTTATGCGGTTTGAAGTACACCTTTGTCCAAATTATAATTACTCTGACTTGCAAAAATTAATTAAAAAATATATATGTAACAAAAAATTATGAAATTTTGTAGAGGTGCTCTTCATTGGAAGTGGTGTCTTTTTCCCACATTCCGCGAGAATGGAATAGGGTTTCTGATTGTTTAGCTAAGTGGGATTCAAAGCATGTGGATGATTGGAAGATTGAGGGGTGGGGGCAATTATCCCCTAATTACTGTCATGATTTAGAGAGGGTCATTGATGATGATATGGAGGGATAAGATGTGAGTGGCTGTATGGATGGTGGTTCATGTTTTGGATCATTGTTTTGGTGTTTTTATTTGTGGGAGCCTTTGGGTTCCTTGATCCTTATGTACTATTAATTTCTTTATTTCAATAAAGTTTTTACCCCTTTTATTAAAAAAAAATTATCAAAAAATATCCATGCACTAGATATTGGTGTGAAAAAATTGTATTTTAAAAATTAAAATTGTATCCTTTCTATAAAAAAAATTATGAGGTCCAAAGTAAACATCACTTTTTAAAAATGTTGTTTAGTACAAAAAAGTTGTTATTAAAAACTACATAAAAGGATTCACAATTTATTTTTTACTTTTAAAAAAAATATAATTAGAATCTACACATAAAATTTCACAAATCACTAGTTTGATGCATCTTCAAATTCTTAATGGTTTAGATGCTATAGGTGTAAGAAAGTGAATATCTAGTGAAAAATGTTGATTTCAATATCAAGTTTGGCCAAAAACGTGTAACCCATTATTGTGAGATCACCCCTGCATGTCAACCTCAAGGTATGTCATCTATTCCACCCTTGATCGAAGGTACGAGATGTAGCCCAACTCACTTAAATATTGATGAAATTCCTAATGTTGAGATGTATGTACCTAGGAGAACACCATCTAGAATTTTGCATAGAAAGCCAAAGTATTTGATTAATATTGATGAGGATATTTTGTAGCACATGGAAGGTAAGATTCTAGGACGCACTTGTAGAAGATATGTTGATAATATTTGGAAACTATTCTTCGAAAGGCTAAATGAGACTACAAGATGTCAACTATTTGTTGAAATGATGCAGGGTATAAAGTATAGAAATATCATGAAGATTCTTAGATTGAGAATATCGAATGTTTCAAGTGAAAACACTATTGTGAAGAATCTAATGGATTCTTATGAGATTG
This sequence comes from Sequoia sempervirens, assembly GCA_007258455.2. NCBI lineage: Eukaryota > Viridiplantae > Streptophyta > Pinopsida > Cupressales > Cupressaceae > Sequoia > Sequoia sempervirens. The sequence continues at coordinate 118,039,022 of VDFB02086081.1, read as the reverse complement.
TGGGTAAGACCTCACATCCAAAGGATAGTAATGTCACCCGACATGTCATTACATCGACTTTGGTAAGTAGTCAAACAAGGAGATATCGTCTCATTAGAAAGACGGGTGACCAATTGAGAATTAATAAAAAACTTTATCAAGATCCGTTCAAAGGAACAAATAATTGAGGGCACCAATTCAAATGAATTATGGGAATTCTCGAGGAGACTCCCACGAAAAGATAAACTAGTTGTTGAAGCATTGAGAACACTAATTGAAGACTATTGGAAGAATAACACAAGGCCATATTTGAATCAAAGGGATGTGGTAAGAAGGAGAATTGGTAGTCGAAACCGTGAGCCACTTCCAAAGCATTTTTTGGATATGACTCAAACCCAATTTTTTGGTAAATTTCAACAAACTTATCCTCAAATTCAAAATTTTCAAAGATATTTTGAAATGCTTAAACGTTTTTATGTCAAGATAAATCACACATGCACTATTTGTTGTTGTAGACTACATATTGAATTCTCTAACCATTATGATGTTTATTGTTCTATATGTTTAGATTTGCATACTAATGATGTTTTGCAGGATTGTGGCATAGAAGCCCCACCAACATCTTCAAGAGAGTTCTTATCAAAAAAATTATGTCAAATAGAGGATGGCCAAATATTCTATAGGAAACTATGCTTGGATGGTTCATATCAGTGTTGCAGTGGCTTGCAATGTATGTTAGTATGTCAACATATGGAAAGCACACATGAGGTTTGAAAGCAACTAGTAGAGTTTGGGAAGTATAAAATAGTGGCATACAAATTTACAAAAGATGACAATCAAGCAAAAAGGTGTGATTTGGTTATTCAAAAGATTCTAGTATATCAGTTTATGTCTATGTTTCTTGACAATATAGTGTATGAGTATGCAAGGAATACCCATAGAGCTCAATGGTTGGACACACAATTCAAGTTATGCAAGAACACATTTTCAGTTGGTAGCATAGTTTCAGTGGTCAACTTTGCAAAGAACTACACTCTACAGCCACAGCGTGAGGTGTAGTCGCAATATTAAAAATCCACACAAGTTTCGATATTTATGCACATAGCATTCATTCATGCAGTTGATAGTGAAGAGGACCAAAGGAAGGTATTAAAGGAGTATCACTTTTATATTAGTGATGATCGTACACATTCTCCATAGTTTGTGCAAGGTTGCTTCCAATTGTTCTATAGTGATTTAGCTAAGAGGGGCATAGTATATGGTCACCATATAATATGGTCGGATAACTATGCAACATAGTTCAAGAACTCGCACATGTTCCACTTGTTGAGTAGGATGCATGTCATTACAGGTGTTCAACATATGTGGAACTTTTGTGAGGCCAGGCATGGAAAGGGGGAGCATGATGGTGCAGGAGCATGTGTGAAAAGAGCATTAGCATGAGAAGAGTTAAAGTATAAAGACAATGCAAATTTGACAGATGCAAAATCAATCGTCAAGTGGTGTAATGCTTTGATGGGTCTAGGTAATGAAGATACATCTTTAGTTCATAGATTTTTTTGGTTGATGGATGCTACTAACTGTTATGCCTTGCATAACTGCCCCATTTTGTTTTATTTTGGAACAAAATGGGTCCCCCTTTTTGTTTTGTTTTGGTTGTCTGGTTAGGTCTTAGGAGTTCTTTGTTTTTGCTCCTAAGTCTATCTTTTGTTTTGTTGGAGGCGGGTCTAGAACCAAATCTAGACATGGAACTATTTCAAGGTTTCTAGTTCGGATATGGTTCCGACTCCAACTCCACGTTCTCTTTTGTTTCATTTTTGTTTTATTGGTTGTTTTTTAGTAACACTTGGGTTGGTCGATCCTCCTGTTTGTTGGTACTTTCCTTATGTTTTGTTTTCTTTCTTGCGTGGGATCAGAACCAGGATTGGAACTCAGATGGGAAGTTTCAAGTTTCCATTTTTTGTTCCCGTCCCGACTTTGCTTCCGCTCTTTTTCTCTCGCCTTCTTTGTTGTTTGGGCCAGGTCGGGTGTTCGCTTTGGTCCTGCTTCCCTTGTTCTTGTGTTGTTCTTTGATTTTTGGTCGGTATCGAATCCGGACCTTGAATTGAACTTCAAACTTTGTGAAGTTCCATTTCGGTTTTGTCTCTGCCCCCGTCTTTGTTTGTTGTTTTCGATCGGTCTTTTTGTCGGGACCGGATCCGGGATTGGAAATGAAATATGGAACTTTGTGTGGTTTCTCTATCTTGTTCCCAACCCGGCTCCGCGTCTGCCTTACCTTTTGATGTTCCGTGGACTTGAATTAGTTGTCTGTTCGCATTGTTGTCTTCATCCCCGATCTACCGCATTTATGGCATTAAATGCAACCTATTGGCACACGTGAATTATTGATTAAAGGTCTAATTATCCTTAAAATGCCTCATTGTTATTATTATGCGAATTGTTTAAGAAAATTATGGCCAGGAAAGTCTTGAGAGAATTTATTTGATCGCGGGGGCGAATTGCGGAGCGAATCTTGGTGAATTTATGTTCAATCCTAGGGAGTGTTTAGAGGTAGGTTTCTTTTGTTTTTCTTTCTCCCGTTTTGTTTTTTTGCTTGTGTTGTTTTAGCATATTCACAGGAGGGTTTATTTTGTGAATTTGTTCGCTTGGTTGGTGTTTGTTTCTATTCTTTTTATTCTATTTGCTTGTTTCTTTCTTTTCCGTTCTGTTCCTTTTCGTTGGGTTTGGTTTTTTTTGTTTGTCATTTTTTGCTTTGTTGTTTGTTCTACTATCACTTTCGTGATAGGTTTGTTTTGTCGTGCTCTGGTTTGGACTAGGGTTTCAATTTTAAAGGGGTTTCCTTGCTTGGGTAATGAATTTTTTTTTGGGACCCTGTTCTGGTTTTCTCACATCAGTTTTGGGTTATTCGTACAGGTTTCTCGTTGTGCCCTAGTTTTTAGAAATGATGTATCAAGCGAATTAGGGTTTTGCAATATAACCCTTTTTCATGGTTTTAATGACTTTTGTACGAAGGAATTGTTGGAGGATTAAGCTGAGCTATTTCTAGTTTCCTTTAGGGCCCATGTGACCTAGGGTTTAGGGTTCATATGACCACCTTGTTTTGAATACTCTTCATTTGCTAGAATTATTCCACTCCCATTCATTATTATTATGACATCTTTACTCTGGCCGGAAGCGGATCTAGAGAGGAAGTTGAAGAAAGATCAGCCACATGATGATAGAAGATAGAAACTAGATCTAGGATTTCAATGTTTTAGAAAGATACTTTTAAAAGTTCAGTAAAAGGCTTGATCATTTTTCAGTTTTCATATGTTTTCATGTCATGATTTTCAAAGTTTGGATCCATTTTGATAAGGTTAATGGTACATGATCAATCCATACGCCAATGATTTTGTTGTGCTTAATTGTTCCTTATTTGATGAAATTTAATAGAAGGAACTAGATTCAAGATCATATCATTGGATTATCTGTGAATTAAATTGTTATTGTATTCATTTGATCTGTGTTTTGGATGATGAGTGGGTGATTTGTTTGAAGTAAATTTGGTGATTATTGATGGTATCTAAATTAGCATTATGGATGTATGTAGTAGCATAGTTTATTCTATGGATTGCATCTTGCTATAGTTGTGGTTAGTTGGAATAAACACTCATTATTAATATGCATGTCTGGATGTGTAAGAATTTTACTCACATTTCTTTGATTTAAAGCTCTGTTTCATATTTTTCTTTTATTTTAAACCCCCAAAACATAGATTACTTGATGCTATGCATTCTTGTTCTTTGTTACCAGCAAAGGCCCCTTGAACATTACAATCATATCAACCACTGAGTGAAGTCAACATAATTGAGAACCAATTACCAAGACCTTGGGAGTTAGATATCCATGTGTTATCTTTCTCTTTCAGGAGAAATAGAATAGTAATATTTTATTTAATGTTGTTGTGTTGTTTTGACCATTAATAGATCTAGCGCTAGAAGGAGGGCCTGAAGAACAAGCTGGATCGCATTGGGTCATTTTCACTAGATAGGTATGAGAGAGTTCTTAGATCTTCTCAGAATCCTGAACTATTTGTTGAACTCCAAACCCCTGTCGGGCATAGGCTCCGGGCTCGTAGAGTCTTGATCCAACCTTTATCACCACCGCTCACCCCACTTGGGTTTCCACCAAATCCGCCTATACCACCTCACCAGCCACTTTCACCCATTCCACAACTTGCTTGACCTGTATCACTGCAAAGACCTATGGCTTACTTTATTAATAACCCTTCACCATTAGGGACTATCCCTGCAGGTATACACGATCTCCCAAAGAACCCAGAGAGGTTCTATCCTAAGTACATGCATGGGTAGTCAAGAAGTGTCGAGGAGCACATACAGGCATTTAAAGATGCATGTACTCGTGCTCAAGTGGCTCATCAGGATGTTGTGTGTAGATTGTTCCCCTATTCGTTGGGAGACATGGTGTACAATTGGTACCTGAACTTACCCCAAGGGTTTTTTCTAAGTTGGACAGATTTAGAGAATGCCTTCATTAATCAATTCAGGGTTTATGTACACCCTGCTATCCTTTACCACCAGTTTGCCACTATAAGAAAAGAACACCACGAACCGTTGTCTCTATTCAACACCAAGTTCCAAAGAATGTACCGAAGGTTGCAGGATCCTTACCTAGTGGCTGAGAACATCACCATCTTGGCATACTTAAGGGTTGTGGAACCTTTGATTGGCTTGTTCTTGAAAAGGAAATATCATGCTAATGAAACTGACTCTTTGGCTAAGGTATATCATCTCGCCATTCAGTTGCAACAGCAGATCAGTCTGTAAAGCGGGACTCTAGGAGGAGTTCTCCCTCCTATAGGATACCAAATGTCCAATCCACCCCCTCTATTCAATACAGTCCCAGGGATGTCTTATTCCCAATATGGACCCATGTCTGAATTCCAAGGTTCACCTACTTTGCCATTTTTTAATAATGGTCCCCAGGATTCCTCCTAGCAAAATCAAAATTACCAAAATCAAGCTGGAGGATCAAGTTTAGTTAATCAATCTTTTGCTGTGAAGAATGTTGAAAGTGAAAAGACTTTCCAACTGACCAATGAGATGGAGACTCTAAAAAATACATTGTTTCAGATGTCTAACGACATGGCTCAACTCAGAAAAAATCCCCCTCAGAACTAGAACCAAGGTTTTCAGAATCAGGGAGGATATTCTAATCAGGGTGGTTATCCTAACCAAAATCCTAGTCAGAATTATAATACCAACCAGAACACCAATAGGAATTTCTAGAACCAAAACTCCTCTAATCAAAACTATCAAAATAAGAATAGAGGATATAATGAAAGGCCTAACAACAATAAGCCATGGAATACTAGACCCAATTGTAAGGAAAATTAGATGCGAAAAACAATTCTCCTAACGTCAATACCTCAGGAAAGAATGCAGAAGTACTTTTAAAATTTCAATTACAGTCAAGTTGAGATGCACTATGAAACAGATTACAGAAACAGAGTATTAGACTAACACACATGAACACCAGATATACGTGGGAAAACCCTTACGGGAGAAAAACCCACCACACCAAGAGAAATCACTTTGTATTACAGTAATCAAAATTACATACAATTCCAGACTTATCTTTCTGGTGTCATTATACAACAACATTCATCATGAACCTTCTTCGAACAGAAAACATCCAAGTTATAGCCTTTACAGATTTTAAATCCTTCACTGATACGGTTTGAACTCTCCACACTTCACTGTTGATCGAACTACTATCCAACCCCCAAGTGTCTGCAACTTCCAACTATATCCATGGTGTTCCCTGACTGTTGAGATTTCTCACAAAACTGTAGCACCAAACCAACTCTAATAGTTCACTTTCGGCTTCCTCTATTCGTCCATGAGATTCCACGTATGACAATCAGACGGTCAACAGAATTTGTAATGCACTGGAATCTTGGTGAGACACTAATAGTGTCTCACCGATGCCACATATACTTCATATTGATGTCGCCAAGAGCCTCTAAAGTTGCCAAGATGTTATATTGAACTCCAAGAGATACACTGAGTCATCACATAGTCGCCCTGATCTATCGCTTTCACCAGAAGGTCATAGCGAGTCACTAAGGTTATACCGAAGTCCCCATACCTACCGAGCACCAAGTAGAAGTTGACAAGACTCACACCTATCGCCAAGAGGTCTCATAGAACAACTTGAGTTACATCAAAAACATACACCTATCGACCAGACAATCAACTTTCGTCGAGACATCATACCGAGATCCATATGTTTCACCGATGACCAATTGTTGCCAAGAGCTACCCCGATAGCCATCGGCTATTGGCAAGACATTCTCCATCGCTAAGAGGTTTCTTTGATAGCTTTAAGTTATCCCGAAGAATCTTCAACATTGGCGAGACTCATCAAAGTCGCTAGGACTTCTTACCGAAAACACAATGTTCCACCAATGACCACCATTCGACAAGAGTTACACCAAAGACTAAAACTTGAGTCTTCGTCGCTAAGACATATTCACTTTGTGGTGACTTCTTACCGAGTCAGTATGGGTTACCCCGAGGACCTCAAAGTAACTGCTATCGGTAAGACATTAACACTTCGCTTTGACATCTTAGCGAGAACCTTTAGCTTCACCAAAGACCACAGTCGCCAAGAGTCTCCCCGATGCACGATTGAATGGCCTTTCGGCTAGAGGTCTCCCGAGCGCTATAAGGTCATACCGAATACATCATGCTACAGCGATAGACTCCACAGTGTAACCTTTCAGAAAGACAATGGAAAGGTCATAGCGACCTATTCATAAATGAATAAAACAAACCTGCTAGTTGGCCAAACAAAAAGAATGTCACACCGACTTGACCCTAATGGAGGTTTCAGCCTGTAATGTTTGAGGCACATATTTCCAACAATCTCCCACTTGACGAAGATCATACAGGCACCTCCAGAGCACAAATATTACTTACTAAAAATCATGGGCACTAAGGCCCATTTAACTGGCACACCACCTAAACTTGTCTGTGCTCACTGGCTTCATCAATGCATCTGCAACATTCTCTAGAGTATAAATTTTTTCCAAGTTTACCTTTCCATCCTCAACCATATCTCGTACAAAGTGGTACTGTACATCAATATGTTTTGTCCTGGAATGGAAAGTTGGATTCTTTGCCAGACAAATAGCACTCTGACTGTCACATAAGATTGTTATTTCCCTTGCATCAAAACCAATGTTAAAACATAAACGTTTCAACCATACAGCTTCTTTACAAGCATGAGTAGCTACCATGTATTCAGCCTCTGTAGTGGACAAAGCGACTACAGCCTGCCACTTGCTCATCCAACTCACTGCACAACTATTCAACATGAAAACGTATCCACTGGTGGATCTCTTGTTGTTAGTGTCCCCTGCCCAATCAAAATCTACATAGCCACGAATGCTAAGAGTCCTCTGTGATTCAACCGAATTCCCATGATAACACAAAGAAAAATCTGAAGTTCCCTTCAAATACCTAAACACCCTCTTCACAGCATCCCAATGTATTCTTCCTGGATTAGCCATAAATCGACTAAGTACTCTCACTGCTTGGGCAATGTCTGGCCTTGTAAAGACCATTGCATACATAAGACTGCCTACAACACTAGCATAGGACACACTAGTCATGTCCTCCATCTCAGTAGAATATTTTGGACAGTCCTCAACAGATAGCTTCATTCCTTGCATGACTAGAAAAACTAACTGCTTGCAATCATTCATACAAAATCTCTCAAGAACAGTCCTGATATACTTACTCTAACTGAGCCAAAGATTTCTATTCTTCCTGTCCATGGTTATCTCCATCCCCAGAATATACCTTGCTGCACCAAGATCCTTCATTTCGAACTTAGCAGACAACTGAGACTTAAGATCAGAAATCATTAGCTTGCTATTTCCTATGAACAACATATCATCAACATAAAGAGCAATAACAGGTACTTGATCACTTTCAGCTTTATAGTATACATATTGATCAGATTTTGATCTCACAAAGCCTAAAGATAATACATAGGTATCAAATTTCTAGTACCACATTCTAGGAGACTGCTTTAACCCATAGAGAGACTTCTTTAATTTGCATACCAGTTTCTGAACAAAGTGCTCAGGCTAGGACATATAGATTTCTTCTTCAAGATCTCCATGAAGAAATGTTGTCTTCACATCCATCTGTTCAACCTCTAAGTCATACGTTGCTGCAAGTGATAATAGAAATCTAATGGACGTTAGCTTTGCTATAGGAGAAAAGATTTCCCCATAGTCAATTCCCTCTACCTGGGAATAACCCTTTGCAACCAGTCTTTCCTTGTATTTTTCTACACTGCCATCCAGACCAATCTTTTTCTTAAATACCCATTTGCAGCCCACATGTTTTCTGCCTTTAGGCAAGGGCACCAGACTCCAGGTTTCATTTTTATCTAATGACACCATTTCCTCATCCATGGCTTCCAACCAAGAATCTGAATCAGAAATTTGAATATCCTCCTTTACAGTCCTAGGCTCATCAGTGCTAGAAATCAAGGCATAGGCAGAAGTAGAATCAATTAATGAGAACCCATACCTATCTAGTTGTTTCCTTTCTCAGGTTGACCTCCTCAAAGGCTAAGGCTAAGGTTTTTCTTCTTCAGAACTTTCAGAACTACTTGAGCTCTCCTCAGTTTCAGGTACGTTTTAAATTTTCAATTCCTCTTTCTCTGGTGTAGGAGGAATTGATGCTACATCCTTACTATTTTCAGACTTTGTCTCTGACTACAGATCCAAGGTGGAAGGTTTCAGCTCACGAAAGATTACACTCCTACTATATACAACCTTCTCTATAACAAGATTCCAAAGCTTGTATCCTTTAATGTTAGCACTATAGCCAATGAAAATACATTTGACAGCCTTGTTCTCCAGCTTAGATCTTTTTACATCAGGCACATAAGCATATGCTTCATAGCCAAAGACTCTAATATGTCTAAGAGAGGGCTTCTTACTAGACCATGCTTCCAAAGGTGTCTTATCAACAAGAGCAGAGTTTGGAGACCGATTAACCAAGTAACATGCAATAGCAGTAGCTTCAGCCCAGAACTTCTCCAAACCAGCACTACTAAGCATACTTCATGCTCTCTCCATCACTGTCCTATTGAACCTTTCTACAACTCTGTTCTGCTGTGGAGTATAAGGTGTAGTCTTGTGTCTTTTGATTACATGGTCTTTACAGTATCTTTCAAATTCATCATAATAGAATTCACTGCCATTATCAATCCTTAAGCATTTTATTTTTCTACCAGTCTAATTTTCAACAAGATTTTTAAACTCCTTAAATCGACTGAACACTTCTGATTTTCCTTTTAAAAAATAAACAAATTCTCTCCTTGAATAATCATCAATGAACGACACATAGTATCTTGATTTAGACAATGAAGGAACATTCATTGGACTAAACACATCTGAATGGATATAATCTAACAAACTAGAAGATTTATGAGGACTGTCATAAAATGAAACATAGTGTTGTTTTCCATATATACAGTGTTCACAAAATTCAAATTCGAAATTACAATCTTCAAGCCCCTCAACAAGATTTTTGTTCTTCAAGGCTTTTAAACCTTTTTCTCCTATGTGGCCTAACCTATGATGCCAAAGCATAGTCTTCTCTGTAGGAAGTTTTACTTCCGTAGAGTTTACATAATTAGGGATATTTCCCTCTTTACCTCCATGAGCAGCTTTCAGTGACTTCGAAGAGACACTGTTACATTGAACAACTTGTGCATCTAGCTTGTATAGGGTACCAATTCGAGCACCTCTAGCTAGCACCATTGAACCTCTAGTCATCTTGCAGCCACTTTCCAAGAACAAGACTTGTACTTTGATATCATTTAGCATACTTACAGACAATAGATTTCGAGCTAGACCTGGTATGTGGATAACATTATTGATCACCTTTATTCTGCCATCAGGGAATTGGATTATGACTCTTCCATGGCCAAAAATTTCCAAGGTTGAATCACTCGCCAAGTACACCTTTCCACCATCATATTCTTCATACTTTGTGAACCATTCTCTATGAGATGTCATGTGGACTGATGCTCCAGAATCAATCAGCCAGACATCATCTGATGCCTGTGTAGCCAAGGTTACAATGAAGGCATCACCATCACTATGAGAAGAACCATTATCGGAAGAGCACTTCTTCTTCTCTTTCTCCTCTTTACAATCCTTTCGGACATGACCAGGTTGCCCACAGTTCCAACATTTCACCTTGGACTTCTTGCCAGGAGGCTTTGATCTCCCCTCTGATTTTGATTTGGACTTCTTGTCCTTCTTCTTGCCTTTCTCCTTTGACCTTCCTCTGACAGCAAGAGCCTCCTTCGCCATCTCAGAAGATTTTCTTCTCGTCTCTCTGACAGCAAAGAACCAAGAACATCTTCCATCTTGAAACTGGATGTTGTACTCCCAATAGCCATCACTAGATGATCCCATGAGTTTGGAAAAGAACATAACAGAAGCATACATCGATCCTCTTCTTCAATCTTTACACCAACAGATGTTAATTGTGTGAGCAACATGTTAAATGCATTCAAATGATCAGCTACAGACCCTCCTTTCTGCATTCTCAAAGAGTAGAGCTTCTTTCTCAGGAACAACTTATTCACCAAGGATTTCCCCTGATAAATGGACGCCAGTCTTTTCCACAAGAGAGAGGCAGTCTTCTCTTCATGCACATTAAGAAGAACTGAGTCTGCCAAATAGAGCCTTATCAGCCCCTTAGCTTTTCTATCTGCAAGGTCCCAATCTTCTTGCTTCATGCCTGTAGGTTTAGTTCCAGACACAGCAAGCCAAAGGTCTCGATATACTAAGAGATCCTCCATCTTGAGTTTCCACAATTCAAAGTTACTGCCATTGAATTTCTCTATTTCAATCTTCCCAGATGAACTAGACATCTTAATCTGTAAATAGAAATAACAATCTCTACAAAAGTCCCACTGAATAGTATTGACACAAAAAACCCAATGTACCCCCAAGGATAACACAACTAGCCAGGCTCTGATACCACTTGTAAGGAAAATTAGATGCGGAAAACAATTCTCCTAACGTCAATACCTCAAGAAAGAATACAAAAGTACTTTTAAAATTTCAATTACAGTCAAGTTGAGATGCACTATGAAACATATTACAGAAACAGAGTATTAGACTAACACACATGAACACCAGATATACGTGGGAAAACCCTTACAACAAAAAAACCCACCACACCAAGAGAAATCACTTTGTATTATAGTAATCAAAATTACATACAATTCCAGACTTATCTTTTTGGTGTCATTATACAACAACATTCATCATGAACCTTCTTCGAACAGAAAACATCCAAGTTATAGCCTTTACAAATTTTAAATCCTTCATTGATACGGTTTGAACTCTCCACACTTCATTGTTGATCAAACTACTATCCAACCCCCAACTGTCTGCAACTTCCAACTATATCCATGGTGTTCCCTGACTATTGATATTTCTCACAAAATTGTAGCATTGAACCAACTACTAATGGTTCACTTTTGGCTTCCTCTATTCGTCCATGAGATTCCACGTATGACAGTCAGACGGTCAATAGAATTCATAACGCATTGGCATCTCGGTGAGACACTAACAGTGTCTTGCCGATGCCACATATACTTCATATCGATGTCTCCAAGAGCCTCTAAAGTCACCAAGAACCTCTAAAGTTGCCAAGATGTTATATCGAGCTCCAAGAGATACACCAAGTCATCACATAGTCACCCTGATCTATTGCTTTCGCTAGAAGGTCATAGAGAGTCACTAAGGTTATACTGAAGTCCCCATACCTACCGAGCACCAAGTAGAAGTCAACAAGACTCACACCTATCGCCAAGAGGTCTCATAGAACAACTTGAGTTACACCGAAAACATACACCTGTCAGCCAGACAATTGGCTTTCGCCGAGACATCATACCGAGATCCATATGTTTCACCGATGACCAACTATCGCCAAGAGCTACGCCGATAGCCATTCGCCATCACTAAGAGGTTTCTCCAATAGCTTTAAGTTATCCCGAAGAATCTTCAACATCGGCGAGACTCATCAGAGTCGCTAGGACTTCTTACCGAAAACACAGTGTTCCACCGATGACCACCATTCGACAAGAGTTACACCAAAGACTAACACTTGAGTCTTCATCGCTGAGACATATTCACTTCACAGTGACTTCTTACTGAGTCAGTATGGGTTACCCCGAGGACCTCAAAGTAACCGCTATCAACAAGACATTAACACTTCATTGAGACATCTTAGCGAGAACCTTTAGCTTCACCGAAGACCACAGTCGCCAAGAGTCTCCCCGATGCACGATTGAATGGACTTTTGGCTAGAGGTCTCCCAAGCGCTATAAGGTCATACCGAATACATCATGCTACAGTGATAGACTCCACAGTGTAACCTTTTGGCAAGACAATGGCAAGGTCATAGCAACTTGTTCAGAAATGAATAAAACAAACCTACTAGTTGGCCAGACAAAAAGAATGTCACACTGACTTGACCCTAATGGAGGTTTCAGCCTGTAATGTTTGAGGCACATATTTCCAACATCAATAACGAAGGAGTTTCCCACAATTATCAAGCGGGAGACGAGAAGCCGCACACTGCTAATGTGGCAGACCTCAACCTTATGACTAATTGGTGTAGACTACATGATACTACAGTCCATTCTGAGTTAAATTGCCTAGAGATGGAAAAAATGGTTAAGATAGCCCAAGCTGATGCTCCATTCCAAGGTGCATTCAACAAATGTGGTGGATCAATAGATACTACCATGGCATATGATATCTTTGAGGAAGAACTTCCATTTCCCAACCAAGAAGACAATGAAGTGGTGGAAGATGTGTACAATGCCCAAGCCTTCCAAACCAAGGGGGGCCATTTCCTTAGAAATTAGAACAAAGGGTCATTCACGACCTCTGCCCCTCCTAATAACATGGTGTCGCCAAATTAGAATGCTGATAATAATCCACCACCACCAAAGGGACCATCAGATTCTTAGAATATAGATAATTCATTTTCAATTCCTAAATATCAGGTTAGGAATGATTCAGAATTTGATTTCATTATAGAGATGTAGAGGCAGAAGACTTCAATGTCTTTCTTTGATATTTTGAAATGGTGCCCGGCTCAAAAGGAAATCTTGTTGAAAGCCTTGGGGGAAGCTGATACGTCAAAAGGAAGAGAAAAGGTGACTCCTACTAATGAGATGAATGCATCTTTGTACAAAGGTAAGACTGGTACTCCACCTTTCTTGCTAAGTTTGAGAATTTTTGGAAAGAATTTACATAATCGTCTACTGGATTCTGGGGCATCGGGGAATGTCATGCCATTTTCAATTTGTAGGAAGTTAGGTCTGAGTCCACTCCAGAAAAATAAAAAGGTTATCCAGTTGGATAAAATAGAAGTTAATGTGGTAGGAGAGCTTAAAAATATCCATGTACAGATTGGATCCGATCCAAGGATCCAAACTTATGTGGATGTCCAAGTCACAGATATCCCAGAAATCTATGGTATGCTCTTGAGTAGAGACCTAATGAAAAGTCTAGGTGGATATTTGTCTTTGGATTTCTTACACATGTGGCTGCCCTAGAAAGGAATAGCAAGCCAGATCAGAATTAAAAGTGAGCCCAGGCTCAAACACATGATTACTAAATATGATTCCCCTAATGAGGTAGCCTATTTCGAAACTGAGATAGGAGTTTACAAGCAGGAGGAAATCATGACCTTTTCAGTACTTCATTCTGATGACTCGCCCCTTTCACAGCAAAATGACCCAATGATTACTATTAATCAGCAAGTCCTAAAAAGGAAATTACAACAGGATAGGCTAGTACTGGGAGAGGAGGTCGATATGTGGAGTCTCCTACTTCCTAACTGGTGTAGGGTGCATTACTAGAATCATTCTAAGTTAACTTGCCAACTTTGTGTAGATATTTTAAAACATGTCTCCAAGCTAGGGGAACTTGTGAATGTTAACCTCAAGCCTCTACTAATGAATTTCCATTTCAAGCAAAGGATGCAACAATCCTTATGAGAGCTAGCTCTGCTCGGAGGGAATCATCTTCTCAACTTGAGTAGACTCAGGTTCTGTGTTCTGAATTATCACTTGAGACTGAGGAATCTCAATCTTTTCCAATTACACTTACCTCAGAAACACTTCCAATGCCCAGGGAATTGGTGAGAAAAGTACTAAATCATGACCTATCTCAAGGGGAGGTTCAGGAATCACTTCCTGAACAAATTTTCAATTCAAGAGAATCTTCTGATAAACTATGCCCCTAGTTACTTTCAAGTACTGATGATCAACACGAGTTCGAGCCGCCATATACTTCTGCTAAACAAAAGACTGTAGGCTAGAAAAAGAAAGAGATCCCAACCCTAGATCAATTATGGATTCTGAAATTTGATGGCTTTAAGTCCAAATCAGGAAGTGGAGCAGGGGTAGAATTAACCAATCCAAAGGGGAAGACTTACTTTGCTTCCTATAGGCTATAGTTTGGTTGCATAAACAATGTGGCAGAGTACGAAGCACTTGCTAGGGGATTAATGTTTTCTCATCAGAAGAAGGTCACATCTCTTATGGTGATGGGGGACTCTGAAGTTATTATCAAGCAAGTTCGCAGCCAATATACTTGCCATAATAAAAGATTGGTTGCTTACAGAAATAGGGTTTGGAATTTGATCAAGGACTTTGACGCTTTCAAAATTACTTTGATTCCTAGGGAACAAAATCAGATTGCAGATGCTTTGGCAGTTACTACTAGTACTTTAGAGCCTATGCAGGACTCCAAATTGAAAATATTTTCCATTTAGCTAATTTCAATCCCAGCAGTCCCTGACAATGTTCAGAATTTTTAGGTCTTCGATGACAACCAACACATACTTTCCTTTTTGGCAAGTTCAGATGTCTTTGAAGGGCAGATCATAGATGAATCGGATAGAGATCAGGGAGAATGGGACTCTGAAGGTTGTGATATGGAAGGAGTAATGAACTTAAAGAGTAACAACATCCCCAAGGGGATGGTAGCCTTAGAAAGGATATTTGATTCTGATCCTCAGGCTCGGGAGAGAGTGCCAACGCAAAGTGAAGGAGGGAAGTACGAATCCATTAATCTGGCTGATTCGGGCCCCGAAATAAATGTCCTTATAGGCAATACCTACCCTGAGGAGATCAAAAATGAAATAATTAAGGTGTTAGAAGAAAATATTGCAGCAATTGTCTGGAGTTATGAAGATTTGAAGACTTTTGACACCTCTATGATCACACACACAATACCGCTGAAGCAAAAAGCCAAGCCCTTTCATCAAAAGTAGTGCCTGGTCAACGCTTTGATCAAGCCTTTAATACAGAAGGAAGTGCAGAAGCTTTTATCAGCAAGAATCATCTTCCCAGAAAGGCACTCCACGTGGGTTGCCAATCTAGTTCCAGTACGTAAGAAAAGTGGGGAGATCAGGTTGTGTGTTGATTTCAGGAATCTAAACAAGGCCTCAGAGAAGGATAACTATCCACTTCCTTCTCTTGATAAGGTATTACAAATTGTTAATGGATCCCAAATGATTTCATTCTTAGATGGCTATTCTAGGTATAACCAAGTGCTTGTAAGTCATGAGGACAGGATGAAGACTGCCTTTACTACAAAATGGGGAACATTTTCCTATAGACGCATGTCATTTGGACTCATTAATGCTAGAGCTACCTTTCAGTGCACAATGGATGTGGCTTTTAAGGATTTGATAGGTAAGTGTATTATTATATATGTAGATGACTTGACAATATTTTCCAAGAAAAGAAAGGATCATGTTGCTGATTTAGCAAAGGTCCTTAAGAGATGTATCAACTATGGAGTATCTCTAAATCCCAAGAAGTGTGTCTTTGGAGTTTTTGAAGGGAAACTTCTAGGGCATGTGATATCAGAAAAGGGAATATCCATAGATCCCGATAGAGTTGAGGCTATTTTGAAATTGACGATGCCAGGCAGTAAAAAGGAGATGAGGACCTTCTTCAGGAGGATTAATTTCATAAGGAAGTTCATAACAGGGTTTGTAGAAATTGTCAAACCCCTCAACGAGATGATGAAGAAAGATGCTAAAATTGAATGGAGCAATGAGGCTAAATTTGCATTTTCACAGATTAATCAATCAATATCTATGGCACTGGTCTTGACCAACCTAGATTACCTAAAGCCCTTTTATATTTATTTATTTGCATATGATCATTCATGTGCATCAGTCCTAACACAACGCAGAGGTGAAGGAGATGAAAGACCAATTTCCTTCATGAGCTCACCATTCAAGAATGAAAAAGTTAGGTACCCACCCTTGGAAAAATAGTTCTTTGCATTGGTACGAGCAGTAAAAAAGTTAAGGCATTACATTTTGAGAAACCAAGTTATTTCTATAGTGCCTGATCCAGCGATTAAGTCTCTCCTTATGCAAAGTGAATTGGGGGAAAGAAGAGGAAAATGGATGGCTATCCTACAAGAGTATGATTTAGAGATCCATCCAATGAAACTTGTCTGAGGACAAGGTTTATCAAAGGCCATGGCAGAGGTTGACAAGAATATTACCTGTCAACAATATAATGTGCACTCATTTACCAAGGACCCATGGTATACTAACTTGATCTTCTTCCTTCTAAATAACAGATGCCTAGAAGGGATGAATGCTACCCAAAGAAGGGCACTGAGGATGAAGAGTGCTCATTACATTCTCAAAGGAGGGGCTCTATATAGAAGAAATTATGAGGGGGTGTACCTGCGATGTCTGGATCAGCAAGAAACTAAGCATGCCATGGCTGAATTCCATGGTAGGCATGGCATAGGACACGGGTCAATAGATTCCTTGGCTCATCAAATCCTCAGGTCAGGATATTATTGGCCCCATGTGTTCAAGGATGCACATCAACACGTCAAGACATGTCATACATGTCAGACTTCTGCATCAAAGGAGCATAATCCAGCAATGGCTCTACAACAAGTATATGAGGTAAGACCATTTTCCCAATGGGCACTGGATTTTGTTGGGGTAATTAATCCTAATTCTTCTACAGGACACAAATTCATCCTAACTACTACATACTATTGCACCCGTTGGACTGAGGCTCAACCATGCAAGAACAACACCGCTGATGTGGTTATCAAATTCCTCACTGAAAATATTGTTACCAGGTTTGGAGTGTCATTCGCCCTGGTATGTGACAATGGCTCTGCCTTTTCATCTGTTGAATTTATACAATGGGCTTACAAACATAAAATTATCTTGAAATATTCCTCTAACTAGTATCCTCAGGGAAATGGTGTAGTGGAATCTACTAACAAGAATCTGTTAGAAGTGATAAAGAAGTTACTTGAAAGTAATCCTAGAGACTGGCATACCCAGTTAAGATTTTCCTTATGGGTAGATCGAACCTGTATTAAGGTTTCCCTAGGAAGTTCCCCTTTTAAATTGGTCTATGGCCAAGATCCGATTTTCCCCATACACTTACAGATACCTGTTCTTAAGTTCATGCAGGAGTTTTATACAAGAGATGGCCAAATTGAGGTAAGACTAAATAACCTTTTAAACATGGAAGAACAGAGAGATGTTGCTCTACAGTAGTTTTTCAAGCATCAGGTTGTTGTCAAATGTTGGTTTGACAAAAGAGCTAAGAGTAAGGCATTCAAAATCTCAGACCTGGTGTTGTTGTGGGACAAGGCTAAGGAGAAAAAGGTGATCATCAAAAATTTGATAGACTCTGGCTAGGTCCATATCAAGTAGTCGAGATCTTGGGTGAGAATTCTTTTCGTTTGAGCACTTTGACGGGAGAACATGTTCCATTGCCAGTCAATGGGCAGTTTCTCAAGCATTACTTCAGTGCATAAAAGTTTGAGTTTCTGAATTGATTGTATATGTGTATTTTGTGTAATTACTAGTTCTTTGCTTCCTTTTTGTTATTTTTTTATTGTTTCTTTCTTTCTTTTTGTTTCCTTTATTGTTTTGTGTCTGTTTTTTCTTCTTTGGGGATTTTCTTTTCTTTTCATCTTAAAACATTGGGGTTGTTATTCAAAGAATGTTGTGGGCACTAGGAGAGAAATTGGTTTAGGCATTTTTGGGCATATGTGTTGAAAGATTTTGTTCTAAAGCTCATGCCTTATGTTCATTTTAGCATGAGTCTGAAGGTTATTAGGAGTAAGGTATATTGTAGATAACCTCCTGAACTATCATTGAAATCTGTCACAAAATAGATAAAACATCCGACTATGAAGTGCCTATTCATCTCAGGGTGATTATATCTTCGATTCAAGTGAAAATTTTGTTTCCCCAAAACTGTCATGGGATCCACTATAGTTCTCAACCCACATCTCAGACTATTAAAGTCTTTGTATTGAGGAGGTTTTTGAAAATAATTTTCACAAGTAAGGGCTATAAAAGAAATAAGAAAAAAAGAAGCACTAAGATAAGAGGCAAACTCAATACTAAAGGGGTAATTCAAGTATCTCTATCAGGGCTATGGATGCCTGACTGGCAGTAGAGCAATGCTTTGAGAGAACTAGAGGTATCTCCATTGGGGCTATGGATGCCTAACTAGCAATGGAGCAATACCCAGGATTTCATTGCACGACAGTTGAAGGAATCAACCCATGTAGCTTGGATCGTAGATATAGTTGTTTAGGTGTGGAGAAAGCTCAAATAAAAAAGGATGCACCATAAGCATGCACACACTCAGATTCAAGCAGGAGTTTATGTTGGTTCTACATCTGAGATTCTGGCTCAACTTTACTTAAATATTCTAATCACACTTAAGCTAACATGTCTCATGAATTATAAGTTTTGGGGTGATTGAATTCTTCAATATCTTAAAAATGGGTAAACCATTTTTCCCAGCCGAGTCGCCATTTGTTATGCCTTGCATAACCACCCCATTTTTTTTATTTTGGAACAAAATGGGTTCCCTTTTTTGTTTTGTTTGGGTCATCTTTGGTTGTCTGGTTGGGTCTTAGGAGTTCTTTGTTTTTTCTCCTAAGTCTGTCTTTTGTTTTGTCAGAGGTGGGTCGGGAACCAAATCTAGACATGGAACTATTTCAATGTTTCTAGTTCGGTTATGGTTCTGACTCCGACTCCGCCTTCTCTTTTGTTTCATTTTTGTTTTATTGGTTTTTTTTACTAACACTTGGGTTGGTCCATCCTCCTCTTTGTTGGTCATTTCCTTGTGTTTTGTTTGTTTTCTTGCGTGGGATCGGAACCAGGATTGGAACTCACATGGGAAGTTTCAAGTTTCTATTTTTTGTTCCCGTCCTGACTCTGCTTCCGCTCTTTTTCTCTCACTTTCTTTATTGTTTGGGCCGGGTCTGGTGTTCGCTCCAGTCCCACTTCCCTTGTTCTTGTGTTCTTCTTTTCTTTTTGGTCAGGACCGGATCCGGACCTGGAATCAATCTTCAAACTTTGTGAAGTTCCATTTCGGTTTTCTCTCTGCCCCCGCCTTCATTTGTTGTTTTCAGTCGATCTTTTTGTTGAGACCGGATCCAGGGTTGGAAATGAAATATGGAACTTTGTGTGGATTCTCTATCTTGTTCCCAACTTGGCTCCACATCTGCCTTACCTTTTGATGTTCTGTGGACTTGACTTAACCGTCTTCTCATGTCGTTGGCTCTATCCCCGATCTACCACATCTATGGCATTAAATGCAGCCTATTGGCATGCATGAATTATTGATTAAAGGTTTAATTATGCTTAAACTGCTCATTGTTATTATTATGCAAATTGTTTAAGCAAATTATGGCCAGGAAAGTCTTGAGAGAATTGATTTGATCACGGGGGTGAATTGCAGAGCGAATCTTGGCGAATTTTTGTTCAATCCTAGGGAATGTTTTGAGGTAGGTTTCTTTTGTTTTTCTTTCTCTTGTTTTGTTCTTTCGCTTGTGTCGTTTTAGCATATTCGCAGGAGGGTTTATTATGTGAATTTGTTCACTTGGTTGTTGTTTGTTTCTATTCTTTTTGTTCTGTTTGCTTGTTTCTTTCTTTTCCATTTTGTTGGGTTTGTCTTTTTTCGTTTTTAATTTTTTGCTTTGTTGTTTGTTCTGATGTTCCTTTCTTGACAGGTCCATTTTGTCATGCTATCGTTTGGACTAGGGTTTTGATTTTGAAGGGGTTCCCTTGCTTGGGTAATGAATTTCATTTTTGGGACCCTGTTATGGTTTTTTCACATCAGTTTTGGGTTATTCGTACAAGTTTCTCGTTGTGCCCTAGTTTTTGGAAATGATGTATCGAGCGAATTAGGGTTTTGCAATATAACCCTTTTTCATGGTTTTAATGACTTTTGTGTGGAGGAATTGTTGGAGGATTAAGCTGAGCTATTTCTAGTTTCCTTTGGAGCCCATGTGATCTAGGGTTTAGGGTTCATATGACCGCCTTGTTTTGAATACTCTTCATTTGCTAGAATTATTCCACTCCCATTCATTATTATGATGACTATCTTTACTCTGACCGAAAGCAGATCAGGAGAGGAAGTTGAACTTGGTAGCTAACTTTTGTTTCTGGTCCGATTCTCGTTCTTGTCTCACCTCCGACCATGTTTTGGTTCTTTTCCCGTTCCCGTCCTGCCTCTGACCATGTTTTGGTTATGCTCCAGTTCCGATCCCGACCCCACCACATGTAAGAAACATTGTCTATGCCTAATACTTCTATGGTTCCACCTCTAATAAAGGCATAGTTTTACCAAGTAAATGTTATCTTAGGAGGATGGAGCAGTGATTATATGATTGACTAATGTAGATGCTTTGTTCATCTAATACAGTGAATTGCTATAGGTATTAAGAAATGTTGGGAGCATCAGATGAGGCCTCTCAAAGGAGCCAGCTAGGTGAAACTTCATGGAAAGGAGTTAGGCCAAAGAAGATCAAAGTGGAATAGCTCTTGTATACCTTGAGGTGTATGCATAGGGAGGCCGTCCTCACGGCTAGCAAAATTAACTCCGACTGGACTGATATTACTGACACCAATTTGGGTCCTTTTAACTATGAAGAATTGCATGAGGAGACATTCACTGAGGAGTAGGTCACAGGAAGGACAAAAAGGATTGTTCAATCCGGGCTGGCACATGTGGCACTCTTCCCTATGTCTATCCAATGTCCAAAGTTGATTCTTGCAGCAGCTGGAGCATATAACCCTACTACTAGGCAGTGTGTGGATGTAAAGGGTAATATCATTATTGACTTCACCCCTCAAATGATCAAATTCCTGTTTCATATATCTGATCCCAAGAATCCTAAACAATTGAACGAGGCGGAGGCTCTGAAGCTTTACAGTGATAACAAGGAGAGGAATAGATTTCATATGAATAATACTTGGATGAGGGTAGAGAAGAAGTCTCTGACCAAGCTTCCAGAACAGCCTAAGATGGCGGACTTTAGTAAAGAAATTGGAGATATAATCATGTTCCTCTCTAGGGTGTTTGGTAAAAGGGATGCTTCGCTATTTAAAGAATGGATGTTTTCTTTCATTCAAACTATTTTGGATGGGAGGAAAATTTTTGACTCATCTATGATAGTATCAGACAACATTCACAATCAGATGATAAAAGTGAGAGAACCCAAGTGTTTCTTTATGACCTCCTATGTGGTTTATGCAGCTGCCCATGTGGGGATTTTTCCTAGACTTCAGACAATAGGTATATTGGGGGAAGCCCAAGGATAGAAGAAAATGTGGGAGTACTATAACCAGCTCACCTTGCAAGCATTAGAGAAACATTATAGAAGGGTTAATGATGCCTTTCTTTATGTCATTATTAACAAGCTTAATGGGGATGCAGGGTATAGGCTTAGCAAGGAGGCAATGGATTTTGTGAATGAATGGGGACATTGGTTTATCTAGTACCCCACATTCACATATTTTAGGTTAGCATGCTTTGATGGTCACCCCCATTTGCTACCTAGATGTTGTGGTGATAGGATCATTTGAATGGAGTTTATTTATCAAGCCTTGGCTATGAATTTCTAGTTTAGCAACAAGCACAAGACTGGGTGTCATAAGTTTCCAATGAAGCTGGGGCCTGTCCACACATTCAGGCAGCTAAGACTGTTTGTGATGAGTTAGTTTATTTGAAGTTGGGCTTGTACAAAGCCAGGAAATACTATGACCCCAAACACAAGATGAGGGCTTTGCTTCCTAGTGTCTTTGAGAAGCATTTTAATCTATTGGAGGATTATTGGGAGAACTTGCAAGATGAGTATGATCTTAGGAAGAAGAATTATGAAAGGATACCTATCCCACTTATGATTGAGATTGGGATAAAAGAGGATATTCTAGAAGCATTGTCTAATGATGGGATTGTTTTGGATCCTGGGTATGATGCAGGAAAGATTGGGACTAAAGATCTTGATCCAATAGATTGGAATGCTAAGGGGACAATCAACATAAAGAAAATTGTGAGACCGGTGTTGGATAGGAGTATTCAATGGGTGAGTTTGAGGACTAATTAGGCCGAGGCTACATCATCCAAGAAGAGGAAGGCTGCAAGTACCACTCAAGGATATAAAAGGGAAAGAGAAGGATGGCGCCTAAGGAACCTTTAGAGTTTATGCATTCTAGTGCACAAGGTGAGGAGGTGGTTCCTCAAGATCTTCCAAAGGTACAGGAGGATGAAACAACTACGGAGGTGGGTGCTTCTGCATCTATTGCAGGGGAGGCACCTACTCATCCCTCCAATGCATAAGAATTGGGCCAGGAATCACCAAAGGGATATCTCCATAGTGAAGCAGAAGTTTTAAAGCAAATGGAGGGTCAAATTGACATACATAATATAGAAATGAATTCGGAAAAGAATGCATCTGATCAAGAGCATTTGACATTAACATCTTTTGATATGATAGATGATGCAGGGATTGCGCACGTATTGATTGAGGAAGATCAATGGAAACTTTTGAAGAGGCAAAAAGAGAAGCTGATGCTAAGGTACAAGCTGAGCCATTAGCTAAGCAATAGGAAAAGGATGCTAAGGCACAAGCTAAGGCATTAGCTAAGCAACAGGAGGAGGAGGCCAATGCACAATATGAATTGGCAGTCAAGCAGAAGGAGTTGGAAGATAAGGTCAAGGTTGATGAATTGGCTCAACAGCAACAACAAAAGGAGTAGGAGCTCAAAATTCAAGAAGAAAGGGATAAGTTGATAATGCAGCAGAAAATCCATGACCTTGAGGAGGAAAAGGCTCAGGAAAGAAGAGAAAGAGAAGCTATTGAAGCTAAGCTCAAAGAACAAGAAGAATCTTATAGGCAAAAGGAAGAGCAAGAACGTTTGAAAAGGGAAAAGGAGGTTGTTGAGATTGTTGAACATGTGAAGAAGTCCAAGGAGGCATGGGACTATGTTGAAGAATTGAAAAATTAGCAAGATGAAATGTTAGAAAAGAAGAAAATAGAAGAGGAATGCTTAAAGTAGGAGCTGGAGGCTAAAAGGGTGCAAGAGCAAAAGGATAAAGAGGAAGTAGAAAAGTTAGCACAGGAAAGGGAGCAAAGTGATCAAAAAAATGTGTAGGAAGTTGATTCTCAACCAAGGCTTACATTGTTGCAACCTCTATCTTCCATTACTATTGCTTCTTCTTTATCCCAGGCAACCACTACTCCTATTGCTCCTACTTGGTTAAAACTGGACTTAGAGAGAAAAAAAGTTGTTCAACCATAGCCATTGAATTGGGAAGAAATGATGAAAGAAATTGGGAAAGAGAAGCCTAAGAAGAAGGCCTGGGTTCTTCACTCTACTAGGCTCACTGATGCTAGAGAGATCATTGTTGAATGTGTCATACCTATAATGGAGAAGAGTCGTGATGATATGCAAATCACAGATTATTAGTTGGGGGTAGTAAATTTGGGAAAGCCTATGAGAAACCAGCAAATGAGTTTGATTGGCATTGTGGCCTCTTCAACAAAATCTCGGATGATTAAAGATAAGCAAAGAAAGGATGAGCTTAAGGCTCAATTGGATCAGCACCATGGTTTCTTGAAAGATGTTTCAAGTCCCATTTCTCAATAACCTGCTCTTCTTGAATCCTCGGTCTTGTTAACAAAGAGGGAAGCAGATGATTTGATTCAAATGAAGGGAAAAGTAGGGATGATGGATAAGTGGTTGGATAAGCTCAATCAGGAAGTTGATGATGTTCTTGTTGAGGGTTCTAAGATTCATAAAGCTGCTCTTGAATTAGCAGAAGATCTAGACCAACAGGCTAAGGATTTGGACAAGCAGGATGATGAATATAAGGAATATATTAAAAGGCTTGAAGACGTCAACAAAGTTCCCAAATCCACCTTGATAGAATATTCAATTCTTGAGCTTGATAATGAATATTTTGTGGAAAAGACTGTGAGCATCATAAGATACAAGTCTAGGGCTATGCATGGACATCAAGAAGAAGTCAAAGAAATGAGTAAAGACTTGAATTAACAGATGATTGAGTTAGAGGCGGTTGTATCCATTTTAATCAACTTAGATTCCTCCAATAAAGGAATTTTGTTGGATAAATTAAGGGAGAGATGGAGGAGTAGGTTTGAGGAGATTATGCAAAAGGGAGATGATGGGGAGAATTTATTGTTAGATCAGTTTATGGATATTCGGGAGGAGGTAAGAACTACCAGAAAGGAGCTAATCAAGCTAAAGGAGATGCAAAGGTTGGTTTCCGCAGAGTTTGAAAGAATTGAATTTGAAGGTGATTGGTTGGATGGGCCGGATTTGGATACTCTTCATTGACAGGTGTTCTCCAGTTTTGACGAGTACATTCTTGAGCATGCAGTGCAAAAGTGACTGACTCTTTTCACCATGCTCTATCTGCTCTTCTCCTCTTTTTGTGGATTTTGACATAAGTTCTACTCTGAGTCTGATCTGTGGGTTTCATTTTCTTCTTGGAGTATCAGTTTTCCTTTTTGGTGGAACGAAGTGGTTAGCCTTGCAACAAGGGTTCTTTAGTCCACTTCTATGTTCAATTCTGACTCCATGAATTATGGATCTTGATTGATAAGTGAGAAATTCATGCATGTGGCACACTATATGTACTTTTAGAATCTACTTTGTAAAGGTCGGCTAATTGAAGAAAGATCAGCCACATGATGATAGAAGATAGAAACTAGATCTAGGATTTAATGTTTTAGAAAGATACTTTGAAATGTTTAGTAAAAGGCTTGATTATTTTACAGTTTTCATACGTTTTCATGTCATGATTTTCAAAGTTTGGATCCATTTTGATAAGGTTAATGGTACATGATCAATCCATATGCCAGTGATTTTGTTGTGCTTAATTGTTCCTTATTTGATGAAAGTTAATAGAAGGAACTGGATTCAAGATCATATCATTGGATTATCTGTGAATTAAATTGTTATTGTATTCATTTGATCTATGTTTTGGATGATGAGTGGGTGATTTTTTTGAAGTAAGTTTGGTGATTATTGATGGTATCTAAATTAGCATTATGGATTGATGTTGTAGCATAGTTTATTCTATGGATTGCATCTTGCTATAGTTGTGGTTATTTGGAATAAACACTATTATTAATATGCATGTCTAGATGTGTAAGAATTTTACTCAGGATTCTTTGATTTAAAGCTCTGTTTCATCTTTTTCTTTTATTTAAAACCCCCAAAATGTAGACTACTTGATGCTATCCATTCTTGTTCTTTGTTACCAGTAAAGGCCCCTTGAACATTATAGTCATATCAACCACTGAGTGAAGTCAACATAATTGAGAACCAATTACCAAGACCTTGGGAGTTAGATCTCCATGTGTTATCTTTCTCTTTCAGGAGAAATAGAATAGTAATATTTTGTTTAATGTTATTGTGTTGTTTTGACCATCAACACTAGCATTGCACAATATGAGGATTTTTGTACACTAATAGGATTGAGTGAGATACACTCTTTCCTTAGCTCAAAAGCAAGTTCATGGAGTATTAATACACAGAAGATGGCATGTTTTTGTTCTTCATGTACAATGCAAGCCTGGTATGGTTGTGAGTCAAAGGAGTGGGTTGAGAAATGGTCGTTAAGTTATCTTAGCCCACTTCACACGTATCGCCCTCTGACAACATTGGAACTTGTGTGATCGATTTTAAGTGTATCAAGTGTAGATTAAAAACAATAAATCAAACACACCAATAAGACATTATATCAAAACAGAAGATCAAATAAAAGGAATGTAAATTCAGTCTTTTGTCCTTGATGTCATCCTATCATCCTCTATCTCCATTGTTTTTGTTGATTCTAGCTTGCTCTCAGATCACGTGCTAGGCTCAACAAACAGTCTTCCTAGAGAACGAGATTAAAGATGAATGCATGCTATGCTAAGATATGCTTAACATGCTTAAACTAAACATGATTGCTAGAATGTAAAATTACAAAATTATGAATGCAAAAGTTGATAATGACAATGCTAAAATTCTAATCGCCTATCTCTAATGCATGTGTGTGTGCATGTAACCAATGCTTGGATTCATAGGGGTATTTATAGAGTTTTTGAAAGATTCTAATTGTTTGATGTGATCAATAGTTGAAATCAAGCTTGTCAAGATGAACGGTGAGAGATTCTGGAAGTTGAGAAAAAGATGGAAGGTTGAGAGAATAATGGAAGATGTTTCCTTCCCACAAAACCCTTCACTCAAAAATAGAGGCAACTTGTCATTTGTCATCTTTAGTTATGAGTTGGTTTTTGTAGTTGAAGATAAATCCCACAATTAAATAAATAAATTTATTTAATTACACGTGACAATGAATTTAGAAGTTTCCATAATTAAATATTTAATATTTAATTATGTGTGAGATGAAAATGGAAGGTAATTAAATATTTAAAATATTTAATTATGCATGAAATGAGAAAACGGTGTTAAATTAAATATTTTTAATATTTTTAATTTAACTATGAGATGAAGAAGGTGTTTGGAGGAATATTCCATTATTTGAATTCAAATATTCAAATTTAGAATAATATGATAATTAATATAAATAAATTATAAAATTTATTTAATTTAATTAAGAGGAAGATGAAAAATGGTAATAATTAAATAAATTTATTTATTTAATTAAGGTAGAAGAATTATAAAAGTGAACGATGTAAATAAATAATTAAATTTATTTATATGTAGATGACTTTAGAATGTTAATTAAATAATTCATATTTAATTAATTAACAAGCTTGATATACCATGACCATTTTTAGATGTATACAAAACTAACAGAGATGGATTCATCGATTGACTTTGACCACATATATCAATTCTAGTTCAACCAAGTAATATATCTACTTGTATAGTTTTTGAAATTCCTATTGTTATCTTTCTTTGTAGTGTATTTGTAATGTTGACTAATTTCATCTAATTTGCTAAACATATCAATACAGGAAATGTTTATGCAGTTATTGCAAATGAAGACAATGAAGAGGGAACAAACTATTATTTGTGTCGTTATGTTGAGGCCAAAAATAAATTGGAGGCCCCAGTTATAGATGGAGAAAACATCAAATACCCTACAAGCTCAGTTGTTGTTACTAAAATGTGGCTTAGAAGGTACCCACATAAGAGTGTTAAATATTGGTTGTTTCAAGACTTTGACACGCATCATAAGATTCTTTATTACTCAAACCTTATCGTGGCATCAAATGTTCATTTGACCAAATATGGGGGTACACCTTTGAACAAGACCTTATGGGAGGTGCATGAATTTGACCATGAGGCAATACTTGACACAATAAAGAGTAAAGCAAACATAGATGGTTTGTTGGATTAATTTGTATGTGCATTGGTTCTTATTAATTTATACTTGTATGCACACATTAATTTGTATGATGGCAATGCTATGATGCAAATGCTATCATCTAATGTTTATATCATGTATGTAGGTGACTGATGAAGCTATCAAACTTGCAAATGTAGCACACTTTATGTTTAGAATTGTGGAAAAGGATATTGAGTTCAATGGTATTTTATTTTTTCTCAAAAATATACAAAAAAAAATGATGTTGGATATTCTCTATAGATTAGTAAACTAAATGGAAGATTAAATTATGTTGCTTTTATAATAGGCTACAAGTTTCCAAAAGGTTGCAAATTAATAGTTTTGTTACATTCTATTCATGTTCTATTCATGAGAGGTTGTTGTGCGCAATAGGTATCTTGGAACTCCCAATGAAGATGTATGGCCATGAGTGACTAAGTTGAGAGTCTGGCATGCCTATCCTCAATGGAAGCATCAAGATTTAAGCCTTCTTGTTCATGACCTGGAATCAAATGGTGTGGATTTGTTGTCTGTAAGTTCCTTCCATCTATTTTCATTTCATTTCTATTTTGGATGCTCTTTATTTTTCTTCTTTTACTTTGTCTATTTGTAAGTAACCTACTAAAAATTGATTGGTGTCCCCTTGCAAAAAATGTTGATTTATGAGCCATCCAAGAGAATCTCAGCCAAAAAAGAAATGCAACATCCATATTTTGATGATCTTAACAAATCTCAATTATGATTTTAAGCCATTATAAAAGTGTGTGAAGCCTAGCGAGAGAATTTTAAGTTATTCATTTGAAGTTAGCCTCATCATGAGCACCTATCATGTAGAAATTATAAGAGCATCTCAAATTTCAAATTATTCTATTCATGAGAGGCTATTATGTGCAATAGGTATCTTAGAACTCCCAATGAAGATGTATGGTCAGAAGTGACTAAGTTGAGAGACTGACATGCCTATCCTCAATGGAAGCATCAAGATTTAAGCCTTGTTGTTTCCGACTTAGAACTAAATGGTGTGGATTTGTTGTTTGTAAGTTTCTTCCATCTATTTTCATCTCATTTCCATTTTGGATGCTCTTTCTTTTTCTTCTTTTAATTTGTCTATTTGTAAGTAAATAGTTACTAAAACTTGATTGGTGTCTCCTTGCAAAAAAATGTTGATTTATGAGCCATCCAAGAGAATCTCAGCCAAAAAATCAAGGCAACATCCTTATTTTGATGATCTTGAAAAATCTCAATTTTGATTTTAAGCCATTATAAAAGAGCATGTGAAACATAGCGAGGGAATTTCAAGTTATTCATTTGAAGTTAACCTCATCATGAGCACCTATGATGTAGACATTATAAGAGAATCTCGAATGTATGAGTGACATTGTAAAAGATCTGTGAGAATGGAGTACCTAAGGCATCCTTGAATCGTACTTTTGGTTATTATGAGAGAATATTATAAGTTGAGTTTGTGTGCATGAAAATGGGGCACATTGATTCAATATTTGATTTAAGTGGGGTGTTGGAATTCATATAGTTTTATTTTTTTCTCATGATTTTTTATTTCCACTTGATAGTTTTGAGAAAGCATTGTTCCTACAAGTACAAGCACTTGGGTTTCAGAATGGTGTATGAAGCATATTAGACAATTGTAGCACAAACATA
Organism: Sequoia sempervirens; assembly: GCA_007258455.2. Lineage (NCBI taxonomy): Eukaryota > Viridiplantae > Streptophyta > Pinopsida > Cupressales > Cupressaceae > Sequoia > Sequoia sempervirens. The sequence continues at coordinate 118,009,574 of VDFB02086081.1, read as the reverse complement.
AGAATTAGGACTACCAAATAATCTTATTTTATTGTAAGTTACATCATATTATTAATATAGTGAGTGTAATAACCATTGATGATCACCAATCATTCTTTTTCTTCTTTTATTATCTCCAAATTATAACTAGCACCAATTGACTAACATACTATAAAAAATTCATTTATTAGAACAAATCAACCTAATGATTATATATCAATATCAATATACCATACCATCTATTCACATAAACATTTGTAATGATATTTACTCAAATTTTGAAATTTATTGCTGCCCTCAAACATTTGTAATTCTTGCAACGTAATCCCTTAGCAGTCCAAATTGCAAAAGGGAAGCAATCTTTGACGGCATGTTACCTAGATACCGTGTCAGTTACGGGCATTCCATCTGAGGCATCAGGATCATGTAGGGCACCTCTACAATAACATCTCTTAGTTTTTGTTATCTTGGAGCCATTTTTCCATGGTGTCCAATTTTGACTTGATGGAAAAAGTGTCAATTGCAAGAAATGTAAAGTTGCAAAGTGGTGCAACTTTTTTCTGCAACTTGTGTGACCAAACAGACTGTTCCAACATGTTCAGATGGATACGTGTACACTAGGAATGGTCCTCTTTCACACCCAAACACACTGAATCACTTGAGTTACATTCAACTGGCTCGATCCCTTAAGGGTCCAAAGTGCAAAATGGCTACAATATTTGAAGGGCTATTACTCAAAAAGTGTGATGCTTACAAACTATCCATCTAAGCCTACGAGATCACGTTGGGCCCCTCTACAATAAGCTCTCTATTTTTGTTATCTTGAAGTTGTTTTCCTATGGTGTCCAGTTTTCACTTGATGGAAAAGGTGTCAAATGCAATCAGTGTATAGTTGCAAAGTGGTGCAACTTTCAATCTACAACTGGTGTGACCAAATAGACTATTCCAACCCATCTGGTTGGGTACGTTTACACTAGGAATGGTTCTCCTTCACACCCAAACATGTCAAATCACTCTAAGCGACGTTCAATCAGCTCGATCCCTTAAGGGTCCAAAGTGCAAAAGGGCAACAATATTTGATGGGCTACTACTTGAAAACTGTGATGCTTACGAGCTCTCTGTCTGAGCCTACACAATCCTATTGGGCCACTCTACAATAAACTATCCTTATCTTGTTATCTCAAATTCATTTTTTCATGGTGTCCAGTTTTCACTTGATAGAAAAAGTATCAAATATAAGCAGTGTAAAGTTGCAAAGTGGTGCAACTTTCATTTTGCAACTCGTGTGACTAGCCAAACTATTCCAACGCATCTAGATGGGTGCGTTTACACTAGGCATGGTCCTCTTTTTCACCCAAACATGTCAAATCACTCTAAGCTACTTTCAACTGGCTTGATCCCTTAAGGGTCCAAAGTGCAAAAGGGTAGCAATCTTTGATGGGCTACTACTCGAAAACCGTGATTCTTACGAACTCTCCATCTGAGCCTATAGGATCACATTGGCCCCCCTCTAGTATAACCTATCTCATTTTTTGTTATCTCAGAGTCATTTTCCTATGGTGTCCAATTTTTTCTTGATGGAAAAAATGTTAAATGCAAGCAATGTAAAGTTGCAAAGTGGTGCAAATTTCATTCTGAAACTCGTGTGACCAAACCAACTATTCCAACATTTCTGTATGGGTAAATTTACACTATGCATGGTCCTCTTTCACACCCAAACACACTGAATCACTCTGAGCTACGTTTAATCGGCTCAATCCCTTAAGGGTCCAAAGTGCAAAATGGTTGCAATTTTTAATGGGTTATTACTCAAAGACTGTGATGCTTACGAACTCTTCATTTCAGCCTACATGATTTTGTTGGGCCCCTCTGCAATAACCTATCTTATATTTTGTTATCTCGGAGTCATTTACCCGTGTTGTCCAGTTTTCACTTGATGGACAAAGTGTCAAATGCAAGTAGTGTAAAGTTGCAAAGTGGTGTAACTTTTGTTATGCAACTCGTGTGGCCAAATGAACTATTCCAACACGTATGGATGGGTACTTTTATGCTAGGAATGTTCCTCTTTCTCATCCAAACATGTCAAATCACTCTGAGCTATGTTCAACTGCCTCGATCCCTTAAGGGTCCAAAGTGCAAAATGGCTGCAATATTTGATGAGCTATTACTCAAAAAATGTGATGCTTAGAAACTATCTTTCTGAGCCTACAAGATCATGTTGGGCCCCTCCACAATAACCTCTCTCTATTTTTGTTATCTCGGGGTTGTTCTCCTATGGTTTCCAGTTTTCACTTGATGGAAAAAGTGTCAAATGCAAGTAGTGTAAAGTTGCAAAGTGGTGCAACTTTCATTCTACAACTCGTGTGACCAAACGGACTATTCCAACATGTTCAGATGGATACGTTTATGCTAGGCATGGTCTTGTTTTGTACCCAAACACGCCGAATCACTCTGAGCTATGTTCAACCAGCTCAATCCCTTAAGGGTCCAAAGTGCAAAATGGCTACAATCTTTGACAGGCTATTACTAAAAAACCATGATGCTTACAAACTCTCTGTCTAAGCCAACAAGATTTCATTGGGCTCCTCTACAATAACCTCTCTTTATTTTTGTTAGCTCGAAGTCATTTTCCCATGGTGTCTAGTTTTCACTTGATGGAAAATGTGTCAAATGCAAGCAGTGTAAAGTTGCAAAGTGGTGCAACTTTTGTTCTGCAACTTGTGTGACCAAACGAACTATTCCAATGCATCCTAATAGGTACGTTTATGCTATTCATGGTCATATTTCACACCCAAACACACTGAATCACTCTAAGCTACATTCAACCAACTCGATCCCTTATGATGGCATGCAAAACAATCAAAAAGAGAAACATTCACACAATAGTTGAGAAGTTTGAGTTTTCCACACCAAACTCATATGATCATCCTCAATTTTAGCAAGTGCAAGATGATTTTTAATTATCCTCCTTTCCCTTACAACAATATACAACCAATTGTAAATGCGTAAAATGGTGGAACTTGGAAACATTTTATTTTTCCTCAATTAACTTAGGTTGTGAAGCATTTTATCATTTTCATTTGAAATGATTTGCTATGCTTGAAAATTGGAGTCTAAGAGAAACAAGTGATGCTCTCACATACATTTATTATTTGCTATGATAAATAAAGTTTTCACCCAAGTCCATTTCTTATTTGTATTATAAATTATAAAGCTTTCTAATATTGCAAAAAGTTGACATATACATCTTTCGACGTGTTTATATGGTGATGGATCAAGAACATAACAATTCATTTTGTACTATGAGGATTATGCTATGAAAATGTTTAAAGACTATTCAAGATAAATGTTTGTATGATAATGTGTCAAGAAGTTAACTACTCATCATCTCCTATGAATATTATGTTTTGCATGTGTTGTGAAGATTATGTATCCTTTTCTTAATTGAGTTATATTCCAATCTAAAGATTAAATATACTGAAATCTTTTTATGAAACATCTCATGGAATGCCAATTGAAAACGTGTTTTTTGCTTTTAGATAAAGCATTCATGGGACTCTTTGAATTAAACTGAATTGAGATATGTAAGAACAAGGGAGCATTAGGAAATACATTGCTCAAGGATCTTAAACTAGCCTTCTTACCAAGTTTGAAAAGCATGATAAGCCCATGGTTGAAAATTTTGTAGTCATCAAAGTGGGTACTAATTCTATATTATATAGATCATAATTCTTCTTTATCTTTAATATCTTTTAAGTTTGGCAATGGTTTCACCAAGCTGTGAAGGGTGAATTGTTCTTTATTCAATTATTCCTATGTGGGTTCATTTGCCTTATCTCTTGTTGCAATTTTGGGTGGATTATTGCTTTCAAAGTATTGGGAATGATTTTCCTATTTTCTAGTTGGAAGTTGCCATTCTAGAAGGATCATCTCTTGATATATATATTATACTAATTCTTAATCAACTATCAAGTTAATAATCAGTGCATTTATTTACAGTTAATTTTTTCTTTTCAATTTGTGCAATTTTATAATTTGTAACTCTACTAGTATTCCTAGAAATATTGAAGTTGTTTAGCATCAACTAATAAAGTTGTTTAGCATTAATCAATAAATATTCAAGACAAACCATGAAGGATAACAATGATCAATGCTAGGGCTAACCAATTAATAAGTGTACACATGAATATTTCAAGCATACATGTGAATAAGGGAAGCACAAGTACTCAAATACATGTAATCCTTGAAGTATACACATGAATACATAGTATACACAAATTAATACAAAGTATATGCATGAATACAAGGTATAACATGAAAACACATAAGCTGCAAAGTATACATAGGAATACACGTAAGTCACAAAGTATACACATAATTTGTAAAGTATACACTTGAATACGTGTAACTCATATCTATTGAACCATGGATTTATAATACAAATATGGACACCATCGATAAAAAAAAAATTCATTAACCAAATAGCCATGTAGGCATACATCAATATATGTCAATATAAGTATAAAATATATAAAAAATAGCCATATAGGGTTACGAGAATTCCATATAGGCATACAATGTAAAATATATCCAATACAAAATATGTACAAAAATGCCATATAGGCATACAACAAAGGGCTCTAGAATCAAAAGTCGTTGCTCTCCATGCCCTAAAAGCAAATTCTTACCCTTTGCTTGTTGATCAGATGGCGATAAATTTGTCACTCATTTGTTCTAAGGTTGAGGAGTGCTCTTGATGCTCCTCCTAGGGTTTAGTTCTTGGTCAAGCTGTATCTGTTACAATAACAAGTAAAGACATTAATATATAGAAATTACATTATAAAAATGGTATATTTAACAAAATAATCACTTACCGCCACTAGACGATCACTCTCCTCGAGGGAAAGGTTCGCATGCCCATGATGCGGCATGTTGAAGCCCTATAAAAACCATCCAAAGATAAATTAACTACGAATCAATAATGGTTTAATTTTTAACTAACTTACAGCTATAACAATGAATGTAAATTGAAATTTAGTAATCTGCTTCATACCTCTATGAGGGGCATCGAGGAGTCTATAGCAGATGAAACACCAAGCTCTATTTCCCCTATGAAAATTTGGAGGTGTATCCGTTTCCAACATCTGAAAATAAAACAACAAATTATTCAATCACGAAAACTACAATAGTGATGCACTTCATGGCTTATAATGTATGAGATAATGAAAAAAATTTGAGTATTTATTAAGCTATATATTTCTAACTATCATGCTTACTATTTTCCCTATCCATAGCTTGTTCAAAAGCATTTTGTTTTAGGCTTTTATCCATAGCAGAAAGGCAGTGAACTGTTTGATAATTTTTTTTGGTAGACATGTACGATAAATGTGGTAGCATAGAGAAGGAAATGAATTTTTTGAAAAAATTCCTCAAAGAAATGGGGTCTCATGGTGATGGAATTCCATTACAAACAAATGTGTCATGGCATTCCATCACCATGAGACTGCATTTCTTCAAGGAATTTTTTCAAACTACTCACTACCTTGACTATGATATTGCTTACTATTATTCTTTGATAGATTTTTTCCAAGCATCCATAGTTTGTTGGAAAGCACCTATTTTAGGCTTTTAGCAATAGCAGAAAGGAAGTGAGTAGTTTGATAAAATGCTTTGGTAGACATGTATGCAAAATGTGGTAGCATAGAAAAGGCGGTGATTTGTTTGAAAAAATTCCTCAAAGAAATTTGGTCTCATAGTGATGGAATGGAATTCCATCACCATGAGATCGCATTTCTTCAAGGTATTTTTTCAAACTACTCACTTCCTTGTCTATGCTATTGCTTACTATTATACTTTGATAGATTTTTTCCAAGCATCCATAGTTTGTTGGAAAGCGCCTTTTTTAGACTTTTAGCCATAGTAGCAAGGAAGTTCAAGTAGTTTGATAAAATGCTATGGTAGACATGTATGGAAAATGTGGTAGCATAGAAAAGGCGGCGAGTTGTTTAAAAAAATACCTCAAAGAAATGTGGTATCATAGTGATGGAATGGCATTCCATCACCATGAGACCACATTTCTTTGAGGATTTTTTTCATACTACTCACTACCTTGTCTATGTTATTGCTTACTATTATGCTTTGATAGACATTTTCCAAGCATCCATAGTTTGTTGGAAAGCACCTAATTTAGGCTTTTAGCCACAAAAGTAAGGAAGTGAGTAGATTGATTAAATGCTTTGGTAGACATGTATGGAAACTATGGTAGCATAGAAAAGGCAGTGAGTAGTTTGAAAAAATTCCTAAAGGAAATGTGGTCTCATGGTGATGGAATGTCATTCCATCACCATGAGACCACATTTCTTCGAGGCATTTTTGCAAACTACTCACTTCCTTTTCTATGTTATTACTTACTATTATTCTTTGGTAGATTTTTTCCAAGCATCCATAGTTTGTTGGAAAGTAGCTTTTTTAGGCTTTTAGCCATAGCAACAAGGAAGTTCAAGTATTTTGATAAAATACTTTGGTAGACAGGTATGGAAAATGTGGTAGCATAGAAAATGGGGTGAGCTGTTTGAAAAATGCCTCTAAGAAATGCAGTCTCATGCTGATGGAATGGCATTCCATCACCATGAGACCACATTTCTTCGAGGAATTTTTTCAAACTACTCACTAACTTGTTTATGCTATTGCTTACTATTATTCTTTGATAGAGTTTTTTCCAAGAACCCATACTTTGTTGGAAAGCACCCTTTTTTTAGGATTTTAGCCATAATAGCAAGGAAGTGAACCGTTTGATAAAATGCTTTGGTAGACATGTATGGAAAATTTGGTAGCATAGAAAAGGCAATGAGATGTTTGAAAAAATGCCTCAAAGAAATTGGGTCCATCACCATGAGACCACATTTCTTTGAGGAATTTTTTCAAACAATTCATTGCCTTGTCTATGCTATTGCTTACTATTATTCTTTCATATATTTCTTCCAAGCATCCATAGCATAGACAAGGCAATGAATTATTTGAAAAGATGCCTCAATAATAAGTGGTCTCATGGAATTCCATGACAAGAAAATGTAATTGGAAGTTGCTCCTAGTTATTACTTATGCTATGTGAATTAATTGCATCACTGCTTATGTTGACTTTCTAAGCAACTATATTGTAGTTGAAATTTTGTCATCTATCAACATCTAGTTATTAGTTATGGAATGTAAAGTAATGCTTTGAGTTTGAAAGATATGCAATGCAATGTAATCGATGATATGAATATAAGCTACACAAATCTATTAAGTACAATTCATTAGTTAAACTCTTTATTCTATTACCTATGTGAAGGTTCGTCTAACTCCACTAGCACTGGGAGGTGTTCCCACGAAACCTCCAATATTAGCCTATTCAACATCCAAAATTAGATATTAGAATACCATTCATACAACAATGCTATTAACATGTAATAATTTATAATTTTTTACTAGTTACATACCTCAACAGTAGATGTAGTGGAATAATAAGCAAGTGTAGGGATGGTGTATCTAGTATCAAGACTATGACCCTAAAATTTTATTAAAATCATAAAACTAAATTAGTTAATCTTGCATTTCAAAATTGAAATTTAATAAATTAAATTCAATGAACATGTTAACATTTACCTGAGTATCAATACCATACGCCTCATTCAAAATGTTAGCTACCCTCACTATCTCCATAGCTACAAAGGTATCCTATGTAGTAGCCTCCTGATTGTCGGCGAGGTCATATGAATGAGTCGCCCTGCAAGCCTGACATGAATGGGATAGAAGCCTAGCACTTGAAGAATCCCCTAGATGGTGTTGTAGTATAGGGCTAGCATGCTAAATGACACTCTGGGTCAAAGAGGTCATAGCTTGCAAAGTGTCTACCTCAACACTCTCCTTCACGATGGAAGGGATAGCAATGTGCTCATGATCCAGCCTAGTGAGAGCTCGTCTCACTTTCCTCCTAGGATCATGTCGTGCATTGGGTCTATCTTGAGCCAACCCCCCACCTCTCCCCTAGAAGTCCCTCATATCAAAATAATTCAAGATTTTGTTCAAGATGAACTCACAGTATAGTTTCCCCAGGAAATATTGTGGGAATTCGTAATTGTTGCATGGTGGGTAATCAAAAACCATGTACCACCTATCCCAAAAATGTTCCTAATCCCTTGGTGGTGGCACCAATGGATAAGAAACCTTTTTGCATTAAGTTCAAGATTTTGATTTGTGCGTGAGTCGGTGAATAATGAGCACAAATTTAATTTTGTAGTATTTTCATCTTTTACTTCTTTATATGATAATTTATCTTGGTAAAAATTCCTAGCTACCTACCTCCTATCTTGCCAACCACTTATTTGTTTGTTGATTGTGTCTACATGTTTCAACATTTCTTTAAGTGATTTTGCAAGTGTTCTTCTTTCCATGGCTAAACCTATTGGATCGTTCAACCTCATGATTAACTCCTCAATTTGGTTTTTATTATTTTCAATTACCCCCATTAAATTTTGCTAAGTGCTAGGAGGATGTTGAGGGATTGGTGGAGGAGATTGTTGTTGTGGTTGTTGAACTTGAGGATTTTGTTCATGTTTTTGTTGCTCTGGTTGTTGAGGATTTTCAAGAGGGTTTCTAGGATCATTATCATTTCCTACAAATTCAAAAAATGAATATAAAAAACAACCTAAAACTAACAAATTCATAATAAATTCACAACAAAAAACAAACAATCCTTACCTCTCCGACCTCCCTATTGACGTGGCGGCATCCTAGCGATAAAATAGCAATAAATTGACAAAAAAAATGCAATATTATCTCCTCCTAGAACATGAGCGCACAAGAGAAGGGTTTTTGGCCACAAGTAGTAGAAAAATAGTCAACATAAAAATGAATTTGATTTGCTTTTTTTTGTTTTAATAACTTATAATGTGCTTGTGTTATAACACAAGTGTGGAATAGGCTCGATGTGGCTAAGCCTTAGGCTCAGTCACGCCAAGCCATAATGTGAGCATGTTATAATATGCTCACATTGTAGCCTATCAATTTTTTAAAAAAAATTGGCCACAATTTGGCCCCCCATCTTTTTGCACCCACCCAGTGCAAACCAAGTTTTCTTTTTTAATGAGCAATACTTCCAACTATTTGATGTAATACCTATGTGGATTTTAAAGAGGGATTGAAGTGGTTTTTGAAGGGTGTTGTAGCCTGTTTTATTCCATCAGTGGTATTAGAGTTGGTTGTTCCTGAGTGTGCAGGAAGAAGCATCAATGTGAGGTAGTTTGCACCAAGACCTGCGGGTAGAGAGCGAAGCAGTTGCAAAGAGAGTGTGGAAAGGTGTTTGAAAAAATGTCTTGGAAGCTAGGAAAATATTTTTGATGAAGAAAGAATTTCTAGAGCCACAAATAGAGAATCAAGAGCCCATCCAAAGGAGTAATTTATTTCGAAGAAGGTGTAAAGGGAGTGGGAAATGTTGCAAAGTCATTGTGGACAATGATAGTACCAATAATATTGTATCTGAAGAGATGGTAGACAAGCTAAAATTGAAAAGAATCAAGTATCCTTGTCCATACTACATTTATTGGTTGCAAGGAGATTGCTAGATATGGGTAAGTGAGCAATGTGTTGTTGATTTTCAAATTCATAGATATAAGGATGCGATTGTATGTGATATAGTACCTATGGATATATGCCATGTTTTTTTGGGTAGACCACGGTTGTATGATCGAAGATCCCTACACGATGGTAGGAAGAATACATATAGCATCATAAAGGATGCAGAAGAATATTTTTTGAATCCTTTGCAGGATAGGCAAGAGGAAGTGGCAAAATAAGTTATAGCAAATAATAAGGATAGAAAGGAAAATAAAATAGGAAGGGTTGAATCTTATTGTTCTTTTGGTACTATTATGTTTGCAAGTGAAATTTTTTTTGTAGGGAAGAAGGATGAAAAGGAAAATGTGGGAATCCTTGTTCAAAAGGATAAAGAGGGAAAAGAGGAGGAAAGTGCAACTAAGAGTGAAGGTTAAGAAGATATGGCAGTAGGAAATGGTGAAGAAAATGTTGAAGAGAAAGAGGTAATGCATAATATGTTTCATTTTTATGATGAAGATGAGAGTGGATCTTGTGTAGATAAAAATATTTCAATGGTAGAAAATGAATGGCAAGTGTTCACGGAAGTTGGAGTAAAGATTGGAGCAAAAGGTAATAAGGTGAAATTAGATTTTGATGAATGCTTTGATAAGAATCAAATTGTAGCAAGTAATGAGAAGGTAAAACCTTTTCCTTTTAATTATTTTCATGATTGGTTGGATGATTTAGTGAATTCAAATGAAATGGTTCAGTTAGAGATTGCTAGTGAAGTTTGGAATGCAGAGCATTTGTATGGTGTTACAAAGTTTGGTGTAGGTACATTTTGGTGGAGGTGGTCGGTCAATTGTGGGTCAAAACCCACAAGAGAAGAGAGGAAAATGTATGGAATTAGGAGGAAGATGGTAAATGGTAAATACAAGTCCACAAGAGGAGAGAAGAATGAAATGCAGGGTTGTTGGAGGATGGTGAATGTTTCGGCAAGATGTTGGAAGAGGAGGAAGGAGAGATTACCAAAGGTTCCAGGATCAATGATGGAATTTGCTGCAGATTTCCTGCAATTTAAAAGGGTGGTACTACCACTCAAATCCATTTTATGAATCCATATTCACAAAAAATTTCTTACCGTGGGTGTCTGATGCAGGAGCATCCATGGTTGAAAGGCTATCCTACATCAACCAAAAGGAATTTCAATTTCAATTTGTATTTAAATTTTGGTGAGGTTGTGAGATGAATTTTAATTTCATGTGAGGGATGTTGAATTTCATATAATATTGGTTAATTTCAAGATTATTCAAGCTCATTTTGAAATGGTCAAAATTGGCATACTACAAATAATGCAAAATTGCAATTTTAATGCAAATTGAATTCAAAAAATGCCAAGAAAGAATGATAGGCATTGGGATATGAAATAAAGGTGTTTTAAAACAATTATTTAGAATCCCTAAAAAATAGGAGTTGTGGAGGTGGGTATCCAAGTCTGCTTTTTCTGGGATTTGCTTTTTCAGGAGCTAGTGGAGGAGCGGTCAAATGTAACTCCCAACTTTTGTGGAATGGAGAAATCAATTGGATTTAATTTTTTTGACATTATTTTATGTTTTAATTTATGTTTTTTGTGTAGCTACATGATAGGGGTCGTTCCAATTTGGGGAAGGGGGAATTTGAAGGAAATGAAATTTTAGCAAGGAGTTATGAAGGCATTTTTCTTCCTATAGCTTTCAGTTTTCAGGAGGAGAAGTTAAAAGGGAGTTGGAGAGAGGTTGTAGCATCCCATGGAAGTTTCTTTTTGATGTATATTGATGGTGTGAGGAGTTGTTGCAACAAAAAAGAGATTGGAAGTTCATGGTTAGAACTTGTTGAGTGTTGTGAGTGTTTGTTGTAGGTTGCATAACTGAAGATTGTGAGACATAAGTCGACTTGTAGAAGGGAGAAAATACATGAGTTTAGTTCTTAGTCTTTGGGGGTTTTAAATGTTGTTTATTGTAGGTTTGTAGTGATTGATAACAAAAAATAGAGTGGCAGGTCTTTTAGTGAGAAGTTACAAGAGTTGCAGGTGGAATAGAGGTGTTGGAGAGTGCATAGATTTGTGGGAGCTCACATAGTTTGAGCATGAGAATGTTTTTCAATGTATTTCATTGGCTTATGTGATATTTGTATGGGGTTTTATTGTTGTTTATCAATCGTTTGTGACTAAAAATTAAGTTGTAATAAGATTTTTCTTTGAAGCATAGCAATGGTTGCAAGTTGCAAACCAAGATTGTGTTGGATTGTTTGCAATTTCTACGTTGTTTGAAGAATTGATTGTGAGATGGTTTTAAGAGGGATATTGCATGTATTAAATGGACATATGTTGTTGTCCATCAATATTTTGTTGACTGAAAATGTTTTGTAATAATTTGTTTTTACATTGCAATATCAAGTTTACAAGTACAAACCAAGTTTTCTTGTTTTATGAGCAATACTTCCAACTATTTGATGTAATACCTATGTGGATTTTAAAGAGGGATCGAAGTGGTTTTTGAAGGGTGTTGTATCATTTCTTATTTCATCAAAATAACATAGTTTAGTGGGATATGAACATATAATAAAGGGGAAAAACATAGCATGAGCAATTTAGGTTATAGAGTGCATGTGAGATTGTCTTAGTCAAGTTTTATGTTGAGTGTTTGTTCTGTTAAACATGTTTTATATATTTCAATTAATTTTTTTCTCTTGAAATTTACTATAGCTAAGATCCAAAACTACTAAAAGCTTTTTAGAGTGCGAGTATTTATTTTACATTCAGTTTAAAATATAAGATTTTAAAATTGATGATAACAAATATATACTTCATCTATTTTAATATTAAATTTATATTTTAGATGTTGATTTATGTAATTATTCAATTTATATTTCTTAGTATTAAAATGTATAACAAAAAATACTATGCTATGTTTGGATATATTGTTAATTTTTAACTTTAGCCATAGCAAATTTAAATCATTACATTCTTTAATTTTATATTCTAAGAAAAGTCTAGTATTACATTTTAGTATAAGTTTAGGTAAAATTAGAGTCAAAATTTTAGAAATTAAAATTTAAGTGAAAATAAATATCTATTAATTTATTATACAAGATTTAAAATTAATAAATTTTAAAAATGAACAAAATTATTTATTTTAAAAATTTACTTAAATTTGAATATATATTAATTTATATAATAATAAAATTAAAATTAATTGAACCACTTAAAACATCCCACCCTCACCTTCTCCCTCTCCCGTTGATGTTTATTTTAACTTTTAGATAAAAGTTGTATTGTAAAAGTAGTTTTCCATAAGGTCAAACAATTCAAAAACATTACAATATTTTTTATTCATGTTTTCCAAGTACAATCATAAATTTGCACGTGGGAGGATTTTTTTTTTTTAAAGTGCATATGGTAAATTTTCCTTTTTGATGAAGGATTTATTTCTTTATATAAAGAAGAGTACTTAAATTTTAATTTGTATAGGTTTTATTTTAACAAAATAATAAATTTTTAAGATGAGGATAACTATTCGGTAAAGGTTTGTATAAAGAAAAACTAAGTAGTTGATGTTTTTAATTAGATTTTATAAATATTTAACATATTTAATGCTAAATATTTAGCAAGAGAATGTTTGAATGCATTTTTTAGAGAAAGGAGATTAAAGGAAATAAAGAAATGTTTGTAAATATTAAATTGTATATCTTTGTGTATAGAATAATTGGTGTGAACTTTAAGTATTGAGAAGTTAATATTTTAAGGTTCTTAACATTTTTTTAAATTGTATTGCTAAAATCTATTGGAAGTATTATTTTTATTATATATTTTTTTGGTTTATTCATATACAAATAAAATTAGAGGATTCATTAAATATATATTTTTTCATTGAAAAGTTAATAAAATTGCATTTTTTTTATGAGTTAAACAAAAACACAATTTGACATAGATAGGAATATTTGGCATTCAAAGAATAATTAGAAACATCCAAAATGATGAATCACTCAAAACTCATCCCTTTCTATTTCTCAATTTCAAAATATTTCAACTTCTATATTATTTTAATTTATGAAAAATAATATGGATGATCACTTTTATAAAGCATCATGGAAAAGGCGAAAAATTCAAAATCAAAGGAGTTCCTATATTATTTCCAAAGAAATATGTAAAAATAGAATCTACAAAATTGAATGTAGTTTCTAAAATGAGTTTATTTTAAAAGGCAAAAAAATCCACCATGGGGAAAAAATAAAAAGTAGGTGTTTATCCAAATTTTAAATGATAATATTTTTTATAATATTTTAGATAACTTTTATAAAGCATCACTTAGAAAAAATGCATCATGAATAAGTTATCTATATTGTTTTAAAATATGTAAAAATAGAATCTTAGTTTCTAAAATACTAGGTTTATTTTAAAAACAAAAATTCACCATAAGGAAAAAATAAAAAGTAGTGTTTGTCACCACCCTAACCACAATAAAATAATAATATTTTTTAAAATGATAATATTTTTTTATAATTTTTTAGATGCCAATTAGGACTCATGTTTGATGCATGTTTTTGAATTAAAATGTGTGATATGCGTTTGAAGAGTTATAGATGTTTTCAATCAACCTATTAATCAGAGACTTTGGTATTCAAATGAAAATGAATAACAAATTTATTTATTAAATTCAAAGTAAAACTATAATTTATATTGGTGAAAAGTTGAGAATCTCCTTTAAAACCTTTTTGTTTCATCAATTTTGGGTTAAAAAAGTCTGGTGAAAAGTTGAGAATCTCCCTTTAAAACCTTTTGTTTTAATCAATTTTTTGGGTTAAAAAGTCCTGTCCATACCACATCATGTACCCTTTTTGTCCATCATAATCACACTTTTATACCCATAATAAAATAAAATAATTTTTAAAACTATTTATTCATAGAATGACATTCTCAAAGTTGAAGAAGATTCAAAGTGGAGATATTTGCTTTAAATCAAAACTTTACCATTTAATGCATATTAATCTACTTATTATTGTTAAATTATATTATTAAAAAACAAATTATTTATTATAAGTATCTATCATATACCTTGTCAAAATAAATAAAAAAGGAATATTAGAACTTGGAAATCAACTATAACCATCTCTTGCTAAAATGAAGCCTAAAATATATATAAAGAAAGAATCTCATTAAATGAAGAGTTATATATAATTATTGCATGTATTTTTATTGTGTTATGTAGAATCAATTAATTGGTTGAATGACACTTCATTTTAGTAAAACCAATGTCAAGGTTACATAGTGGACAAATAACACATAGGTTCCAAGATCATTCACATCTTAAAATTTAGAAAAGTATGAATACTTTGTGTTTAGATATATTGTTGATTTTTATAATTTATTAATAACAAATATATTAGTACATTCTTTAGTTTTATGTTCTAATAAATTTAGCCATAAATTTTAGTATAGATAATCTAGAAGTTAAGATTAGATGAAACTAAAATTTAAAAAATAAAGTATTAAAGTATGTTAATGTTAAATAATAATGATAATTTTTTTAATTTTAAAAGTGAAAAGAAAATATTTAGAGAAAAAATATCCTCACTCTTAATTTTTTAATTTTTTGAAATATTTGTTATTATTTTTTACAAATTTTAAAATTAACTCAATTATTTTAAGATTAATTTTTTAATTTTTTTTTAAAAAGTCTACTTAAATTCCTCATATTTTAATTTTCCCCTAAATAATTTTTTATAAGGTCAACAATTCCAAACATTAGAATACTTGTTATTTTTTTCAAATGCAGCCATACGTTTGCATGTGGGAGGACTTTTTTAAAAAAAAAGTGTACGATGGTAAATTTTCCCTTTCAATGAAGGACATATTTCCTTATATAAAGAATAGTACTTAGATTCTAATTCACATAGATTTTATTTCAACAATCTATGGTAATTTTTTAGAGGATGATAATTATTTTGTGCAAGGTTATGAAAGAAAAGGGATTAAAAGTGATATGGAGTGATATATGTAAAGGGAATTAAAAAGTGAATATTAAATTGTATTTTTTTTAGTATAGAATAATTGGTGTAAGAATTGTATATTGGAGAAAGGTTAAGATTTAAGGTAGGGTTAGGAAGGAAAGCAACCCACTTTCAATTTCTTTGGGAAAATGGAAATACATATTCAAAATTACAATGCTACAACCACATGGATTTGACTCACTACAAAGAAAATCAATTCTTTTAAAAAAATATACAATTCAAAGCTACATCTACACTAATGGAGTCATCTTTTGTAACCTTTGTTCACCCCTTTATTTGGCACCAATAACTACCTTAAAATGTTTTGGAAAGTATAACTCCCCTTTTTGACTTCCCAAAGCCATGAATTTTGACTTGGGAAATCTATTTAGAATTATAATAGATCACTAGAAATCTTGCGAAGAGATCGACAACATTAAAATGATCCAAAGATCATTTTGTCCATTTTTTGAGCTTTTACAAGGCTTCTAAGTGCTTCAAATTTGAGTCTAAAACTTTATAGGAGAACCATTATTCTTTTATTGGTCCATCCTCCATGTCCCCTTCATGATACTATGTCAAATCAGCAATGTTGAACATATATAGGAGAGATATTTATCCCACTCGACAAATCTACCTTATAAGAATTTCCTGAATCATGCTTTTTTAGGATCTTGCAAGGCCCAAATTTATTCATTTTCAACTTGTTATACATTCTCATTGAGAACCTTCATTTTCTCAAGTGAACCATGACTTCATCTCCAACTTGGAATTCCTTAAATTTTTACTGTTGATCTACCTTAGCCTTGTACTAAGAATTCATCTTATTGATATGACTTATTACCTCTTCGTGCAAGTTCTTTAGGTGCTCTACAAAATCATCAACCTCGACACTTCTCTTTTCCCCTTTGTCCATATTCCTCAACTCAAAAGCATTCCTCATATGACTCCCATATACGATATGAAATGGGGATTTACTAGTACTCTTGTTGAAATTTTTTTTGTAAAAAAATTATTCTTGTGGTAAAATTAAATCCCATATCTTGGGCTTATCTCCTACTAAGCATCTCAACAAGTTGCTCAAACTCATATTCACCACCTCTTTTTGTGAATTAGTTTGTGGATGGTGTGTAAAACTAAACTTCAAATTGGTCTTCAACTTTTTCCACAATGTTCTCTAGAAATACCCAACAAATTTGGTATCTCGATCTGAGAGTATACTCTTTGATAGATCATGTAGTCTAACCACTTCTCTAAAAACTAACTCTACAATGTGAAGAACATCACTAGTCTTATTACATGGAATGAAATGTGTCATCTTTGAAAATTGGCCATCCACCACATATATTGAATCATGTCCCCTCTATGTCCTTACTAAACCAAGAACAAATTCCATGCTAATATCTTCCCATGGCCTCTCTAGTATAGGCAATGGCTTATATAGATGAATATATTCTAACTTACCCTTTAGCCATCTTGCATAAGCTATAACTTTGCATAAACTTGTTCACATCTCGGTGTAACTATGGCCAATAATAATTCTCAATTACAAAAGCAATGATCTTATCTCAACCAAAGTGTCCTTCCAATCCTCCACTATGCTTCTTCTTAATCAAGTTCTCCATTATAGAAAACTTTGGAATGCACAATTGGCTTCCTTTGAACAACATACTATCCTTGATTATAAAATCTAACCATCTTGTCCTATCTAAATAAATAGGTTTCAAACAAGCCTTCCAAGCCTCTACAAAGTATGGATCTTCAAGATATATACTCCTGAGTTCATTGAACCCAACAACCTCTATTCTCATCTCTATCAACAAAATTTTCCTTCTACTTAAGGCATTTGCAACTCTATGTGACCTTCCACTCGTGCTTCAAAACAAAAGCATAACTCTACAAAACTCAACCCATTTTAAGTGTCTTTCATTTAACTTTCCTTGACTATTAAGATATTGCAAAGTCTGATGATTAGTATATATATATAAAAATTGGAAACAAATAGTGTCTCTATTTCTTCAAAGCTTGAACTATTGCATAAAACTCCTTATCATAGACAATGTTTCTTTTTAGCATCATTCAACTTCTCATTGAAATAGAGGTAATGGGCTTACCTTCCTACCTCAAAATAGCTCATATGGAACTGCCACTAGCATCACAATCTAGTACTTGAAATACCTTATTAAAATCTGGAATTGCCAAAATAGGTTGCTTGTTGACTTTATTCTTCAACATATCTAAACTCTTGGCTTTTCTTGTAGTCCACTTAAACTCCTTCGTATCACCTCTAATTGTCTCCATTAGGGTTGCACAAATACTACTAAAATTCTTAATTAAACTTCTTGTACAAAATTGATATACAATGGAATAATCTTGGCATTGTTTAGGCATATTGTCATGTGGCACCAAGTTTTTACACAATTGAAATGGAAGCTTGCCATGTTTCCAAGTGGGAGTTATTTATTGGATCCCATGTGCATGGTATCACAATTCACAGTGACATGGGGTCTTTTCATTGGCCATGGTGGAAAAGGTTTTCCTGCTATAAGCATTTGGGGCAAGGTGAAATTGTACCAGTGATAATTTCATGTTGGTTATTGCACACCTAGAGATTAGTAGCGATATGGCATGAAGCAACCCGTGACCTTGACACATGATAGTGGATGTAAGGAGATTCCAAGGGCCATAGAGTTATAAAAGTGCTCATCTGCTCTGTGGATTCGATTTTAACCCTCAGTCTGTCTGACGGCTATCCCTAACCATTGAATGCCCTGATTGTTTCAAATATGATAAGCTCTTGTTATTTCCTTATGAAAAATCAGGTCAGCATGTCTATGAAGTGAATACAGCTCAAAAATCTAATTTGTGAGGTCCAATTTGTTCCATCTCGGGCACTGCCACTACGATCTTCTTATCCAGAGGAATGGTCTTTGTGATCTGGATATGATTTAAGTTGATCTAGGAGCTGCTGTGCCTCTATAAAGAAGTAATTACCATTTTGGTTGACATCCTTTGTTTTTGTTGTCTCCGAGGTATTAAGGAAGAAAACGGCTTCATCACCAATTTCTCAATCTCCAAGTTCTGATCAAGCTTCACTTTGCATTGGCAAGGGCGACTAACTACCGCGCAGGTTATCGAAGCTGTATGCATCTGCATCCCAAAGACCTTGAACTTCGCACTGAGCTAAAGGAGCAGACCGATTGATATATGACAAGGATTTAGATGTATCAATTGAACGAACAAATGTGGAAGATGATTCGAACCATCCAGAGGTGGTGATTAAAAACAATATTATTGAAAAATACATCAAAGTCCACCAAAGCTAGAAGGAATTCTAGGAGTCATTCCGTGGAAAATGAATATTAATGATTTTGTAAAAATAATAATAAGATTTTCAAGAAGTGGTTACGGATTTATAAGAGAAGAGATATTTTCTGTTTTAAGAATGGAAGAGATATGTATGGGATTGTTTGAGTCTTTGTGTTATTTATTCTATTTTAATATTTATGAGAAAATACTGTTCTTATGTCAGTCATTTTTCATGAAGCTGATTGTTTTTATGTTCAATTAGTTATCTTTTCTGTTCTCAGAATGGAAGAGCTATATATGGGAATTGTTAGAGTCTTTGTGTTCCATTTTCTGTTTCAATATTTATGAGGAATTGATGTTCTTATGTCAGCCATTCTTTCTGAAGCTGATTTTTCTTATGTCCAAATTGTAGTTGTCAATCTGCTGTCCCTTTTGTCCCTCTTCTCGTTTTGTTTTTCTACATTTCCTTGTTTTTTTTTTGGTACTTTCTGGTTAAAAGTATTCAAAAATAGAAAATCCCATCATACAAAGGAGTTGCCCCTCCCAAACGTGGAGGATTTCATAACGATTTCTCCAATTGTGGTGTGTTTTGTCACTGCCATTTTAGACGAGTCTGATGATTTTTACAGTGACAAAAATGTTTACCAACAAATATTTAAAAGGTATTCAGATTCTTCACATAAAAAATAAAGAAAAGTGAGAAACAATTCTCAAATAAGAAATTTACATAATAAAAAAATTGCAAATAACTTAACCAAAAAAACTCAATAAAGAAAAAACATTAAAAAAATTTAAAAATAACTAAATATAAGCAAATAACATAAAGATAAGAACCACCAAAACAAGCATCCCCTAACAGAAAAAGGAGATAAACATTCCAACATAACTCAAATATTTTAATGGTTAAATAATAATTTAATAAAAAAATATATCTTACTTTTATAAAAATAATAAATAATAAAAAAAATTTATCAAATAATTTTTTAGTTGATTATTATTTTTGGAATGATTGTATTAAATTTTTTCGATTAACATTTTGGATAACATTTTGTGATTCATCATTAGAATAATAAAAATTTAGAAGAAAAAAAATGAACAACATTATAAATTATGAAAACTTGATAAGATAATTTCTCAATTTATTTAGACATCAGAAAAGTTATGAATTTCATCACATTGTTAAACAAATTTCTGTTTAGAACTTGACTTTGAAATGAACTGAATGAGAACTCTATATATTGAGAGAAACTCTAAGCATGTTTATGTAAATAAAAGAACTGTAAGATTTTATTATATACATAAATATAGTAGTTGTAATTTCAATTAACCACCACGGAAAATGTCCTACTGTGTCTTGCAGTTTTCCTGTGGGGCAGCAGAGCCCTAGTGAAGTAGATTTCCTGTCAAACTATGCCAGCTTTATCTGCATCTGTATTTTTCAATGGTGAACACATAGAAGTAGTTATTAGAGATTTTCATAGAGCTAATGAGAAAGAAGCAAGTAAAGTAAACAATTAATTTTCACACACAAATAGGCCATGAGAGATTAACTAGCTTGATGTTGACAAAGAGAACAAGAGTAATCAACACATTTTCAATCACATATAGACGGAAAACACCTTGAGCATTGTTCCCCCCTAATACAGGCTAACATGGGGAATAAAAAGATGGACAAAAACATTACAACTCAGTGTTTGATGATTTATGAGTAAAATGAGAATCATCTCTCATAATAACCATTTCAAGAAAGCTGCTAGAAGATAGAATTTAAGATTGTCATTGGCTGGTAACAGAAACACTTTATGCTGGTAAGTTAAAACACACATTGGGATATTTAATCAAGATGTATGAAAATATGAAAACTGTACAGTTAATGTAGCTGGTAAGGCCAATCTGATTAGGATACTGAACTCTTTAGAGAGAATCTAAAATATACATAATTACTTACCCAAGTTGAAGATCAGTTTGAATAACAACAGCATTGGGATTTGAGTCCTGTGCATTCTCCAAGACTGTTATACTTGGGCAACCTTCAATTTCCTCTATCTGAGAAGAAAATTATTGTCAATGTTTCATGTACACCAGCATGGCCAGAGAAAATAAATATACATTAAACCTACACAGTAATATAGTGTTCAGGAGTATGATACCTTGCTGAAAACAAATTACTTATCAAATCTTAAGATATAGACCTCCATCTATGAGGATAGAGCATACAATTTAGACTAGAAATGGATATAATAAACTGTACTATTGTGTTGATATTTGGAGAAGAAATGGGTGGTTACAATCTTGACAAGTAATTATAGGTGAAGAATTTTACTCTCTCCTACCCTTCTTTTCAGATTCTCAATCTCCTCAAGTAGCATTTCCTCCTGTTTAGGGAAACAGAAACCAAGTTTATCTTTTTTTTTTGTGATTAAACACCCAAGTATTGTTTCTTGTTTTTATGTCTAGAAGGCAATACATATAGAGAGAGAAACAAGAAACTAGAGGTCAATAAACTAGAGGTCAACATATTGATAGACAGAAGAAGGAAACTCGAAGTTAATATATATAAAGAGAGATCAAAACATTCATGTCCTCGCTTGAACTACCTTCTTTGATCTAATACACCTAAGGCCCTTCTCCAGTCTAATTTCCAGCTGCTGGAGACCCCTTATGCTTAATGATGTAGATGTTTCTCCCATCAGTTGCCTGTCATATTAAGCCATCAGTTTCTTTCTTTGAAAAGCGTGAACAATGCAAAATGATCATAGCTTCTCTGCTGAAAATTTTAAGAGCTACAATCATATATCAATGCATAAAGGTGCATTTCAAGCTAAATATAGAAGTACAACCTGATGGAAGTGATGAGACTGTCACTTTGTTGCCTAAGTTTTCTGGATTCTTCTTGCCAACACTCCAAGTTCTGAAGATTTTACATTGTTAGAGTCAACCCAATTCAACTAAAACACAATTCTTCGCAAATATTGGCCATAATTGTAGTTTCAATGGGATAATGAGATATTCAAAGATTTACTTGAATGTCAGGGTCTTCAAGGACTGTATTTTGCTGCATATTCTGAGCATTGATATGCTTGTATGTTTGAATCGTTCTCCCCATGCTTATATCAGAAAAAAACAGAACATTATAAGAAAGAATTACAAGATATATAAGAAGACATCATTAGCAATATACACTACTTGCATAGGATATACTTGTACTTTTAATTTAGCATATTTGTTTAAGTGGCTTGGCATAGCATCTACATATTTTTGTACTTAAAACAGTTCTTTCCTCCAAGGTTATCATTCTATTTTAGATTTGGTTCCATCTCTTTCCATTTTCTTTAAACTTAATACATATTAAGTCTGTCTTGGAAAGAAAAACCTAAGAAAAATTATTTATATTAAGAGTAAACAGTGAAGTTTTATTTAAATTATAAAATTAATCACTGTAGGATATAAAAAGAAAAAATAGAAAGAAAAATTTAAGGGACACACAATAAAGTTATTTGTCTAATATGATGCAGTCATGGTTAGAAGGTCCATAAGGATTATCCATCTACGTAATCAAATAAATAAACACAACATAAATCCATAAACAAATAACAATATGTTCTTTGATACAAAGTTATAAAATAGATTACAATCTATTACAATGTTCTTGCAATATGAGGCCTAGCATTCAAAGGTATATGGGCACAACTATGTACAAATTATAGAATTTTCTTTAGTTCGCTATCGAACTTCTAAAATATTTATAATATTGAACCCTTGAGAGCTATAACTAATCTATCTATTCCCCACATCCCTTCAAATGATCATCAGTGGTATTTATATAGTGGTTCTCAACCTTAGGAATGATCCATGTCGGCTACAAGGTGGTACTAGTGTTGAGGTAAGATGTAGCATGTATCCTTAAAATTAGTAATAGGTCTCCTTTCAGGATTTGAACAAGTCATTTAACTTTCAACCAACACATATTTTTGAGAAACCACTTCAAGCGATTGTAGAGTGATCCACCTTGAAGCTTTAGTGAGAATTGGGAACTCTTAAAATGGACTATGGTGTAATGTTGTAACATGCCTTTTTAGTAAGAACCACAAGCTGATGTGATCAAAAGATGATTGGAAATTATTGTTAATCTACAAACAAATAAAAAACATGAATTTTTTTTGGGTGATGCAGTATTGCTCTCACAATTAGGATGCTCCTACATCAAACACCTCTAGAGGATAATTTGAAAAGTGAGTCCTTCACTTTCCATAGGCTAGAGAGTAACCAAAATGATCTACCTCAGCCTTAGAAATATAAGATGACTATTCAATTAGCATTCTCATCCATTTGACCAAATATTCTTCATATTTCCTATTTTTGTTACTTCTTCTAGCTCAACTATCGAGATAATTTTTAATGTCTTCCTTTTGACATCATGTTGTCTATTTATTTCATTCTTCCTTTGCTCTAATCCTTTCTAAATCTCCATCATGATATTATTATAAGTTTGCAATGTTAAACATTGGTGATATTAATAAGCCATTAGGTAAGTCTATTTCATCTGCATTTACTAAATCAACCTTTCTAATCATTGTGCAAGAACCAAAATTCTCCTTCTTCAACTTGTTATATG